>VXBL01005519.1:128195-142465 GCA_013400195.1 Aramus guarauna
CTTGGGGGGGGGGAGAAGAATGCAGAACAACCTGTGTCAGCTTTAGCGAACGTAAAAACCAAATTCGTGTCATCCTCTTCACCGCTGAGCCAATGCAACTGTACACGAGAGGAACAAGGAGGGAGGAAGAAAAGACATCAGCTGGTTTTAACCGTTTAAAGCCACACGAAGCACAATGCAGTGGCTAGCGAGCCTAACTCATTAAATATAAACGAGTTTCCAAGTTAATTGTACGCTTATGCCTGCATCTAGCATCATCTTCTGGTTTCGGGGGGTTTTTTAGGGATACATAGAAAGGAAAAAACCCTCGAGTGGCCTGTTTTCGGGTCCTCAGTCATTAACACCCAGCTCAGCAGCAGACAATTAATTTCCCCCGGCTGAGGGGCAGGGAGGGATTTCTGCCCGGGCTGGCACTACACCCCGTTTTCCTCACAGAGAAACACTTCGAGGGCTTCAGACCGAAGCGCTGCCCTCAGGACGATAAACCAGGCCGACGCCGCCGAGATGAATGCGATTTTTATTTCGCCTTTTATCAACCTGCCCTTGAATCGCCGTTGTGCCCGTTACCCGGGGGCGCGTGCGCGGCCGTTGAGGGAGCCCGGGGAAGGGGGGCGNACACAGCCTACTGACAAAGATCAGCAAGCTGCATCTGATCTTCACCACTTAATTCTACCATCCATGCAAACTTGATGCAGGTAATAGGCAACACCCGCCTGCTGCGGTCAGCCAAGTGTTTTCATGTACAATAGCCCAGATTTGGGTCATCCTCAAATTCAAAACTGTGTCAAGCAGTTTAATATATCATCCCTTCCCGTGAGGGCATGTATCAGAGCATAAAGCGACTGGCGGCTGTATTAGGATAAAAAAAACACAAAAAAACCCCCAAAAAACCCAACAAAACCTAGTTTTAGCAGAATCCCTTTCCCCAAGAGGGTATAGATGCCCTCCATCAGTCTCAGGCTGGTACTTCTTCTTCAGAAACTACTTAATTCTCACTTGTTGCTTTTTATACGAGTGATGTCAAGGCGCCTATTTATAGCTGGTGCCTGTGCTGCGATCGCCCTCCGCACCCGGCACCGCTTGTGGAAACGCCGCGGTCCGAACCGGGCAAGAGATTGCTCACACCTTTGAGATGCAGCCGTCCGGAGTAGATAAGTAATCGAGAGCGCCTAACGAAGCCCTCCTCATCAGTCACCCTGCCAGGCAGGTCCCCTCCTCGCAGCCCTGGAATCCGCAGCCTCGACAGGACTCCCCTCCAGTTTGGACGGTTTTCTCTTGTTTAATATCGCTTTCAAGAGGAAACTTGAAGCTCACCCTTTCCTTCACCCCGCTGTCGCTCCAGCTCTGCTTCAATATCTCCAACCTTCTTAGAACAGCCAAGCACTATCTCTTCCCCCCCTCCCCAACATCATTTGGGCTGTCTCAGCGCTCAGTTACATTAGTTTTAGGAACCGTGGCTCTTCTGATGCCTCGGTAGCGGTACCACATTGATACCGTTTCTCACGCCCGGGACTGGTTATCTTTACGACAACCAGATGATTATTTTGTCAGCAGAAGCAGAGAGATGACGTCCCCACCTTACTTGGGCATTAAACCCAAACGTGTCGCATCCTGAGATTTGGTGTCAACCTTATTCTGACCCCATGCAAGTGAAAAAATATAAAAGCACCTGCTCCGCAAGGCAGCGCGGGGGTCTTAAATTGAGCTCCGACCTTGCAACGGAGACCCAGCCTTGCCGTGTCTGGCTTTCCTGGATATCCCACCAGCTTCCCTGGATATCCCACCAGCTTCCCTTCTTCAGCTCCAACCTCACCTCCCCAAGACCTGCCCTATCACCCTGCCAGGCTCTGCAGAACTTGTTCCCTGAGCCCTTATCCTTGCATTTGCCCCTGCCCTTTGAGAAATTCTGGCTAAAGAGGCGGAGCAGTGCCTTATTTTTAGGTCGGTGTTACCCAGGGATTTCAGCCACCTGTGCAGCTGCATCACTGTATCCATGCAAGGAATTTCCTATTCAGCGGTGCAGTAAGATTTGCATCAGTGCTGTTTGCCTTACTGGCCAAAAGCCTTACAGAGGCCTAGACGGGTTTATGTTCGAAAACCTACTGTTGAGAAGGCTTTGTAAAAAAGAAAGAAAAAAAAGGAAAGAAATTTAAAAAATAAAGCAGAGGAATTGGAAGAGAAGCAGCTATTGGGTGACTGCAGTCAGATTCCAAATCACACGTTGAACATGCGCTGCAGTGTAAGAAATCCTTCTTTTTTCTCTCACATTCCAGACACTTATAGTAATTTTTTTTCTTTTAATATAGTCACAGTAAGCCGTCTTGTTATAAATATACTATACATACAGATTTGTCCAAATAAATATGAAATAATGATTCAAACACGTTAGTTTTGGCTATGCTACGAAATGCGGTGAGTGCAGCTGAAAAATGAAATACTGAAAAGTCCATTTCTTATTTTAACAAGCAGCATGAAGTCGAGGTTCGTTTTGTCTGAGAGTCATCACCATGATTAATGATACTCGGACAAGACTGAGTATCCCGTGCCAGTTTTAAAGGGCTCTATTTTAAGTGCATAATACGTACCTCATTCTCCAATATCCCATGTGCAAGGAGGCCGTTTCATGCCGAGCACACCCCAAAAATACTATTTTCCCCTCTGTGCAGCTCTTAAACCAAACCGTCTTGTAAAACTCCACTCTTGAGAATGTGAACAAGCAATCAGCTGTTAAAACTGCTGCTGGTGTACTCAACAGACCGCTTTTACGTAATAAAATGGATGGGTTTATATTCTGCACAGCAAAATATGATTACATCTCTATTAGTGGCAAGCCCCTGGAATCCAAGGGCTAGTTGATGGTGTTAAAAGTAAACACAAGGACCACCTCTCCACTCCACCGTAAGATCACGGCATCTGCCAAACCAGAAATGAAGTCTGACGGCTTTAACAAGATGTCCATTAGTCCAAGGAGAGCGGAACGGCTAAATACCTTGGAAAATCTACACTTAGGAGGCCAATATTTCATATTGTCAAGATATATGAAACGAGCAGAGCTCCATTAGCATTGTAACATTTAGCAAACTGTAACAGCAGTGGTATCCAGCAGGGTCTGTAGATTTATTAATGGAAAAGAAATTACATCACACACAAGTATGTGCTGGCACTGAAATACTGCAGAAAAGATCACTGGTGCAAGTAAAGGGCTTGTACTTTATTAGACCTCCTAAGGAGCCCAAGATGATCCTCTTCAGCAAATCAGACTTCCTGGGAAAAACTTTCAGATGTTGTTGCCGCGTTTGAGCGGCATCAAGACAGGGCTCAGGAGACTGGTAGTGTCCATGCAGATTTTGTCCTGATGACATTCATTACTGTTGCTTCATCTCTTCAAGTCAGCAGAGTCACTATTTGCATCCGTGGAGCTCTGGCACGCTGGGAACCTTGTTTAACTTCCTCGTGTTTAGCCTGGGGCTTGTAGTTACACAGCGACTCATCACAGCAAAGCCGTGGCTGATAACTGCCTTCCCAGGTGGTCCAGAAAAGAGATCCATAAGCTTGGGTTGACCAAAGAGAATACAGTCCATAAAGTGGTGGGTTTCCAAGCCAAGTTTTAGGAGGGCTGGAGAAAAAATATCCCACAACAGCAACAGATAATTATCTTGTTCCCTTTTTACCAACAGCCACTTACTTGCTATACCAAAGATGTGATTTTTTTCTGAAGAGGGCTTATTTGTTGTCTTCATCTTGCCAAAACCCCTCAAATACTTATTAGCCTCCTCTAGTCACCTTGGCATGTCATGAGAGAGTTTTTCATCTGGAAGTTTTTCCACAGATCACTGAAGATGCCACTTTGGGGATCTCGAGGTCTCAGAATTGGATCCCTTTCAAGGTTGAGGAAGAATCTTCCCTTGGAGGGAGATTTTCAAAGGTTAAGCTTTGGGTTGATTTAATTTAATATTTTCATTAGCAGCCAGACACAAGTAGGACAGCACTAATGAAATACACTGATGATACAGGGTTATGAAGCATCACCAACAAAGGAGGATAAAGTCATATAAGAATGGGAAGAGGTTAAGGACTTGAGAAACAAGCAGAATGAAATCAAGCAGACAGCAAATATCCCATCAAGGACTAAATTCCTGATCTCATCTGCTGTAAATGAGGGAAGAGGAGAAAGTTCTGGGGTCATAAATTGGTCACAGGTTGGTTGTGTGCCACGGTCACATCACAAACACCAAAGAGTTACATTCAATGTTAGAGCACTTCAGGTAAGGGTCTACCCATGCAAATATTTATACCATTGCACAACCATCCACAAGACCTTACCTAAAACGGTGCCTGCAAGTCTACTTTTCCATGTTAAGAACTCAAACTTGCATAGCTGTAGAGATAAAACTCCGAGGCTAAGCAGCGGGAGGAACTTTCCTGAGATGAGAAAGGGTTGGCTTGTCTAGCCAAAAGCGTCTCTTTTCTGCAAACTGCTTTGGAGAAAGGAATGAGGATGATGCTCTGTAAAGCTTGGGGCCAAGTTAGTGCAAAAGGATACAGCTAACCAGGCCATATGTAATTGTAGTCTGGAAATCAGAGGTTTCTTGCCCAAATTCTGGACGTGCATCCAAACCTAATTTTTGGGTAGCCGGGGTGAAGTACGTTAAGTCTGTGGTAAGCACTGTACTGAGAGTCTGTCTGCCTTAACGAGCACTAACCCAAACACCACGGGCTCTCCGCCCTGCCACTAAATTCGGGATGTGAATATCCATCACGGCTGATGCTGCAGTGCGTCCTGGCCCCACCGATGCTCCTGTTTGGAGGACGTAAGCCAGCTTTCCCCCAGACCAACACTGCAATCCTGCAAGCTCTTCTGCCAAGCAGGGAACTTACCTGCAGTTTGCACGTTGTCACCGAGCTTGGCTGAGAACTGCCCGTTTCAGGCTAAAAATGGGAACTCGCTCAACGCAGCCTCTGTGGACCTAATCTAATTAGCGGCAGGCACGCCATGGCTCAGAGTGTTTCAGCGCGAAGCAAAGCGAAGCCAGCTCCACAGCAGCTGTAGTTGCGGGGAGCCAAACCCATCCCAAGCTGCTGAATAGCAACCGATCGCCGTGCCTGGCTCACAAAGACGGCCCCGTTATGCTCCACCGTTTGCTATCTCCGCTCCTATCTGCTATTCCCAGCCTGCACCGCAGCGAGCTGCAAAATCTGGCTGTTTCTCCTCCTTTGGCTTCCTCTCTTGCTATGTAAAAAAAAGCTAAAAGTTTTAAGAGAGCGCCAGGCTATTTTCAGAAGAAAATACATCATACATCTCTTCCACCTAGCCTAAAAACACTCTTCGTTTCCTACCTCAAGTGCTACGGGGATAAAACCCATTCCAGACTGTGGGATACTCGTGTATTACAGTGACGAGACCTGCATACCCCCCCACCTTTTCTTCCCAGAGCTTGGGAGGAAGGCAGACCAGAGATCAATATACATATTTAATTTGGGAATATGGCCCTTACATCTGTCCAAAAATAATAGGCTGAACTATTTAGTCCTTCAGCCAGACGGAATCAGGATGGCTTTGGTGAAAACAATGCATTACATCAGCTGAAGCAGCTGAAGAACTGGCTCTGCATCGCTCTGGGATTAATATATCAAAGCATTCCTCCTGCCATTGTGGCGATGTCCTCACCCTGCTGACAGCACGTAGACACGAGAGCGAGGACTCACGTTGCTACAAGGGCTCGACGCTGCCTGCTTATTTGATTTTTCCCCGTGGTTTGTCTGCTCCACGCTGTGTGGCCTCATCCACTCCCATCCCAAATATTGCGGAGTTAAGCTGAGCCACATTTTCCATCCAGGCCCTCCAGGTTTTCTTAAACTCCAGTTGTTTTGGACCGCAGTAAAACATAGCCCCAACACATGGGCTGAAAACAACCAATTGTTTGTAGCGGACCATGTGCTTGCACTAATTAGTCATACTGTTCCGTAAAATGGCGTATGAACATCATTTTGAAAAAGCTTATGGGAAACCACATCACAGTTTAACTCCCTCAGCTGGAGCGGAAGAGGGGGAAGGAGGTACTGTTTGCTGTCCCTGTGGAAATCCATCCAGATTCATCCAAAGTGCAAGTCAGAGGCAAAACATCCCTTTCCTCAAGCACAGCAGAACTTCACCACGCTCTGCTTCTAACCATCTTTCATCCTTACCAGGGAACAGGTATTTTCCACTCACCTATTTTACAGCAAAATGAAAATTTACCATGTTTTCTTCCCAGTTCCAATCAGACCGAAGAGGACCTGTGTCTGGTGTCTCACGGTTCTGCGTTATAAACTGAAGCCGTGCATCGCTACCCCATCTCCTGCCACCTCTCTGCTCACCCACCTACATACAACAGCAGCAAACTGGCAGTGCCAGCTAATAATTCCTGCCTTACCTAAACCCCCACCACCACCACCACGCTGGTGCTAAAGGATTTCAGATTCCTGCTGCGATAATGACTAGTAGGGCAGGAAGGCAGGTCATTATAGTTTCCTGAAATGAAGGAGTTTGCCTAAACTGGGAAGTAAAGGAAGATACTGGTCACAAAACATTAGAGGAAACTGAGACAAAACGCTTCAGACGTTACAGTGCGTTAGAGTTGGTGCATCTGATTTTAAGTCGTAACACATTTTTCTGGCATCCCTAGCATTCCTGTTTTTCCGCGCACAGTGACCAATGGATGGCACGTGGGGCTGTCTCATCTGCCCAGTGCGCTTTCCCTGCCCTCTGCCTCGCTCTGCACCCCAAAGCCAATTCACCCCTTAGTTACTGCACCCCAGCCCTGCAGCAGTTACCGTGCTCGGCAATTTTCCTGTAGGCTTTTTCCGCAGCATTACTTATTACGGCACTGAAATCCTTCTGAGCCTTCCCTGTAGGAATGTGAAGGAATTAGCTCTGCTGTTATCCACCAACAAAGGGCCAAAACAGTCAGGCAAGCGGTGTTTAGTTTTCCCTCTGATTGTAGAAACAATTAAAAGATGATTTATTTTTGCCCCCCCAAACACAATGAGTTGCTGCAGAACCCTTTCATTTCAGCCACATGTCAAAATAAATAAACAAAGCATTGAATACCCCAAACTGGACAGAAAGCAAAATGTTTGCATCTAGAAACCACCAACTTCCATAGCCGGCTGAATGGCTCGTAGGCTTGAAAGCCACGTAGGGCTGGGCACCGTTAGAAGGAGACATCTCCCCAGGGATTGACAGACAACGCCTTTGTTGCCCAACCTCAATTTCTACAGAAGTTTTCATCCTCCCTGACCTTGTAGCTTGTGGTGGCAGAGGGAAAAGGCAAGAAAGACGCTTCTCTGCGGTGGCCTCTTTTGGGACAGTTACTAGTTTGAGTTTCTGAAACATCCTGAGCGCCTTAGTGGCTCAACTCAACTAATTAGAAATTCCCAAAATAATTTTTAATACATTTTTCAATTATAAAAGGAGTTTCGCTAGGTAACAGCAGATAATGGTTCTCCCTCCGAGGCATCTTTGTTCCTTCCTAGTTTATTGGCAACAGATGACGCGTTTCACCTCTGCGTAACGCTGACTGCTTTGCTACTCTTAGAGCAGTGGCTGGTGTTAAAAGAGGATGCTCAGGCTCATACCGATGAAATCATTTCTATTCTTGTACCTTTACAGACCATGCCTGTAACACCCTGTACACGAGACTGAAAACCAGCTGAAAACCAGCTGAAAACCAGCCAAACATTCAGAAAAAAAACAAGACTACAATATGCCCACTGGCCTGCTGCAAAGCATGGAGAGGCACAACCCATCATAAAATGCCCTATCAACATGTCTGTACTACAAGTCCAAAAGATGGGTGGGGACTTCAGGGAAAAGAAAATTATATTCACACCCACACGAGCTTTCCAAGTCTGTGCTAGACAGCATTACTTAAATATTTCTCTTGCTGAGCACCGGCAAACCGTTCTCAGTTGAATTCATTACAACTGTCTCACAAACACACAGAGATGAAACGCTTCTGGGGGAGATTACTGAGCTGGGAGCAACTTTTGGCTGTCAGCGAGCTCCTCTAGAGCCCTTCGCGTAGAAAGGTACCGCCTACAGCCATTTTTAGCCTAGTTTCCTAGGGGAACATGTGTGATCACTCTGTAAGCGTGCGCCGGACCCAGACTAATAGCTTAAGCCAGCTGGCGAGTTGCCACCAAGTTCATCGGAGAGGTCAAGGTCCATCCCAAATGCAATATCCCCACTGGCAAGAAAGCAGCACACGGAGCTCACGGTAGGCACTTGACTACGGCACGCAGGAGAGAGCGCTTCAGTGCTTTAATCATCTAAACTGCTGCGAAACCCACACCTTGTTAGATAACGATGTCTCTTACTTCATAAAACTGTTTCCTGCATTTCCATCGCCTTCAGGACGTGGCTCTCCCTTTGAAGTCAGGTACACAAGGTCTCTACATCGCAGCTCTTTTGGCAAGGTGGGCTGGACTTGCGGAGGGGGGTCCTGGCCAAGATCTGCTGAGTTAAAAGAGAACATGAAGTTTGGATAAGCAAAACATTTAATCCCTATATTTTTACTAGAGAAAGCCACACGTATCTTTCACAAAAGCTGCAATTTACTTATTAGACATATGGCAAGAACCACTCCATGCGCTAAAAGGGAACACTGCTTTCCGTACCTCTTTCCACCCTGAGGGAAATCGCAAGGGATTGTGGCTAGCAGGTAACCAGCGTGGGTAGCCAGCTGCCTGCAACAGGCTCTAGCCGGAGCACGGCTCCACTCAGGAGTAAGGAGTGACAGACCTTTCCACCTCAGCACATCCCTGTGCTTCCAGGCTGTTTATTGTGGCCCGTCAAGTGTAAATTCAAGGCATAACCAATATTACCTGTCTCGTCAAACGGAGAGCAGGCAACGCTATAGGAAAGCCTTTCTTGTGGTTTACGCTTGTATTCTTTTTGTAATTTAATCCCACTATACTTAAAATGTTTATTGTAGTCAGTAGTTAGTTACCCTCCTCGGTCTTTAACACATGCTAATGTTCACCGTCACTTATCATCTGGGAGCCATTAATATTAAGCTTGTTTAATGTTCCCAAGCCAATCTCTGGAGTGTTTTAGCGATGTTAATAATTAATATAGGAAGACTAGCATTTGAGATGCCTGGAGCAGTTCACAGCAGGCTCGGTTTCGAGCCTCAGTGTAAATGATCTGTTCATCGTTACAACTCCACTGATCCTCAAAATATTTCTTAACACTCTACCAGTGCAGCGGTGAGGAGCCCAGTCTTTTTTCGTTAACAAAGGCGCAGCCCTTCCTCCTCTCAAAACGAACAAAATGATCTTTTAAGGCTCCATTGCAGCAGTGACAAACCTTACCTGTGTGACCACGAGTGGGCTACCCTGGGGCTTCAGGCTATCATGGGTCTTCAGGCTACCGTGGGGCTTCAGGAGCTGAACTCTAGTTCATCCCATTGCATCAGCTCACGCCATTACTGCAGGCACAGAAAAAGAGAAACCGCAAAACCCAGGGTGCTTAGAAAAAGCATTTTCTTTCCAAGCCAGACCTCTGTGATTAACTTCTTACCCATGTTTTCCAGGAGAATCATCATGGAAACAAGGGATTACATGTTTAACAGCACAGGTATGGCCAACAGCTTTGAGAACATAATTTGCTGTGACCTCTGGCTGGACCAAGTATTTCAAACTCATTCTGCTTACTGTGGTTTCAGATGTGTCTTCTTCAGACAAATGGTCTTTTAAAAACAGAAGAACCCCAGCCTGTTTCTGAGGCTCTGTACCTGCTGGCCGCTGACAAGGGCCAGGCTGGCTTGCTGGGCAAGAGGCAGCATGCCCACCTCTCTGAAAGCGGGCTGGGAGCTCCCCAGACCAGCACTCAGCATTTCGGACCCTGCTCAAAGGAGCACAGCGAGGAGAGCAGCTCTGCAAGAGAATGGTCAGGACCTCAAGGTGGACTGTGATCACTGAGCTCATTTATAGTGAGTTAAACCAAAATAGCTACACCCCAAAAGCAAGGCATGCTATATATATTTGCACACAAGTGACTGGTTCCTTTGAAGCTGATGGTGCAGACAGACAAGTCGTCTGTCCTACGGCTGGTCCAGGAACCAAAATCACTTAGGCAAGGTCATAACAAAACCCACATTTCTCTGACCATTCATTCCGGGCTCTGCATCCCCATCGCCAGCTGTCTAAATCCGACCGTAACCTCATGTCTGCCCAGCTAGCCAGAGCTCACAATAGACACAGCTTTGGCTTTGCAACAGCATCAAGACAAGGGGTGACGCTTTCGGAAAGCCTGGCGATGCAGAGGCAGCCCGTCAGAGCCTATCTATAGAGCAGTTTGCAGCAGCAGAGGCTTTACATCAGGTCACCAGTGGCTCGTGGTCACCGTAGGCTTTCAGCACAGCCCAGACCCCTAAAGCCACCAGGTCACAGCGCAGGACAGCAGCAGGATTCAGACGCTAACACCCACCCTGTACTGTCTAAAATGCCTGCAGACGTATGCATGTGCATTATAGAGACACGGCTTTCTGAAAAAGCAAAGAAAGATTTCCAGGCCACCGTATCTAATGAGTTCAAGCTGCTCGATCCCTGTTGCGGCAGCTTCAGCCTGTATAGGTGTAACTTTAAAGCAGCTCTAGCAAACTCCATTTCACCAAGCCCTTCCAGTGTAAATGAAGTATTTTTCTGCTCTTTCACATCCCTCAGCAGCAGCAGGAAAAAAAAAAAAAAAAAGAAAAGCCACTTGTGCTTTCAGACATTTTCTTCAGACAGCGAGAGGCGAGGCAGATAGTAGTGCTCATGGTATAATCCAAGCAGCTGAAACACACGTGGGTATCTGTTCCTTGTCAGACCAGCCAAATTCAGGAGTGAGATCACGGCCACCTGGCCCCGTGCGAAACGGTACAATGTCACCGTGATCCGAGTGGAAAACAAGAGCCTGGAGGTGCCCAAGCAAGCGGCACAAACAGTGCTCAGCTGGGCAGGGCTGCTGAGACCACAGCTGTACCCTTGAAACACGCTAAATAAGAAGAAACAGGAGCGTTTCAAATGAAAACTGACCCATCAGGAACAACTTTGGGGTATTCTGGGATCCCAGGAGTCCAAAAATGCTAAAACTGGGGCCAAGCAGTTAACAGTTTCTGAGCAATACAAGGTGTTAGCTTTGGTTCAGCAGTGTGGGAGCCTCGACGGAGGTGAGACCTCCTGCGCAGAGCACCCCAGGAGCACACGTAAACCCAGCGGACAAGGCAAGGGGAGTGGGAGAAACAAGTCGGGGAGACAAAATAAGTCTCAGACAGCACACAAGTGGCAAAGCTGAGGTTTTAGTCCTGTTTTTCAGCTCAGGGTACTGCCCTTCTTATCAGACCCTGCTGCCTTTTCCACTCAACCACTCTTGCCTTAAGCAAGGGAGGATTTACAGAGCTCCTATTGATGAGCTAATGCTTCTTCACAGCAGAGGCAGGAGGAACCAAGTGCTACACAACCACCGAAAAAGAGCCCTCCAGGAGCTCCCAAACTGCTCCAGAAATGTCATTGTCCTTGTGCCTCCTTTTGCTCAGAGAACACAGCAGGCAGAGCCAGAAATTCAAGATTATTGTAATTATTCTCGCATGTTTACTCAAGGAGTTTTATTTTGACCTGTTCTGGTATTCCTGTGCGGTACTGAAATGGCACTATTTCCTTCACAGTTAAAAAAAAAATAAAAAAATCAAAGAAAGTCTGAGGTGGAGCAGTGGGGGAAGCCTACAAGGGGGTTCCAGACGCTCAGATCACGCACTGCTGGGCTGGGATATTTGATTCACATCACCCCTGCAGCCAGACCCATCCTGTAAATTCTCATGGCATAATTACATCAAGCAAACACAAAATGAAATGCAATCCCTAACCTTGGGAAAAACAAACAATTCCCAGTTTTTCCCTGTAAAGTATATCTCAGGTAAGGAACACGGCATCAGCACAGGTGAGCAAGGTGCATCCCTAGCTTTGTGCAGGTCGCTCCCAGCACTCTGCCCACCCAATTGAAATGCAACCACAACCTTTATTTGCAAACTGCTTGCTGCTGCAGGAGCTCTGATCCTGAGCACCCGGGACAGCAAGATACTTGCGTGCTCAAAAAGCCGGCAAGCAGACCAAGGTACCCTGCAGAAAAGCTTCAGCTTCCTGACGCTGCAACAGCGTTTATCACAAAGATTCGCGTCCCGGCTGTTCAGAGCAGAGCCCACCCAAAGGATGGCCAGATGCAGTCCTGGCAGGAGCCCTCGGTCCATCTCTCTCGCTGCCTGGTGTCTGTCCGGTTGCCCAGTTCAGAAATGAGACTCGGGAGCAGACATGCCCGGTGTCTGAAACGGTGGAGGAGCTGTGCCCTCTAGTGGGGTCTGGCCCACGCAGGAGGCAGATGCCCCAGCCCACGCCACGGCCACGCTCCCCTGGGCATTTACACCAGCCAAGGCCGTAGCACTTTGCGCAGGCATCTTATTTACACCGTCTCCTTTTATAAAAACCCTTAACAAAGGCATCTGAGCCGTAACATCTGCTCGGGCAGACGAGACCGGTATGAAAATAACAGAGCACGAGGCGGGTGCTTATTGCAGCAGCGCAAATTGGAAATGAAGTTTCTCTCAGCAGCTACAAAGCAATCCTTTCATAAGGCTCCAAAGCCTTCCAGCCAGGACAGAGAGCCTCATTTTCTACTAATAATTAGATGTTTAGTTTAGGTGCGTGATGTTACCATAGCTTGTAGGTCCAGAAGAGTGGGTAAATGGGAGCAGAATACCTTTCACAGCATCGCTCATTGCTGTGGACGAGGATTCTTGCTGCAGCGATCCCAGCCGAAGGAATCCATGCCCCCAGCCCTTCCCAAACCCTGAAATACCTTTCTACCCCTCTGCTGTGCCAGTCCGATTGTTCGCAGGGACACAGAGCCTCCCACTGAAGAACTGATCTATCCAAAGCCCTGGAAAAAAAAGTAAGGCTTTAAGTCAGCTCATTTCACAGCGCAGTCTTGTGAAACAAGTTACGGGAGAGGGATGGGAACACCTAAACTGTTTCTGTGCTGGAAGAATTATACCAGCCTCAGACAGTTTGGGTTTTCATAGGGTGGTTAGGAATAGTCTTGGTTAGGATCCCCAAATCCTGTTCTAACCTCTGCTGAGCTATTGGGAAGGGACCTGGGAAGGTAACGCTTTCCTTCCCTCTGGCAAAAAGAAAAAAAAAGCTGCGTGCAGGGTAAGGTCTGCGCTCGGCTGGAGGCGTGCATGGGTATACTCGAGCCAGTTTGGCTGCGATGGTGCAAATCCGTGCACGGACGCATTCCCAGACAAAGGAAAATAAGTTCTCATTTGGCTCACAGACCAAATCTGTCATGGTGATTCAGCTCGGTGGGGGCACTGCTCCCGTATGACATCTGCGCAACTCCGGGGCGTCCGTACATGGTGTGTCATCAGAGAAATGGGAAGTAGTCAAGCTGCAGCAGTCAGGCCTTGGAAGTCACAAGACACGCTCTTCATTTCCAAACGGGGATGGCATTTTTTTTAAGCTTGCTTGTAGGACTCCTGCTTTTCACCCTGCTCCCTGTAACTAGATTTTGTAAATCTGTTTCACTTCCAGAAAACTTTAGGAGCTGTTACTCGAAGGCAAGACACTATGACAACACAAGTGACAGAAATACAAAAACTATCTTCATTTAGAATTTTAATTATTAGATCTTCCTGTGCTCATTCCAGACCTGTTATCCCAATGCATTAGCACGCTGGGATTTCTCTCTCAAGATATGAGAGCTTTAACAAGAGCAGCCTTCTACAAAGCACCAAGCCCCAGCTGCCTAGGGTAACTAGCTATTACCTTAATTACAAGGCAGTAAAAGCCCGAGTACTCGGTTTTTGCTCGCCTTGCATCTCTCCCGCTCACCTGCTGAAGTGCTTTGCAAGAGGAGCGGGTGTGCTGTCTCCCCCCAGCCGGTAAAGCAGCCACGCTCCTGAAAACAAATCCCTTCGGCGATCCCGGACCCAAGTTATCTGAGCCTGTACCCTGGCACAAGACCAAAGCCAGGTCTAACGTGCGTCAGCAGAAATTGCTGTATGATAAAAACCCAGAGAAGGCCAGATCCCTGGCAGGCCGTTGCTCCGGCCGGCCCCGCACCGAGCCCTCCCCGGTCCTTAAACCCCCGGGCTGGGGTGCAGGTTGCTTTTACTCCCCACATCCCTGGTAGCCGGGCTGGCCTCGGACCCTGGCACGGGGACAAACCCACCTACCCCTTCATCCATCCATCC
>VXBL01005520.1:253-18143 GCA_013400195.1 Aramus guarauna
GGCTGGAGCACCTCTCCTGAGAGGACAGGCTGAGAGAGTTGGGATTGTTCAGCCAGGAGAAGAGAAGGCCCTGGGGAAACCTTACAGCAGCCTTCCAGAACCTGAAGGAGGCCTACAGGAAAGCTGGAGAGGGACAGTTTGCAAGGGCATGTAATGACAGGACAAGGGTTAATGGGTTCAAACTGAAGGAGAATAGATTTAGATCAGATATTAGGAAGAAATTCTTTACTGTGAGAGTGGTGAGACTCTAGAACAGATTTCCCAGAGTGGATTCCCCATCCCTGGAAGTGTTTAAGGCCAGGCTGGATGGGGCTTTGAGCAACATGGTCTAGTGGAGGGTGTCCCTGCCCATGGCAGGGGGGGTGGAACTAGATGATCTTTGAGGTCCTTTCGAACCCAAACCATTCTATGATTCTATGCTATAGTTTCACAAGTTCCAAATAGAGGGCAGAATTACTTCAGTTGACCCACTATTTACATTCTTAGTAATGCAGCCCAGCATGCAGTGGGCCTTTTTGACTGCAGGAGTACACTGTGTAGGCTTTTGTGTACTGCTATTCCATGTGACCACAAGAATCCAACTTTTTTTTCTATAAATCTGCTCACCAACCAGTTCGTCTCAAAATGTTCTGCTCTATGGAGTTACTCTTTCCCAGTGCCAGACTTTGCATTTGCCTTTGAACATGGTTCCTCTCAGCCAATTTCTCCAGCCTATAAAAGTACATCTGAAAGGTAGCCCTGCCCTCCAGCATGTCAGCTTGCTTGCCAGCTTCATCTGTGAACTTCCCTGTATCCTTTTATTACTTTCACAATATTTGACTCTCTCGGTGCATATGTAACTACGATATAAACCAATGTCATTTATGAAATACCTTTATTAGTTTTAAAACTTCTTGGAAGCATGTGTTCAAGCAGCAGAAGTTTTCCAAAAGCCTGAATGAATAAATAGGTAGTTTGCATTTCTTTCCACTTGAAAGATAATGCAGCCTCATTTACTTATTTAAAAACTGCCATGGGTATAGCACAGATCATTCCAAACATATATTTGAGCTATGGTAAACTTTACCATACAGAATCTTGGGATGATATCTTCCCCAAAGTACCTTCTGTTTTAAAGAACACTATGTGATGTTCTACCTGCAAATTTATCTTCAACTATTTCAGAGAACAGTTTCCAATTTAGTAAAATAGAATAAAAAATTTGACCACAGAAACATTTGCCTGTTGTATTTATATTTTAGAAAAAATTATATAGTAGCTGAGGGTGAAGAACAGTCAGCTTTTAAGAAAAAGTAGTAGTCAGATCAAATTAATCTGCTACTGTTTCAGTGCATGTAAAG
Source organism: Aramus guarauna (assembly GCA_013400195.1). Lineage (NCBI taxonomy): Eukaryota > Metazoa > Chordata > Aves > Gruiformes > Aramidae > Aramus > Aramus guarauna. Next base: position 1,594 of record VXBL01005520.1, read on the forward strand.
ATTTATGTTTGGTCATGATCACAGTAAATTAAGGCGATCGTTCCACCTCCATTACTGTAATCTGTTTTTAAACTAGATCTCTACCATTTTATGCTATTATATTTAGTATGCACAGTATATGTTGTGTGACACAACAAGAAAGAAGTGAGAGATCAGAACTGGGTCTTCTGTCTTCATAAGATTTGATAACAAGTATCTTATTAATTACTCTTTTAATTGTCAAAAATGTAACAAAAATGCCTGACGTTCTGATGGTGGATCAAAGAGCAAGAAGCATAGAATGCAGGTTTTCTTGCTCCTCCATATCCAGAGTTGGAAGTAAAACTGAACACTGCCACAAGCGCATTCCTGCTCCCCTGCAGTACCTTCATCACTTTAGTGTTCAAACTTTAGGGACCGAAGTTGCTTTTGTATGAGGAATTTCAAAGAGGAGAGAAAAGCTATTTCCCACAGTAGCTATCACTTTAGGGAGCCACCTTCAGAGTATGAGTCTCCCCTCAAAGTGCAGAACTGAGCAGAGCTTGTGAGTTGTTCTTAGTATATGAGGCAACAGAGGTTTTAAGGCACAGTCTTGACAGCTGGGAGACTCTCAGCTAGAGCTTAAAATGGTTGCAAGACCATTGCTTTGGCATGTTATTTTGAAGGTAGTATGGGGGAAAAAGAAAATTAACTACATTAAATGTGTCTGCTCATCACTTAGGATGTTGTCTAATCCTGGAGTGTTGAAAACCACTGACCTCACAATAAGTGAGAGCTACTTTGCACCTAGCAGATGTAACACTATGGTACTTCTAGAGTCTGTTCTGTACTAATCACTGTTCCTTGTTTATTTGAATGACTTACTGTTTGTGTGTTTTGGAGGTTTTTCCAAGGAGGCAAGAGAACTGCTTTGGTTTAATGATATCTTTCCATAATAACTACAGAATAGTCTATAGGGAATGTTTGTGCTAGAGGCAAAAAATATGTTATTTTCATTTTATTTCAGATGCTTCAGGCGTGCTCAGTCCAGCACCTACCTGTACCATATGCAGCCTTTCCACCCCTCATTTCTAGTGACCCTTTCCTTTTGCATCCTCCTCATATCTCTCCACACCACCCTCCTCACTTGCCTCCTCCAGGACAATTCGTTCCTTTCCAAGCACAGCAGTCACGGTCGGTAAGTAATGCTTCTTACCCTCCTCTCTGTAGAATTGATGGAGCTGGATGGGCAAATAGTGCTGATTGAGGAAACAGAAGGATTTTGTTTAAAGTAATAGGTTTTTGCACTTATGCTTCCTTAGCAAGTCTGCAACCACTTAGTGTGAAGGTGAAAAAATATATTGTAAAGTTCACTGTGTTTCTCTTCAGATTTCATTAGCTGTTGTCTGTGCTCTTTCTCCATAGGCCTTTACTTCTGTCAAAAATATGTATATCTGCTTCACCAACTATTCCTTCAGGTATTTCTTTCCCAGGAAGCAGAAAAGAATCCAGAAGAGGTTGTGTAGTGGGGTAGTAATCTCACATAAAAGCTTAGCAGAGAGAGAAGAAAGCACAGAATGTTACTTTCGTTACATGCTTATTTAAATGACCAGTGCTTTTCCTAGAACTTAATGACCTTAGGTTGACCAGACATATTCAGGAGCCTACAGTTTCCCTTTCCCCTCCCCCCCTTTTTTTTTTCCCACTTATGAAAGTTATTGATGCCTTCTGTTTAAGCAGACTTGGCTTAGTGATAGGGACTGTGCAAACATGGTTAAATGTGACCCTGTTTTGGATTTGGGGGGAAATTAGATTTTTCAGTTCTGGCTTGCAGCTCTTACTGTGGGGTTGTCTGTATAGTCATCTCCATTTGTTTGCCCCTCTGACTAGAAGATGCCAGTATTTCACTAATGCAGAAATAGAAAACAGCTTCATTGTTACTTACAAACACTGCTGAGACTTCCTAATGCCATGTCTCAGGTGTGAATAGGGTTGTAATCACTTTGTTACAGTGATAGGAGAACAGGTTGAAAATACGATTTTCAGTGAAAATCTCCGTAAGACTTTTCTTTAGAAATGTATGGGCTCGGGTTTTAGCTTGGGTTACTTAGGTTATTGATGAGGCTTGCCTGTCAGCTTTCAGCTCTGGCAAAAAGCTGGTATTTTAGTGGTTTAAGAATACCTTGTGTTTAATGTTTTCTCTGCATAACAGGAAAACAGAATATTCCTTTGATTCCACAAGGTGGCTTTCTTAGCTGAATTTCTTGAAATGGTGGAAATTCAGTGTCAAGAACAGAAAGGTGTATTAATGAAACAATGACAGTTCCTGGTTATTTCTTGAGCACTTTTGGGCCTGATTCATGTACTACAGTTGACTAGTTTGCAATAGAGAACTGGAATCTCATGCTTCTGAAACCACTGGACTGTGTGTTCTTAGTGGGACTGCTTGTATGACCCTCCTAAAAAAAACCATCTGCTTGATTACTGAATATCATTAGCAGTTTAATCCACTGGAGTTGATGTGTTTCCTCTCCACTTTTCAGATTTTCTTGCACAATTTCAGTTCTTGTCTATGGTTGTTTATTTTTTTCTCTCGCATAGTTGTACAGTGAGAGCAGCCTGGCAAGAAGGAGAGCAAATATTTGTCCTGAAAAATGCAAGACACAGGAAATTACAGCCACTTCTATATTTGCTAGATCGCATAAATTCCTGGTCTATAAGCATGGCTAGCTGGAAAAGGTGAATTTATATCAAATATGTAGTGTTGTCTTTGGTTTTTGGTAGTGTTAATGACACAGGAATTGTTCACAGAGTTACTATGTGAAACTGAGTACAATTATACCTGTAATTTTTCATTTTCTTACCCTATAAAACTGACCACAGGAGCTCAGAATATACAGCTAGGATTACAGTTCTTTACTGGGGAAAAATTGCATCTCTATTATTGCAACAAAGCCTATCTCCTGTTTTTTTAGCCACTTCAAAGGATAGAAAATGAAGTAGAACTGCTTGGAGAACATCTTCCTGTAGGAGGTTTTACATATCCTCCCTCAGCCCATCCACCAACATTGCCTCCCTCAGCTCCTCTCCAATTCTTAACCCACGATCCTTTACACCAGGAGGTGTCATTTGGTGTAGTGAGTATTGTTTTCTGTGCTACATTCTCATTCATGCTGCATCAACATTTATTCTGTTTTACATTTTAGGGAAAAGTGACACTTCTTGCAGTTGTATTCCATTATTGGCTATGGCTGCATACCATGGTATTTTCTTCAAGCTTGTTTTAATTGAGTTAAGGATAATTTAATGATACCAGAAAATGATTTCTGATAACATCTGCAGAGTGTCATAGCAGTTACATAGAAAACATTCCATGTTGCCACACAGTCTAGGACTTCTACTGTAGAAACTAATCAGTACAGTTTAGAAAAGCTGCTGTCACTCTTAGCTAATTAATTCTTCATTGTATGTTGAGTTGCCACAAGTCAGGAAGGCTGGAATGCTTTAAAAATAGTTCTTCTCCAGAGTGTTTGCAATTTGCAGGCAGGCAGTTTCATAGAGTGTTTCCATAATTTAGACTGCACCATGTTACAAAGACTGCTAAGCTTGCTTTAAACCAGCTTTCTGGGGATCTACAGGCAGTTCAACTGCAGCAGCACAAAAGAAAAAAAATCTAGTGCAGGATAAAGTCTGACATTATGTTCAGATATTATTATATTATTATTATATTATGTCTGATATAAATTCAGATAAAGCTGAATTTTGTGTTTCTGTGGTATGTCCAGTATCGGTGCTACCTCTAGGATCTTTGTGGTGCACTTCAGTCTGCAATTATATTAGTCCTGAGATGACTTTTCCAGTGGTTGTTGTTGTTTTGTGTGTTTTGGCTTTTTTAAAAACCTTTTCCTGCTTGTGTAATGCTTGAAGGAATAACTAGAATCAAGTACAGGCTCTGAATTTTTTACTGTTTGGCCTGAGCATCAAGTTGACAGAAAGTTTTAGAGGCATATTGTTGCAGAAAATTTTAAATGAGAATGAAATTTTAGGCCCTGTGACTACAGAATATACCAATAACTTCTCTTTAATTACAGTCCTTGAAATCACAAAACGTAGTTAAACACTTGCTGCAATTTTTGTAAAGGTTGACATAAGTCTTCACCATCTAAAAAAATACTCAGCTTGTTAAATTAAAGGTTGTACAGATTTTCAGTGAAGTTTTCAGTCACTAGGAGTCACTCTGAAGACAAAGACACTTAAGAACTTCCATAAACTGCTTGTATTTTATTCAATATGCTTGTTAGATGAATTGCATAAACATTTTGGTTCTAGTGAGGCTTTCTTGATTTCCAAGTTCAGTCTTTAAAGTAGATAAGGAACAAAATACCATGTTTTTGCAGATTTTATAGCATTTATCCTTTCTGATGCCTCAGTTCTAGGTTGTGTATCATTGAAGAGTAGAATAGAGGTGCATTACAAGTAATCATATGGTCTTTCATAAAGCAATCCTAAATCTGTATAAAATTTTATTTACATCAAAATTATGATGGAAGAGCAGCATTTCTGATTCTTGTTCATTTGGTGAACACAACAGTTTCTAATTATATTTTGGGACTGCAGAATTCACAAAGCAGTAAAATTGATATTTGCTATGTCTAGTTTGAGATCTTCCTTTCAAGAAAAAATATCCTGGCTCTTTTGAATCATGTTTATATTCATATGTACTTTTTATGTATGACCATGTATTAATAATGTTTCAATTGTAAAGTTAGGGGGGTTTAGTTTAGTCATTGGTGATGATGGACTTTCACGTTTTCTTAGATTTCAAACATGGAAGAAGAAAAACATTAGTGAAGACTTTGAGTGTTTTTTGTTTCAAGACAAAAAGTCTTAATGCCTTCAAATATTAATTCAATAGTGGTACATGAATTTCAGTTTTAAAAATTACTAAAAAAAATTTAGTACTTTGAATATTTCTGGAAAAATATAGTTTCCCTATAAGTGGAAATTTTTTACCATGTACGTCCCCATTTTTGTAGGTAATGCAAGGAATTTTGAACAATTATAATGAAAACTGAAATATACAAGTAAAGAGCTTAGCATGCAAAGGAAAAAGTATGGCACTAAAGTCCTGTTTTATCCATAGAAAGAATACATTGAAGCTTTAGGCTTTACTGTCTTTACGCATTGTCCAGCTGCCAAAATTGCACTGATATAAAAATCTCCATGTACACTTGAAAGGCTTCGACCCTTCTTTAACATAAATGTAAATATACACCACTGCTTAGATTTTTTTTTTTTTAAAGGGGAGGGAGTAAGATCTTTTTTTAAAAACTTTTTTGTTAAAGGCTTCTTTAGTCAACCCCTTGTGTGCAAACCTGCATAATGGCACCAGGCCTAAAGGCTGGGCTTTTATATTTACAAGAGAGTCAGCAGTTCAAGTCTTGTTTCCCAAACCAGCCTGCATGTAGACTAAGAACACAAGAGCTTGCAAGGGTTTCTGTTGTGCGTCGCTACTTTTTCATGTGGAATGCTATGAATGTGTGTTATTGATGGGAAATGTTCCAAATTGTGGCTGAAGTTCTTTTGGAGCAGAGGCTGGATTTTTTTATTAATTCTTTATTGAAAGTGGATTTCAATATTCAGATTTCATTTCACGATTAAGAAAACAAAAGGTTGCATCACAAACTCACAGACTGGATGAGTTTGGAAGGGACATCATTCGGTCCAACCCCCCTGCTCAAGCAGGGACACTTAAAGCTGCTTGTCCAGGACCATGTCCAGACAGCTTTTGAATATCTCCCAAGGATGGAGACTCCATAACCTCTCTGGGCAACCTGTGCTAGTGCTCAGTGACCCTCACATAAAGAAGTGTTTCCTGATGTTCAGACGGAGCCTCCTGTGTTTCAGTTTGTGCCCATTGCCTCTGGTCTTGTCACTGGGCACCACTGAAAAGAGCCTGGCTCCGTCTTCTTTGCACCCTTCCTCCAAGTATTTATATACATTGCTAAGATCCCCCTGAGCCTTCTCTTCTCCAGGCTAAACAGTCCCATCTCTCAGCCTTTCTTCATATGTGAGATGCTCCAGTCCCATCTTAGTGGCCCTTCATTGAACTCTCTCCAGTATGTCCATGTCCCTCTTGTGCTGGGGAGCCCAGAACTGCGCACAAGTTCCAGTTCCACAAGTTCCAGTTGAAGCTTATTTTCTTCTTTCTTGCAGCCTTACCCACCTTTTATGCCTCGAAGACTCACAGGGCGCAGCAGATACCGATCACAGCAGCCAATACCACCACACCCTTACCATCCCAGCCTATTACCTTATGTGCTGTAAGTTCAAAGTACATTTGCTTCCATGTAGGCTATTAAGAAGTCACATGACTTTCAACAATAGTCTCAGCACTTCTTATGGTTGGACTCTTAGCAGAGAACAGGCATAGTTCAGCTGTCAGAGAGAGGAGGAAAACTTCCATTTCTTTGCAAATTTGTCAGCCTATTTTGAATAACATACACCCTTGAGCAAGGAAAAATATAAGTGAACAATTTTGTCAAATGTAGTTTTGTAGGGGGTTTTTTTGAGGCGCAATAGCCTCTTGTTTCTGAACTCTTCCTAAAATCTTCAACAAATTTTAAAACTTGGTTCTCAGATATTCTTACAGAGGCATGGTTACACTGTTAGATAAAGTACCTGGAGTCTTCACTTACAGAATAAATTCATTTTGTTTCAGTCTTAATTATGAAACCCAAGGGTGGGAGCTTTCTTGTGTGTTAGTCTTTATTGGCTGAACTGCTAATCTGTTCAGCTGTTGGATTTCTGTTCTGCTTCTGATTGGCTGTTTCTGGAAAATATGCAGGATAATTTACATTTAGGGATTATCTGTAGTGTGTTATGGTAGACCTTCTGTGGGGGAGTTTGGATATATGACATGAGATTTATTACTCTTCTATGTTCTGTTTTGGAAATAATTATGAAATATTTGGGAAACAAAGATGATTTTCTGGTGGGCACGGTGACATTGGCAAGGAAATAATCAAACATTGGCACCAGATCTGTAGTTTCTTTTTGTGCAATTTCAGACATGGCATGAAAATGGCACTAGAAATCTGATCCAGTGAAGCTGTTCAACTTTGCATCTTATAGTCTGAGAGTGATGTCATAGTTTCTTGCCTGTCCATTGAGGACACAATGTGGCACAGTAATTCCTGATTACTTCAGTGGGATTTTAGTATATTAGTGCCGTGAGTTTGTGATTTCTATGTCTGTGCATTAAGTTTTGACCTATAGGAATATCTTGGGGGGGTGAAACCATTTGTTAAATATAAAAACAGAAAAACATCTCTCTCTTTCCTCTTTATCTGAAGAGATTCTGATTTGACCAACATCATGGTATGTGAGAAAGTGAGTTTGTGCTTGCCTTCAGTATGGAAGTTGGTCCAGTAGCATATCCTATTTATCTTCATTGTGTGTTTTAGGCTTATAAAAGTTTCAAGGCTTTTGTATTGGAGAGCTAAGTGAACTTAGCATTCCTTATCTTTGTTGATATTTTATCTACTTAAAGAAATAAAACATTTAAAACCAGAATATCAATTCATTGTCAGTTTTAACTCTCCATAATCTGTGAAAATCAAGAGATTAGTTTTCGTAATAATGCTGAGCCTGGTTGGAAGTATCAGTTGAGACATGCATGCAATGAAAAAGGCAGCACTCTTAGTATCAAAAAGGGGCAGAATTAGCTTTTTCATTTGACTCTCTCACTATTCTTGACTCCAAACTTAACATTTTTAACAATTCTGAGAAATTTTTTATTTGAGAGGGATCAATAAGATAACTTTGCCTCTGCCAGATGTTTCTGTCCTTTCCTTTGGTAAGATGCTGAACCTTATCATTGTTTGCTCTCATGGTAGATCAATGCTCCCAGTGCCACCTGCAGTTGGACCAGCTTTCAGCTTTGAGTTGGATGTGGAAGATGGAGAGGTAGAAAACTATGAGGTTGGTGTGCGAACTACAACTACCTTTAAAGAACAGATGTTAGCTCAAGCAATACATAAAATTTCATTATATTTTGTTTTTAATCCTGCTTTTGTCTTTCAAATAAATGTAATGACTGTGAAGACAGAATCCAGACACCATCCTTTCAGATTTTTTTGCAATGCTGGATATTAGAAATGCTTAGCTTTATTTTTGTCTATTGCTCTTTCCCAGAACCCACCCTACCAGGCTAGTAATCATTATATTGTTCAGCTTTTATGTTGTACATGCTACTCTTCTCCTTTTGAATTTTAATTGATTTTAAATATCAAACAGAAGTGAAGCACTTTCAGAAGGACAGGGTAAGTTAATAGTTTTATGTGCGTAACTTTGCAGAGTAGTGTTAATACAGCATAGTCAATGTCATAGGATTAATAAATCTAAATGTAATGTTTATAGAACTTGAGGGCCTTTTCTTCTTGGCCCTCAGGAGGGTACAGTAATTCACATCTATAGATGTAGAACCCTCTTTAATATCCTAGATAATTATGAAACAGTCCCAGCTGTTGTGTCTTTGCTGGTTCTGAGACCACTGGATTCCATTTGATTTCTCTTCAAGCAGTCGTCATCAGCCCTTACTTTTGCATCTCTTTGCCTGTGCTCCCCCTTAAGAGCTCTGTGTAGTTGCACATTTTCAGTTTAACAATGAGCACTTCTTTAATAATTTCTGCGGTAGTTCAGAAGAAGCATCATCTTATTTCTGAGAATTTGGGCCCTAGGTTTGACAGTATCAGAAATCTCTTTGTCATCATTACCATTTGCAGCTTTCAGCAAGTCTTTTAGCATTCCTGTGCCTTGGTTCTCCATCATGTTTATAGCAATATTTTTCCTAGGTCCCTTGTGAAGGAGTGGAAGTTACATACCTGATAGAGTACAAATTATTTACATGAGAGGCTTTTAGTTGCAATGTTGGCTTATAAAAAATGAACATAAAATTAGCAAAAAAAATGCGTGAAGTTTGATGGTATGTATTTGTTTTCCAGATTCAGGATAAAATCTCCATATTTCAATTCAGCTAGCCCAAGAGGTGGAGTGGGATCAAAACCTGTGCTATTAAATTCTTGGTTTCTCTCAAGACCAGAGTCACATATTCTTAGGAAGTAAATTTGTTGACAATTTTTTCTGGTTATCAGCACTATTAATTTCATAATGGGGTGAGGGGATTCCTCAGAAGCAAAGTACTTACCAAGCTGTGTATGCAGCCACTGGAATAATTGGAAGTTGGGTCCTGGCCATTTTGAAATCCCAAAGAGAACATCTTACATAAATAGAAAGACGGTTGAATTCTGAAAGACTTTCCATGGGGCTTGTGTTATAGGGGAGAACTAAAGTTCTAAATGTTTCATGATAGAAGGGTGTTTTGTGCTACCAGCTGAGGTGGTGAGGTGTAATGGCAGCCCCACCTCTAGTGGAACCAGAGCCTTCAGAATTTTTAAATGTCCAGTTTCCATGTTTTGCAGGCACTGCTGAATTTGGCAGAACGTCTGGGAGAAGCCAAACCACGAGGACTGACAAAGGCAGACATTGAACAGCTTCCATCCTACAGATTCAATCCAAACAACCACCAGTCAGAACAGACATTGTACGTACATTGGTCTCTTTCAAATGTCCATAATTTAGGTGGCTATATTTTCATTTCTTTAACTTGCAACTTCAGCTAGGCCAGAAGGGCTTTAAAGGCAGTCATGACAGTAAACAGTTTAATTTTCTTTTTTTTCTTGGATTGCTTTGCAGAACAAATACTATTTATACTTACTTTAAAACCTCTATCTAGTCTCACATTATTTTGCTATGTTTCAATTTAAAAATTAAAATGAAAGAAAGGTGTACTAGGTTTTGTTCAATATACTAGAAATTACAGTGACATTGTCAACTTGGAATTTAGCCTGTATTAAAATAGTGTTGAAGTTTGAAGTGCTCCTAATAGAGCTTGGTTAGTGGTCTAAGAGTGCATCTTCTTACTTTAAAACGCATTAACTTACTGTGTTTTAAAGATCTACACAACCAAGTGGAAAGGGCAGTATAGATACGAAAGTAGTTAAAGTGACTTAGTATCAAATGCTGTCTAATACTGAACTTAAGTGTAAGGACTTTTCTCTGATACTCTAGTTTCAGTGATCATCAGTGTGACTTACTAGTATTAGTAGGGAATGTACTTTATAGATCATTATTTCACCATTTTGAATTTTGATTAAACATCTGTTCTATTGGTTGGGTCTGTGAACTCCTGTGAGCAGGAGCACTTGCCCTCTGATTTGAAAGCACAGAAAAAACCCCCCCAACAATTCTCAGTTTACGTTGTCACACTACATATCTTCAGCCTCAGATATAGATAACTGTAGCTACCCAAGGGGTAAAGGAGCGGTACCTATAAAGTACCTGTGAAGTTTTGTATGGAATATGTATTTCTTGATCTTACATAGCAAATACATTTGAACTTTGTTGTCTTTTTAGGTGTGTGGTGTGCATGTGTGATTTTGAGTCAAGGCAGCTACTTAGAGTCTTACCCTGTAACCACGAGTTCCATGCCAAGTGTGTCGATAAATGGCTGAAGGTAAAAAAAAATTAAAAAAAAATAATCCTATCTTATAGGGAATTCATTATGGAGTTTGCGGGGAGAGGGTGGAGGTATGTTGCTGTTCCACTTCATTTCATCTTGTTTCACATTTCTAATACTTAGGCTACAAATGCCAGCAGAGTGGAAGCACTGCCTACTTACGATATTTTTCTAACAGCTGATGAAGGAAGGTTTTTTTATAATCCTTGGAATCCTTCCTGAACAAGGAAAAATTAATTTGAAGATAATTATTTTCATTGACAGATCTTACTGTGTTTTCCATTTGCACAAAACAATGACTGTGAATTCAAGTAATCTGTAAAATTAAAGACTTGAAAGCAAAAAGGTAACATAATAATATAGGGAATATGAATTAGAATTTCTGTGATGATGGTGGCCTTAACTGTTTTACATATTCTGCATAGCAAGAATGAGTACTAATACCTTGCTCCCCCACTTTGCTATTAACATTAAGTTCTAGGGCAAATAAAATGTGTTGTGTGTACATATATGTGTATGCATATATACGGAAATACAATATATAAAAATAGAAATTACCGTTTTACAAAATTGTGATACATGATAGAAGATAATTTGAGCAGAAAAGAAAAGATCTATAATCAGGATAGCGCAGTAAAAGGACAGAGAAAAATGCAGCAGTACAGAAGGTGTGAAGAACTGGAAATACAAATAAGTAGATGATGATACACAAACATCTCTACAAGCTGCATTAGCCAGATCAACTGCCAACAAGGTATTGATCTCCATCTTGCCTCACCTTTTTTTTGATAGTTTATTCTATTCAGCTTTAGTTTAATCTGCGTGTAGTCTGTTGTGTAGAACATTTGAAACTGCAATAATCCTATGTTAATATAGGATACAGTCCCTAGAGAATTACAGATGGCATCTGTTGTTTCAGAAAACTAAATTAAAACCCTTTGCCCCTTCATAAAAGCAAGAAAATGCACATCATAGGCAGACATTAAAATATTCAGTGCAGAGGACAAAAAAAATCAAGTTAATATTGACAGCATTCTTTTGGCTAACAAGATACCAAGAATAATGAGAAGGATTTTAAAAACTGGGATAAGAAATTGCTCTTGGGCTACGGTACCCATGGTAGTCTAAGGCTTCTACAAAATCTAAGGCCAGTGTAAATGTTTCCACAACGATGCTCATAACTTTCAGTAGAACTGGTGTCCTTCAGTGTCTGAATCCATGTACATATTTAAGAATCAGCAAGAGGAATGTAAACACCTAGTTGTTTTATTGTCAGATTAAAAAGCCACACACCCCCCACACACATAATATTATCAATTTATCTATGATAGATGTATGCTGTTTTATTCAGTTACTGCAAATTAAGAGTTGATTATATCTGTTCAAGTGGTATTCTCCAGTGTCCCACTACTCCTCTCAAGGAGCATGCACACTAGATTTGTCAAGTTTTTTTATTGCATGAAATTTTATAAGTCATTAGTGGTGTGGACAAAGTATCCAGGGATAGTATTCACTCCATTTTAAGAAAAAAGAACTAAGACCATTTGACACAGCCTGTGAGATAGTGGATGCTATAGGTCTATATAGGTTAAATTGATTACTTAGATTTTTAAAAAGACAGCTTTTTCCAGGCTATTAATGCAACAAAGTATACCTCTGATTCATAGAGCCCCCTGATCTGCAGATTGCTTGAAGTTAGAAGAACATGTGAGGGAAGCATGCTTGTCCTTTTCTTATGCTCTTTCTTACCTGACGTTGGTCTCAAGAGTCAGACAAGTATGTTGAATTAAGTTTTTTTTGGACTCAGTGTGGCAGTTCTACAGTTAGATTTAGTAATTTCAATTGGTAATGAACTGGCAATTTAATTCAGAACAGCAAAGTCAAAAAAGCAGATTTATTTTAGATTGTATTTTCATAATCGTAGATATACTGTAGTAGTGGTGAAACAGCTTTTTTCTGATGTTCCTGTCTGTGGTGGGCTGACCCTGGCCAGAGGGCAAGGTGCCCACTGAGCCACTTTATCACTGCCCTCTTCAGCTGGACAGGGGAGAGAAAATATAATGAAAGGCTCATGGGTCAAGATAAGGACAGGGAGAGATCACTCACCAATTACTGTCATGGACAAAACACACTCGAAATCAGGAAATTAGTTTATTACCAATCAAATCAGAGTAGGATAATGAGAAATAAAAACAAATCTTAAACCACCTTCCCCCAGCCCTCCCTTCTTCCTGAGGTCAACTTCACTCCTGGTTTCTCTCACTCCCCTCCTGCGGCAGCACAGGGGGATGGGGAATGGGGGTTACAGTCAGTTCATCACACGTTCTCTCTGCTGCTCCTTCCTCCTCAGGGGGAGGACTCCTCACACTTTTCCCCATCTCCAGCATGGAGTCCCTCCCACAGGAGACAGTCCTCCACCAACTTCTCCAACATGAGTCCTTCCCACAGGGTGCAGTTCTTCACCAACTGCTGCAGTGTGGGTCCCTTCCACAGCATCACAAGTCCTGCCAGCAAACCTGCTACAGTGTGGGCTCCTCTCTCCGTGGGTCCACAGGTCCTGCCTGGAGCCTTCTCCAGCACAGGCTTCCCATGGGGTCAAAAGTCTCTTCTGGTCATCCACCTGCTCTGACATGGGGTCTTTCACAGGCTGCAGGTGGATATCAGCCACCATTAACCTCCATGGGCTGCAGGGGGATAGCCTGCCTCACCATGGGCTTCTCCATGAGCTGCAGGGGAATCTGTGCTCCACTGCCTGGAGCACCTCCTGCCCCTCCTTCTTCACTGACCTTGGTGTCTGCAGAGTTGTTCCTCTCACATACTTTCACTCCACTCTCTGGCTGCAGTTGCACAGTTGGTTTCTTTTTTTTTCCCCCTTCTTAACTGTGTTACACCAGAGGTGCTACTATTGTTGCTGAAGGGCTCGGCCTTGGCCAGCAACAGGTCCATCTTGCAGCTGGTTGGCATTAACTCTATTGGACACAGGGGAAGCTTCTAGCAGCTTCTTACAGACCTCCTGGTACCAAAACCTTGCCACACAAACCCAATACACTGTCCCTACTTAGGAACTATATCTTTTCTAATAGATCTTCAAGTGTGATGTTTTCTAAAGGTTGTCTTATCATAGAAAAACTCTGTGAGTGTAAGAGTATCTGCTACGTGGGGTAATGAGGTGCAATCTAAACCTAAAGAGGGTGCAATTATACCCACTTAAAAATGATTGTGTTGACATCAGGTATTCCAGAGTTGGATGCAAAATAAGCTAGGTAAGGTTAAAGCGTCATTGTGTAGCATTGCTAAGGCAATATATTTACACCATGTGGGTTTAGATACACAGGTACAAAGATGTTGTATGGAAATTGTGCTGATTTTGGCTAGGATAGAGTTAATTTTCTTCACAGTCACTAGTATGGGGCTATGTTTCGGATTCGTGCTGAAAACACATGTGTTGACAATATAGAGATGTTTTNACCATCTTTATCTCAACTCATTAATTTTCTCACTTTTACTCTTTCCCCCATCCCACCGGGGGGGGGAGTGGGTGAGCAGCGTACAGTATCACCTTTTTAGGTAGTGTGAGAGGAAATGTTCTTTTACAGTGCATTAAGTTGCCCACTTTAATTTAAACTTCCCTGGTTAAGCAAGCAACAAAGACTTGTGAAAAAACATGTAATACAGTGGAGGAAACACTTAACAAAAGGGAGGTTATCCTTTTGCTTTTCACAGTAACTTGTCAACTTTCGTATTTCACCCTATTTGGTTATTTCTTAATATCCTAAATCCTTTAGTCAAATATGAATACATGCGAAATGTGTTCTTTTGTAAAGTAAGAGTTAGTCATCATTCCAAATGACAGCTTGAAATCATGACCTGTCTTCACCCTTAGAGTTTAGAACCAGAAAAAAAGGAAAACTTGCCTTTCTATTTAACAGTCTGATAGGAAATGTTCTATTATATATGAGAAGAGGCAAACTGTAACTATAATTTAACTTGGTTCTGATGCACTAACACCGAAGTAGTGCAATGCTTTTTAGAGGATTCTAGTAGCCCTACAGATTCATTATCCTAAATGCAGTTCACTTTAGCTGTAAATTTCTGTAAAATACATAAAAATAAATCAGTTAGTTCAATATGCAGCTCTCTCTCCTTACAGTACAAAAACTAAGTTTGCTTGAAAGAGTGACTAGTTAGAAACTCAATATTACAGTATTAAGTCCACCTTATTCTTCTTTTTGCACCGAAGAGTCATGTTAAATGCCAGGAAGGAGGAATGAATTTCATGAAAGGCACAAGAATGCCACTAAATTTAAAACAGATGTTCATCTGGGATCTTGAAAAGTTACTTAAAAAGCAGTGCTGTAGTGCCCATGAGTATTTATTTTAACCTCTAACAGTGGATTTATTTCTGCCATTCCTATCAGGAAATTACACCCACTGAATGCTCTGTTTTGTGCTACAAATGGTAGATACTTAATCAGTTATCTAAGCAAATACCTCTTTATTCATTAATACATTGAATTTTGAAGAACATGCCTTTTTACTTTAAAAATTATATTAGCTGAATTATATCTAGAATAATGCAAGTACAAAGTACTAATCATTTAATAGCATTGTCCTCAAGTAATTGCAAAACTGTTAGTGAAAGAGCAAGAAATAAATTTTGAATCGATTCTCCAATCCATGCTTTACAAAAACTATAAAGCAATAATAACTACAATATAAACTATAAAACAGTAATAAAAGAGTAATTGGCAGAAAAAATATACCCTCATTTTAACTTGCATTACTAAATAATGTTTTTCAGTAATAACATATTACTTTCATTGGCATTTATTGTTTGGATTTGAAATGTGTAGCAATGATTTCTGAACGCCGGCCTGCAGAGACACATTTCTTGATGCTCTCACTTATATTTTCATTGAGAAATTTGGCTACCTTAGAAAAACTTGGAGTTGACAGTGGTTGATCCTGCAGTTTTGGGAACTACGAAATACAGAATTCTGGGCAGGAAAGAGTTCTCTTTGTCCTTTGCGAAGGAAATGTTTTATCATAGATGTTACATATTTGGTTTGGGCTTTTTCTCTTCCTTTGCTAAAATGAAATTAGACTTTATTTGAAATAGGGAATAAGAAGGCAGAAATACTTTCCCAGTAGCTTAAGGAATGTTACTTCTCATCTGTACTGCCTTTTTAAGAAAGCTATAAAATGGGACATATTTTCAGTGAGTGTTTCACTGAAGGGCTAAATTTAGACTTGCTTGTGTGTGTTACTTGAATACCTGTTTCATCAGGTCGTGTCCTCTCTTTTTCTTTTTTTTTTTNTTTCACATACTCTAAAGTAACAGAAAATAGATGCACGCTGGGGTTTTTTGTCCCTTTTGGGTACTCTTGATCACTGTGAGTGGCAATTTCATTTTGTTTCTGGGTTGCAGAAACTGTTACCTTAACGAGTGTATTTGTCAGTGCATTAAACTTTATTTCTGTTTTCACAGGCAAATCGTACCTGCCCAATTTGCAGAGCTGATGCTTCAGAAGTGCATCGTGATTCAGAATGACCAATCTAAGAGCACAAACCTGGTTTGTGTGTTCCTGGTCGCATGTATATATGAACTATCTATTGAACTTACCCGTGTGGCTTCCAGCCTACCCTTTACACAAAAGGGTCAATGGACCTTACTTTGCACTGTGTGACTTAATCAANAAACCCCTTCCCTTTTTCCCTAGTCTGCTTTCAGCTTTGACCAAGTCTATAGGATGGGCTTACTGTGAGAATAAATGAACAGAGTATGAAGAGATGTGATCTGTGATCAGTAGAGCTTATGACAACATGACATCCTCATATAGGACATCTATTTGCAGACCAAAGTTGCTAGTCTGGTTTTGGTGGGTTTCTTTGCAGCACACAGCACAGCTTCTTAGTTGCATCCATCTGATTGCAATATACTATAACTATGAATCTGCATTAGTAAAATCACCACCATTTAGATAAATCCTAGTTTGCTGGTTTGCTTTATCTT
>VXBL01005520.1:18213-48449 GCA_013400195.1 Aramus guarauna
TGTAAATATGATTTTGAATTGGCAAACTTATCACACCACTCTACCATAACAAAACAAACTAAAAAAAGGCATAAGCACACTTAGTCTTTTCTTGTTTTTTAATACTGTTGAATTGCTTTTCAGTACTTGAGTGCTGAAGGTAGCAACCTCATTATTGTCACAGATGTTCAGTGTCATATACATATTACCTTAACAATGTATTTGTCAGTACAGTAAATCCTCTTTTGTTTCTGGTTTTACAGGCAAATCGTACCTGCCCAATTTGTAGAGCTGATGCTTCAGAAGTGCATCGTGATTCAGAATGACCAATCTAAGAGCACAAACCTGGTTTGTGTGTTCCTGGTCGCATGTATATATGAACTATCTATTGAACTTACCCGTGTGGCTTCCAGCCTACCCTTTACACAAAAGGGTCAATGGACCTTACTTTGCACTGTGTGACTTAATCAATTACAAAGCTTACAACTAGTCTTCACAGTTACGGGATTGTTATACTAACAGTGTGATTGGAACTCCAAAGATTTTTTTTTTTTTTTTAGCTTAATTTTGTGCGTGCACTAACGTTCCCTGGGTTTTGTGTGATCATTCTGAGTGTTGCTGCGAGATTACTGTGGATCTGATCTTTTAGCATGTGCTTTTATATAAAAGAAAAAGAAAAAAAAAAAGTGGTAGCTCTAAACAATATAGCAATCTACCTTATATAGAGCCTTCAGATACTGTGAGTGGGAATGAATGGTGTGAATGTGTGTTTGCTTGTGAGACGATGCGTGAAGCGTGCTTGTGACTGAGTGTGCATGTGTGTTTGAGAACCTATATACCAGCATGTACTGAGAACGTATGTGTGTAGTAATAATTATGCTGCAATGTATAATCTTGTGTGTTATTTAAACAGTACTAGTACTGTACACTGGTTCCTTTCCTTGTGTTTGCAGTTGCACACTGAATGCAATGGGTGCAGCAATTACAGACATTTAGTATTTCCTCCCCAATGTACTTAACAGGTATAAAGACCTTTCTGCCTACTTTTCAAACAGCTGTTATGCTTCCCCTTCATTGGAAGCTTTAAGTGTGTGCCACTAAAGAGTGCATTGATTGTTCATACATGAGTAACCTTGGGGGTTTTAGCATATGTTACAAAGTGTGGATTTTTAAATGGCTGATTTACAAGTCATTTTATCAGTGTAAAGTTGGCAATATCGCACAAATCATTTAGCAATATTAACATTTTCAATTGCTAATATGAGTATCAATGCTTTTCTGCTGTTCTTTTAAATTTTTCTATCTGGGTTTGCCAGTTATGTGCTTCTTCCGTGAAAGGAAGCAGAAAGGGCATTGAGGGTCTTGTGCAACACCTCTTCACTTTTGGCCATTGTACTTGCTAAGGACATAATCTTTTACCTTATATAATTTACCTTATATAAACATTTGCTTTAATCACATACATTCTTTGTCATTTCCAAGGGAGTTTGTATAGAATTAAAATAACTTGTTAAAGGTTACAATTTTATTTCTGAAACTTGATGAATAACATAAATTTTTTAGCATTTTCTCAGACAAGTAGAACTTCAGATTTTTTTCATTGTATGAGAAGAGAAGGTGAGTTTTGGTCACTATCTGCAGAATTCGGTTGTCCTGATGCTGCTTCTTGCCCTTCTTATTTCATGA
Source organism: Aramus guarauna (assembly GCA_013400195.1). NCBI lineage: Eukaryota > Metazoa > Chordata > Aves > Gruiformes > Aramidae > Aramus > Aramus guarauna. Next base: position 19,879 of record VXBL01005520.1, read on the forward strand.
TGAGTGTAAGATGAACTCCCTTGTTTTTTACAATCAAGTTTCCAGAGCACTCCACTATAGGAGAAAATAGGAACACCTTACAGAACAGTGCTGTGAAACAGGAGGTGATAACCTCTGTTCAAGTGCTCCGAATAATGTTTTATTTGAGCTATTGAAAAAAATTAGCTTCATTTATAACATTCAGACTGTTAACATCTTTGATATGTTCTAGCAAAATATTTAGGTCTGCATATACCATAGTTATTCAAAGGATGCACTTTTTGCAGCAAGATTCTTCTCATAAATGTTGTGTCATTACTTTGGTTGCAGCAGCACAAGTGGCACAATTAGCAATATTGCTGCAACTTGCTGCCAGTCTCAGCTTTAAGTTTATTCTTTATAATTTCTGATGCTTTTATATGCTGGTATTCTTTAGTATCAGTTATAATTTCAAGCAGTGTTAGATGTTCTCCATGTTGATTTCCCTCTTTGAATATTCTACAGACCAGTCACAGCTCTTGGTGCAGGTAAAATAAAAGCACAATTTTGCCCTATTTCTGATGCTTTTCCCTCTGTTTAGTTACGCAGGTAGTTCTCAAAAACAGTCTTTCCATATCTATCCATACTTAAGAACACTAAATAAATAAAAATACTGTTACATTAACTTCAAAATATTAGAATTTCTCCACTCTTCTAGTGGCTTTTCACAATAACACATAGCAGGTTAAATTACATGTAATAAAATTTATTTTTTTAACAAATAAAATGTTTAAAAATCATATGCCACATATGTCTCACAAAACTTAGGCTCTTTTATATAGCTGCAAAAGAAAAAAATCTCTGTATACAGATTTAAACATAACTAACACTACTGTGCTCAGTATTCAGTTTAAAGTATGGAAAGAGGGCACTTTTTCTGAGCTAGATACAAATGAACAAGACCTATTCTTCTGAAGCCAAGGGAAAGTAGTCCTCTTTCTGCAACTGGAGAAATCTTGATATGTAATGTCCCTTTTTTCCCAGTAAAACTCTGTGAGAAAGTGGGAGGTCTAGGAGATGGAGGGTCTAAGTTAGTAAAATCTTGAAATTAATTGTTGCACTCTTACGGCTCATCTCTTCTGGAATGGTTCTTTTGTTTGCATGGGACTCTTGCAGATGTATGTGGACTTGCTTCCTGTGGTTAGTGTGTATAAACAGCACACATGCATATGTTCTGAATCAGCTCAGACAAGCTACAACCAAGTCCTCTCTGTTGTGGCTGTCAAGGGAGGGGGATTAATGTTCAGCTGTCAACTGCCATGTGTTATGCACATTTGTGTGTAATTCCACAGGCTGCCATGGTGCCTGGCAGCACCTGAATTCCACAAGATTTTTTTTTAGGTTCATTGCCTTTCTGCCATCACCTGGCTCCTGTTTCTCAAAAAAACAAACAAAAAAACCCCCAAAACCCACCCAAAAAAACCAACAACCTGTAATATGTTTGCTTTACCATATTGGCACTGCTGTGTTTTTTGCATAAACTGTCAATTTAATTTGACATTTTAGGAGATATCAAGGCCTACAGATAATTCCAATGTCTCATTTTGTGACTTTACAAAAAAATAAAGCCTTTTGTTGTATGCTATTTTGTGCAGGCTCTCGAATGTGATTTCACAACTGTTAACACATTGTGTAATACTTGGTATGACATTTACCAACTTTTTAAATTTTAAAGGTAGAAAACACATTTTTGACTGAGTTATCTTTGGGCCTTTGTAAAAGCTGTGGTTTTTTTTCTTTGTTACCTCATTTTGCTACTTGTGTTTCAGATTGCTAAGGATTATGAAAGCTTATGGATTTTGTTGGAATCATATTTTGTCAAGTGTTTTCTGTAAAGCATACTCTATGGTATCATTTAACATTTAGTTTTAAATATATTATAAATATCTGTAACCAAATCATTTGAAGGCTTGATAAATTTTTAACAAAATTTGTACATTTTTTATGAGAGTTACTAGTAATGCTTTACTAGGTAGTGCAATGAATTTTTATTTTTAATCCCTGTGCCCAATTTTGGAGTTGAGAGAGTTGTTCAGTAATAAATGTATGATGTACACTTAACACAATTTTGTCCTGTTCTTTCTCTTAAAAAGAGGTACATTGTTTCCTTTCATTACTCTGCATGTTTCTGTGCATAATCATGCAACTCCAGAAGTTGGCAACATGCTTGTGTAGTAGGGGGAAGTTTTGCTACCTTAATTGTAATGCATGACAGATGGTTTTGATCTACTTTGAGAGATCATAACAAAATAGTGTGAAATGTGTCATATTTTTGAAAGTCTCAAATAGCTATAATTCATAGAACTCAAAGCCTTGTCTAAAGATTAGCTCTCTAAAGACGTTACTTAGTCAAAGGAAAGTTTGCAGGGATGGAGGTATACTGGTAGGCAAAGGGCCAAGTCTGTTTGCCTTGCCAGTCTTCTTCTTCACTGCCAAATCTGTAGATTTTCTGCCTTTGTTTCCTGTTGAGTATACTGCTTTTTTTTGCTGTCCCCAACACAACCACTTTCAACCTAAATCCCTTATCTTGAAACAAATACCAAGCCAAACTCCAGCCATTCTGTAAATCTGTGCATGTACCTTGTAACCCAGCAGTTGTCCTTAATTTGGGCCAGCATGAGGTTCTTTCTCTTCTTCCCCCACATCTCTCTTCTTGTTTCCTTGGAATACATACAGTTCTGTGTTCCTTGCAAATGCAGTGTTTATGAACCTATGTCTTGTTTCCCTAGGATATCTTCATTCTTCGAAGCAATCTCTCCACTTCTTGCAAGCAGGCCAGTTTGTGGCTTCAGTAACCACCACGAGTGCAATCTTACTGTCTTTGCAGATACAGTAAGCAGGAAAGCTACTGTATCCTATCTCATCCATGCAGCTACTGAACTAGGGTAGCAGGCTCAGCAAGTATGTGTCTATTTGAAAAATATTACATATTCTGTGTCATCTATGTATTCTTTTGCAGCCTTGTTGCTCTCTACCATTGTCTAAGCAGGAATTTTAACTTGGGTTGTTTGTCCAATCTTCTTGTAGCAAGGTCAACAAAAATAGGGGCCATCTAGTAGCCTCAGTTGTTATCAAAGCTGCACACTGGGGTATCCTGCAAGGTTTTAGCAAGAACTTTCTATATCAAAACACAGGCAGTAATTGCTTATTAACATTGGTAGATCTCAAGTGTTGATTTCACTGGAGGCTTCTTGCTTCTAGCATCAGCCTACTTGCTGGCTTTTTACCTTTTTGTTTTAACTTTCAGGCTGGGGAGGAGGATTCGAGAATGTTGTAAACTTTCCAAAGCAAACAAGCTTAAGCCTCCCTTCTATAGTTAAGAGCAGCCTTCTGGTATCTGCCAGCATGAAGTTACACAGAGGAGCCATTACAGGGCAGAGAGACAACTGGTGATGGGATTGTAAAAGGAGGGTGTAGAAAGGGGTGGAGGAAAGATTGCACTTCTGGTCCTGGGTGGAGTATATGCTCTGTTTTTCTGCACACAGTTCTTTTGTCAAGCTCACCTCAGTGCCCAGTAAGGTAATGGAACAGATCCTCCTGGAAGTTACATCAAAACATGGGTAACAGGGAGGTGATTAGAAAGAGCCAACATGGCTTCAACAAGGGCAAGTCATGCCTGACCGATCCAGTGGCCTTCTACAATGGAGTGACTGCATCAGTGGACAAGGGAAGAGCTGCAGATGTCATTTTGTTGTAGCAATTTGACCAGGTATTTCAGCTACTGTGGTGGAAGAAGGTACTATGTTTGATAGGCATGGTGAACCTTCTTGCTGTAATAAGGATTACAGGAAAGATTTGTGGTTACTCCATTCACTGAGCCCAGTAAGGCTGCCGCTGGGAGGTCTGGCAAAGAGTCAGTGGGAACAAGTACAGGATTTTTCCAGTAATGTTTCCAACATCTCTCCCATTTTCTGCAACCATTTATCCCTTGCCTCACCTTTGTTTCTTCTCAAGCTTCATGTTAATAGTTTGCACATACACACGCCAGTAATTTCTCCACTGGTATATTGAGCTGCATTTGTACTTCTTTATTTTATGCACACAACAATAACATAGGTAGCTATCACTGTGCTTCGGGAGCATGAGTAACTACCAACTAGGTTTCTCAAACCACTTATTTCCTGTTTTGCATAATAATCCTGCCTTTATACTACAAATTATCTTTTACCCAGACGTTTGCGGAAAGGTGGAAAGTGGTATTCTAGCAGGAGGACCTTTCATATACATGAAAGGTTCTGGGAAGAGTGGGGGAAGCAATACATGAGTGCCCTGCACTTACGGGGGTGATAAGATAGGCCACAGGAGGATCCCACTGCAAGAGCGTAATATCCCAGAGAAAGTCAGCAGACAAGTGAGAAAGCTGTGAGGCTTTTATTGGATTAGGATCTCATTGTTCTCAAATAGACAATACCATGTACTAATGTCTATTTGATTTTATCAGGAATAGTCTGTTTGGTGCTGCAGCATTGCAAAGTGACTCACCACAGAACTGCTGCACCCCTTGGAGCTTCATCTCTGAGAGGCACATGGAGATCTGCCTTTGTGCAACCCAACATTTCTAGTGGGAGTCAGCTTGCTGCAGGTTAGTCAGCTGTCACTGCTGCATGAAAAGCATCCAGTCAAGAAAACAGGTATCCAAGTATTTTTGAGTCATGTGGTGTTACAGATAGGAAGTGAGGTAAAAATAAAACCACCTGACCGAGGTTGTCTGAGATGCTTACAACAGCATATTGTCAGAATAAGAATATGCAACACTAAGGAAAAAAATCGAGCTTCTTCCAGGTATAGGCACTGATTAAATCTTTTAGACAGGACTGAGTGCGTGGGCTTGTTAAATTTCATCCCATTAATCATTGCCCAATGCTCCAATCTATCAAGATCCTTCTGCAAGACCTCTTGTCCCTCAAAAGAATCAACAGTACCTCCCAGTTGGGTATCATCAGCAAACTTGCTAATGATGCATTCAACTCCTGCCTCCAGATCATTGATAAAGCTATTGAACAGGACTGGCCCTAGAACTGAGCCCTAGAACTGAGCCCTGAGGAACACCACTGGTGGCTGATTGCCAACCAGATGTAGCCCCTTTCACTACAGCCCTTTGAGTCCTGCCATTCAACCAGTTCTTCACCCAGCACACCCTGTACACACCCTGTCTCACAGTTGGACAAATTGTCCAGAAGGATGCTGTGAGGGACAGTATCAAAAGCCTTACTAAAATCCATGAAAACTACATCCACTGCCTTCTCTTCATCCTCTAGGTGGGTGGCATTATCGTAGAAGGATATCAAATTAATTAAACAGGACTTTCCCTTTGTAAACCCACATTGGCTGTGCCTGACCATTGCATTGTCCTTTAAAATGCCTTTCAGCAGCACCCAGTATGATCTTCTCCATAATTTCTCCAGGTACTGAGGTTAGATTAACAGCTCTGTAGTTTCCTGGATCTCACCTCATGCCCTTCTTGTAAATAGGAACAACTCTGGACAGCTTTCAGGCAGCTGGGACCTCGCCAGATTCCCGAGACCTTTGGTAGATGATCAAGAAGGGTCCTGCCATAACATCTGCTAGCTCCTTTGGTACTCTGGGATGAATCCCATCTGGCCCTGCAGACTTATGAACATTCAACTCATACAACTGGTCCCTTACAATTTCAATGTCCACAAATATTAAGTGACTGCTCCTGCAGTTGTGGTCCTCCAACACAGAGGACCAGGCAGCCCAAGGCCTATTGTCAGTATTAAAGACNCTCTGTAGTTTCCTGGATCTCACCTCATGCCCTTCTTGTAAATAGGAACAACTCTGGACAGCTTTCAGGCAGCTGGGACCTCGCCAGATTCCCGAGACCTTTGGTAGATGATCAAGAAGGGTCCTGCCATAACATCTGCTAGCTCCTTTGGTACTCTGGGATGAATCCCATCTGGCCCTGCAGACTTATGAACATTCAACTCATACAACTGGTCCCTTACAATTTCAATGTCCACAAATATTAAGTGACTGCTCCTGCAGTTGTGGTCCTCCAACACAGAGGACCAGGCAGCCCAAGGCCTATTGTCAGTATTAAAGACTGAGGCATAAAAAGCATTGAATGCCTTTGCTTTTTCTTCATCCTTATTTGTCAGGGATAATTTACTTTTCAGTGTTTTGAAACATTTGTGTTGAAAGGGTTTGCCACTACTCAGCCAACTCAGTAACACTACAAAGAAAGACAAAAGTTTTCATAATGTCAGTTTGAAATAATTTTGACACTTCTTTAATGCATACTATCTTTCCACAATGTTGCATAAAGTGTATTTTGAAAAATATGTTTGAGAGTACATTTTGCTAAAAGTTAGCAAGAAATGTATAGATCAATACATTTCTGATAGCCTGTAATAATTTTCCATATTTTAAAATGAAATAGTGAGCAATTAAACCGCAAAATAATTCCTACTTTAATTTACTTCCTTAATGAAAATGTCAGTAAAATTCAGTGTCAGTGTCAGTAAAATTAGGAATTTGAAAATTGAATTTGTTTTTCAGGAAAAGAAAACTTGAGTATGAAAATCAAACTTATGTAGCTCTACTAAGACACTTTCTAATCTATTGTAAAATTGGATTACTTAAAATATACAGACACATGCAAAAGATTACAGAAGGATCACTTGAGCCAGAATAAAACAGGGTTTCCCTGCACAATCCTTCTGCAAATTTTTAACCATGAAGAAAACCAAACCAAAATAAACTCTGAGTTCTGCAGTAAAAATTCTTTCTCTTCTCAAGCCAGAGGGAAGGATGGCTTCTATTGAAAGCACCTCCGTTAGATACAGGATTCTTGGCTTCTGCCTTATTTACTATTTGTGGCTTGTGTGGCAGGGATTCAAAGCTGCTTAATGCCTACAGATGTTGTGTAACTACCATTTCAAATTACAGTCCTCAATATCTTTGCCAAAGTGGTGATTCAATTTTTTTGTAGATGGCTGCAAAAAAAATCCAGGTCCTCACGAGAATCAGTAAATGGTACACAAAACTAGACTTCACTCCTCACCTTTACCTCTAAACTCAAGTATGAAGATGGAATCAGAGTTTGTATTAGGAATTTTCTATACAAAGAAAAAGAAAATGCTATGGGTAAACCAAAGCCAGGTCTCTGTGTGTTGCATGCTGCCAGCTCTGCACACAAACTCTGCAGAAATGCACCCCTAGCTTGCAAAACGCTTATGAGATCCAAAGTCAAGAAAAGGGAAGTGTCGTTTCACCTCAAAATTAATATGTGAAGATCCGGTCTGATCCCACCTGCCCACCTCACCCTTCTTCCCTAGCTGCCTTTATTAGATTGTGCTGAAGCAGGAAAAAGTTACAACTTCCTGTTTTCTTCTTGATTTAAATTTCTACTTCTCTCCACTGCCTCTGCTGGAGGATAACATTTCTTGGCCAAGAACAGCCTGAGGCACACTCTGTGGCATTTAAACCCTGTTTTGAAAGCTTAACGGGGTTCTCTCCAGAAAGATGAATGTGGAAGCTGCATGCAAAGACCAAGGTCTCTTCTGCTCTTCTGACCTGTCACAACCACAGTGCAGCAGCATTTTCTGTGAGTGTTAGTAAAGTACCAGGGTGAAAGTACATGTGATCTGACCTGACCATCCACTAGTCTTTGTGCAAACATTTAAGTTTTATTGTAACTTTCTCCACTAAAGTAAATAATTAGAAACACTAAAAAGCACAGAAAGTCTAGCTCAGTAAGTTCATTTGCAAAGTCACATGTGAAATAGGAAATAATGCCTTAAGTACTAGTAACCCGCAAATTCTAACACTGTAAGTCATGAATGTCCTTACAGACAAACTAATGAATTGTTGGTTGGATAGGTAGACTAGAAAGTGGTTGGAAAACTGCCTGGACTGCTAGGCGCTAAGTGCTGTCATTAGATGTACAAAGTACAGATGGCAGCCAGGTACTACCGCCATTCCTCAGGGACTGATGCTGAGCCCAATGCTCTTTCATGTTGTTATCAACAACCAGGGCAATAGGATGGAATATGCCCTCAGCAAGTTTGCTATGATTACAAACCACGAGGGGTGGAGCTGCAGTTGAGGAAGGATAGAGTGGCTGCAGAAATGCACCAGCATTAAACTCACAAACATCAAGACAGGCCTCTGGGCTTATGCAGTCCATGAAGTAACTGTGCAACAATTAAGTCTGGGCACAAACAGGCTGGCGAACAACTTTGCCAGAAAAGGAACTGAGGTCCTGGGCTGAGTATCTTCCAACAGTGTGGTCTTGTGGTGATGAAGACAAAGCCACACACTTCCCTGTGATAAGACACATGTTGACTCCATTAAGCAAACTCTCCTGCAGAATCCACCAAGACAGTAACGGAGCAGAAGTACAGCATGTCCAAAGAGACATGGAAAGAACTGGGCTTGTTCAGTCTCCAGCAGACAACTCAGTGCCATCTACAACTCACTCATAGGAGTAGAGGAGGCCACAAAAGGGCATAATGAAACAACATGGCAGAAGTTTTAACAAGGAAAATACTGATTTGACACTAGAAAAGTTTTTGCTGTGAAGATGGTCAAACATCGGAACAGGGTCCTAATGAGGTTGTGAAATCCTCATCTTCACTCATTTTAAAGCCTGCACTAGTGCTTTTCTGTGGGTGGTGGGGGGTGTGTGAATGATCTCCAGATATCCCCAGTGATCCTTTTATTTCCATGACTAGCATGGAGGTCTGTACTGGGCACTTTTGGAGAAAGTCTTTCTAAATCTGATTACCTCAGCAACTCTTTGGCAGGCATGAGATTCCACCTGCTTTCAGTAGGATAGACCTTGCTCCTCAGATCTCCACATCCTCATGTATTAATACATATACTGACTCTCAAACTCAAAACTCACTATTCTGGATTGCTCTTCTTCACGGAAAGAAACAAGCAGATAAAAAAGCCTTATAAATTTGGTCCAATGTACTTAAGTTTTGGCCAATGAAAGTAAGTATGTATGCAAACTGTGTAAGAGTGGGAACATTTTGATTTCTAGAAGTATGTTACACAAGACAAAAATCTAATTGAAAAAATAGCAAAAAAAAAACCATACCCTGAAGACGAATTTTTCCATTTTAGGATCAGATTTAGTGTTTTGCTCAGCTATAGAACTGCGGGCACTCCTCATTGATGCAGCTGAAATTCCATAAAACAATTTACCAACGCGGGTACCAGACGAAGACAGCTGCCCGGCCGTGCAGCTCCCATGGCACTGCCTCTCCGCCTCTCCACGCACACCGGAAGCCAAGTCCCATCCTTGCCAACATTACTGCCCGGCACCGACCGCTGAATTCACCCGCCGCTGCTACCGTGGGGCCCAGCTCCGGCGGGAGGTGACGCGGATCGGCTCCGCTCCGCCGCCCGCCCTCTGGGATGGGCAAGAGGCACGGCGAGGCAGTCAGCCGCGGGCAACAGATCATCTGCACGCCTGCGGACGATCCGCCTCCCGCCGCCCCACAGCAGCCACCGCTTGCCGGGAGAAGCGCGGCATCCCGCCCGCTGCGCTCGCGGCGCCCCCTGCTCGCGCCTCGCCGCTCCCGCCCTCCCGCCTAGCATCCCGTGCTGCGGCCGCCATGGAGCAGGGGGAGCTGTGGGCCCCGGCTCTGGGGGCGCGGGTGTGCGACGTCCACACGGGGCGGCCGCTGGAGCTGTTCTGCGAGGACTGTGGGCTCTGCGTCTGCGCCCTCTGCCTGGCCCTGGGCGTGCACCGTGGACACCGCGTCCTCCTCCTGCCCCATGCCGTCCGCCACAAGCAGGTGAGCGCTGTTTACGGGCACTGGGTGATGTCGCCGAGACATGCCTGGCCCGGCCTGTGCATCCCGCGGAGCCTTGCCTGTCCGGAGCAGCCGAGCCCTGCTGCGTGTTTGCCGCGGCGGCTACTTCTTCTGTGATACCAGTTCCAGCGGGACGCGGGGATGGGACTGGGGTATAACCAGGACGAGGAGGTGGTGGTTATGACACACAGACATACACGACACAAGACCACAGGGCACGGAGCTGAAGCAAAGAGCTTCATGATTTGATTGTGTGTCTTGCCATTTTTTTCCTCGTTTCTGTGACTTGTGCATCTCAGTTTTCTTTTTCCAGGTTGAGATGGTGGCAGCTGTATTAGTGCACTGGACAGCAGTAGGCTGAGTATCTTCAGCCTTGCTTTGCTTGCCTTACGAACAGATTGGGGAGTTCAGGTTTTGTCACATCAGTTTTGTAGGCTGTACTGCCTAGCAAAACAAAGTTTCTGTACTTTGGCAAGTGTTTTGTAAATCTCACAGGGACAGAGATCAGCATGATGTCACTGCACAAGGGCATAGTTTGTGCACGAGAGGCAGAGAGTTAGCCAGTCACACCCCAAGCACACACGCAATAGGAGTATAAATGAGGGACAACGAGGAGGTAACATTGTCTGGTCACACACAGCAGCGTCTTCTCCTCAGTCCTGGTGTGGGGAATCAGAGAAGCTTGGTTGCCCAGGGGCATTTGTTTTCATTGCCAGGCTGGAAGTACCTTTCACAGAAACTTTGATGCCACAGGGGAAGGGGAAAGGCTATTTCTGTTCATCCCCATCCTCTATTGCTGTAGCTTGCTAGACCACAGTGAGTGGAGCTTGTTCTCTGACCACTCCTTGGGGACAGGGAGGAGGGGTTATTTTGGGTTAACCCTGGTAGGCAGCTAAGTACCACACAGCTATCTGATCATTTCCCCTCCCTTGCCCAGTGGGACGGAGGAAGAAGAAAGGAAGACCCCCAAGAAAACTTGTGGGTTGAGGTAAAAATAGTTTAATAAGCAAAAGAGAAGTGGAAGAAGCAAGAAAGAGAACAAAACAAGTGATGCAAAGGCAGTCACCACCACCTCCCATGAGTAGATCAATGCCAAACCAGTTCCTGAACAAAAAGATGGCTAACCCACCTAAACCCCCTCCTCCATTTTATTGCCAAGCATGACATTGTATGACAGGGAATATCTCATTGGTTAGTTCAGGTCATCTGCCTGCTGTGTCCGCTCCCAAACTCTTGTGCACTCACAGTATAGTCACATCTAAAACACAGCACCATATGAGCTGCTATGAGGAAAATCCCAGCCACAACCAGCACAGGGGTTCTTCCTTAGGCTTTTTTATTCATTCCAGTTTAGCTGTCCATCGCACAGTCCCAGGAGGCTTTGGAAGCATGCCCAATACTTCCTGCTTGTGCTTTGTTTTTCTCCAGAGAGGCTGCCAGGAGGCTTGTTGAGGTCTGCATGCTGTGTTGCTAAGCTTGGCACGCTTAAAAGTAGGAACACAGAGGTATGATGTTCAGGAGCTTTTTCTTTCTCCACAGTTTCAGAGAGCTCCTTCCCACTCCTCTGGTATTTTGGAGCAATGTTACTAGGCAGTTCCCTAGTTCCCACAGATTGTAAGCAGACGCACAGGTTATGCCAAGTTCTTCTGGTATTTTATTGCCCTTCATGTTAGAGAGCAGTATAAGGGCAGAGGTCAGGCAGTATACTAGGCTGCAAGAAAACAGCAGCACAGAGGAAAGACCATGGAAGATGTCAGAGCACTGTTCCTGCCAGCTGGTGTGCTTTCATCCAAAGTGTCCCTTTTGCAGCTGGGAACTCCTTGCAGTGTTTGCATTCCCTTCATGACACCTGGGCAATGTGTGGATGCAGCTATTGTACTGTGGCAACCTGATTTGAGCCAGAGTAAAGTGGACAAAGAGACAAGTTGTGCTGGTTTCCTGGAGGTTTGTCGGACACAGGGGAGCAGGTGCTGTTCATAACTAGTTATTTGTGCCAAAACAGGAAACAAGCATGGTAGAAACTTGGGTTCCCACATGACAGTGTCCCTAGGAAGTCTCTGCTGACATCTACTGGCGTAGGGCTGCAGAGTTTTCAGGCACAAACTATCAAAAGTAGTTGTAGCCTAAGAGATATTTGGCTAGTGATTTTGTTTGCTGGGAGCAGTTATTCTATGCAACCCTTGTGATGTGACATCAACCAGGCAGCATGTGAGAATCTTCCTTAGTGCTTTTAGCAAATCGTGAGAGCCATTGTGCAACGTCCATCAACTGGTTCATCCCTGGATCTAAGATTGTGTAAAATCATCGGGAAGGACATTCCATGTTGACGTGGTTCAGGCCCGGCCGAGCACCACACGGCCGCTCGCTCACCCCTCCCCCGGCAGGGTGGGGAGGAGACCGGACAAACAAAGGCAAAAGCCTCGTGGGTTGCGGTAAGGACAGTTTACTGGGACAGCAAGGGAGAGGGAAACAATCCACAACAGTACTAAGAACAGATATACGTAATGAGCGATAACAGAAAACAATTTACCGATCCCACGGCCAGACCGAACCCTCATCCCGCCCCGGAGTCACGTTGAACCCGCCCCTCCCCGACTAGCCCCCTTTTCTGGTGAGCATGGCGTCACATGGTATGGAATAGCCCCTGGCCACCCTGGCTCACCTGGCCTGGCTCCTTGTGAAAATTAACCCTATCCCAGCCAGAGCCAGGACACGTGTGCTCCTGAATGCAGGACATAGGATCAGCATGCTGTGCACTTGATATGTGTCCTCTGAGCCTGACTGGAGCTAGAAGGTTCGTCTCTCAGAAATCTTTGCTTTTACTGTGTTTTTACTTGAGTGAGTTGAGGCATCCAGGCAATCCCTAAAGCAATGTTTTTGGAGTTGGTTCCTCTGGGTAAATGACATGGGTCGCCTGCCAGTGTTGCAGACACAGTGTCTCCCTACTAGGAAGCAGCTCTTTCATTTACCTTTGTAAAGAAAGTAGTGCTTAACCAGAAATGCTTGCAGCTGGCATAAGTATTTGTATATGATCACTATTATGAAGGAGTGAGTGCCTGACATGATGTGTTTTACTAGCAGAGAAGGAAGATTGGGTTTTGCTCTGTGGTCTTTGTCAGTCTTTGATGAAGGGAATGAGGTCTAGGCTGCAGAATAAATTGAGGAAGGCTGATACCTAGTAGAACTCCTGAATCTTCAGATGGTGCAGAACCTTTCTGGTCCTTCAGGGACGAGACTGGAAAATTGTGGCTGGCATGTATGGCTTAACATGAGTGTCTTGCTCCATGCAAGAACATTTATCTACTTGTGTGGATGTGCCTGTGCCAAGGGGCTTCCAGATGTGGAGTCCCTGGCTTTTGCTGGGAGCCCATTTTCTTCAGACTCTGCTGTAATCAAATGAAAAATTACATGTGTCGTCAAAGGAGGCACATGCCGGAAATGCAAACTGGTGCCCCTGAAGCAACACTTATGCTCAGTTTGTCAACCCTGCAGAGTTTAAATGCCATGCTGACCTGGGGATGTTGTAGTAAGCTGGTACATGTGCATGCAGATGCTTTTGACTGGATCCCAGCTGCAGAACAGAACACTGATAACAGCTACACCTCTGGAGCTAGCTTACCTGGTATTACTTCGATCATGAAGCAGATCCTCCTAAAAACTATGCTAAGGCACCTGGAAAATAGGGAGGTGCTGGTGACAGCCAACACAGCTTCACTAAGAGCAAATTCTGCCTGACAAATTTGGTGGCATTGGTGGATGAGGGAAATGTAACTGAAGTCATCTACCTGGACTTGTGCAAAGCGTTTGACACTGTCCGGCATGACATCTTTGTCTCTCAGTTGGAGAGACATGGATTCAATGGATGGACCACTCAGTGGATAAAGAATTGGCTGGATGATCACGCTCAAAGAGTTGCAGTCAACAGTTTGATGTCCAAGTGGAGATCAGTGATGAGTGGGGTTGGTAGTGGGACCGGCATTGTTTAACAACTTTGTCGGCAACGCAGACAGCGGCATTGAGTGCACCCTCAACAAGTTTGACAACAACAGTGTGTAGTATGGCTGACATGCTGGAGGGAAAGGATGCCGTCCAGAGGGACCTTGTCAGGCTTGACAGGTGGGCCTATGTGAACCACGTGAAGTTCAACGAAGCCAAGTGCAAGGTCCTGCACATGGGTTGGGGCAATACCAAGCACAACTACAGGCTAGGTGGAGAATGGATTAAGAGCAGCCCCTGAGGAGAAGGATTTGGGAGGTGTTGGTGGATGAGAAGCTCAACATGAGCCGACAGTGTGTGCTAGCAGCCCAGAAAGCCAACCGTGTCCTGAACTGCATCAAAACCAGTGTGACCAGCAGGTTGAGGGAGGTGATTCTCCCCCTCTATTCTGCTCTTGTGAGACCCCACCTGGTGTTCCATGCCCAGCTCTGGGGTCCCCAGTACAAGAGAGACATGGACCTGTTGGAGTGAGTCCAGAGGAGGGCCACAAAGATGATCAGAAGGCTGGAGCACCTCTCCTGTGAGGACAGGCTGAGAGAGTTGGGGTTGTTCAGCCTAGAGAAGAGAATGCTCCAGGGAGACCTTATAGCTGCCCCCTATAAGGGAACCTACAAAAAAGCTGGAGAGGGACAGTTTACAAGGGCATGTAATGACAAGACAAGGGTTAATGGGTTCAAACTGAAGGAGAATAGATTTAGATCAGATATTAGGAAGAAATTCTTTACTGTGAGAGTGGTGAGACTCTAGAACAGATTTCCCAGAGTGGATTCCCCATCCCTGGAAGTGTTTAAGGCCAGGCTGGATGGGGCTTTGGGCAACATGGTCTAGTGGAGGGTGTCCCTGCCCATGGCAGTGGGGCTGGAACTAGATGATCTTTACAATCCCTTCCAACCCAAACCATTTTATGATTCTATGATTACTGAGGGGCTCTGTTATACAGTAGTGCACTGAGATCATGAGGCTGCATTGCCTGGATCTTCCATGGTATAAATGACAAAAATGTATGACTGTGTGCACCAAGACTGTTTGACCTGCTGGACCAAGCACAGCTGAATTTCAGAGGGCTGCGGGTGAGAAACTGTGGGGCTAGACCCAGCAGAACATTAACTCTGTGCTGCTCAGTGCATCTCAGAGTACACCACAAGTATCACAGATACTGTGATTACCAGCCAAGCTGATAATATTTGTTGTTGCAGGCATTTGGACCACAGCATCACTGTAGGGAGAGTGGGGAATTTCTGATTGCTTTTTGGTACGCTGGGAAGCATCTTGAATATTCAGTGGATTATGACTGTAGACAGAGCTTCCCACTGATCCTTTGAATAAAATTACTTGGTTAGCTGCCCTTCAGCTGCTAAATACATGAACATGTAGTCTTGAAATGCATAGTGCCATAGATTTAAAGACGAAAATGTTTTTTTCACTATAGGTTTCCTTGATATTATCAAGGTGGTACTAATTTGTACAGCTCTCCTAATCCAGTATAGCCACCAGGAGCAGGTGAAATGTTGAAATCCTTATGTTTCATCAGTACTGGCCTTAATAAGGCTCATAAACTGAATGTTTCAGTAACGTACACCCGTATATGGAAAGCAAGCTGGATACTGATTTCTGTTTTTCACAGATGTTTTTACAAAACTATGTTCTATTTTGTTTCATTGCTACGTAGGAACTCATGGCATTGTTTTTGAAGGATCTGGAAGAGAGAAAAGAGCAAGAAACTCGTAACAGAAGAAGCGTAGAGCAGGCTGCTAATGATCTGAAGGTAAAGCATGATTTGCTTCTTGACTGGATGGTTGTTTTCCAAGTAGAGACATTTTACTTTCCATGTAGCTATTCAAAGACTGAGGTAGCTGTTGCTTCTCAGGAAAAGAGTGTATTCCCTGTATCCATCACAATATATTACTATCAAAGGGAGAGAAGAGGGAAAGAGTCTCCAAAGGCCTGGCCCTCACTCCTAGATCAGCTGAACATCTCTGAAAGAACAATGTTGAAATTTTTGTGCAGAGGAATAGCAAATAGCTCCAGCAGCATATGTTATTCTGGCTTCACTGATGCATGTTGCATTGCACTGAACGGCATTATGGAATAATCTGACTTCAAAGTTAAGTAAACACAGGAAGAGCTCTGTTGAGTCTGTCTTAAGAATGGCAAAGTATGCTAAGCTGCACCTCATTTATAGACGATGAAATGATTTTTGCTTTAAGGAGCATCTCTAAGCATCTCTGTTACAGAAATGTCAGTAAGAGCTGGAGGGACCTCTCTAGAGGTTTGGGACATTGCAGTTTGATGTCATGTCCTTTTGGAGGCCTTCATTTCCTAGCAGCTCCCTGTCCCTAGCTTGCTTTAAAAGTAGGCAAAGTCCTGCTACCAAAGGACCAGGTCTGCTGCTTGTAGCAGTTAGTACCTGACCCTGTTACATTCCAACTGAAAACAGTGTTTTCTGCGTAAATAAGCATCTTGCAACCTGCCCTCAAGCTTTTTCGTCCAGGACATCATCAGGTAAAGCCTGCTGCACTCTTTAAGGGGTAAACATCCATTTCTCAAGAGATGCAGCAAATCAGTAAAATTCAACCAAAATGTAATACTGAAAGTCTGGGAGAGAAATGCCTGAAGTTTTTATGATCTGTTGACTATGGGGGGATGACACTCTTCTGCTTAATCTATAGGCACATGCCGTTATGAGCAAAAAGCAGCTGTCAGACAGAGTGACTGAGCTCCAGTTATTACTTCGGGAAGAGGAGTGTCTGGCAAAAAATTTCATTGATGAAAAGACTCAGCAAGCCCTGGAAGCACATGATCAGCAGTTGGAGTCCTGCCAAGAAAAGTTTGCAGCCATGGAAATCTTGTCACGTCGTATCAGACAAATAAAACTGCACAGTGATCCTGTTGAGTTGCTGGAGGTGGTATTATATGGTCTCTTTCTACCTCTTATTCTCATAGTCCCTGGTAAACTGCTCAAGTGATCCCTTCTACAGATCCTACAGCACTGATTTCAGTTGTGTTTGAAATTAATTTTAAACATATATGGAACAGAGTTATGTGTGTCTTTTCATCTTGAAGACAAACACTGTGTCAGATCTTCCCTTGCGCAGTACAATATGAAGGTCTGAGGAAAGGCAGCCCTCTTGGGAACCTTAGGAGGAAGGCAAAATTGTCTCATTTCTTTAATCACAAGAGATCCTAATGACTCTGAGCAATAGCCATCATGTTAGTGGAAGGGGATGTGTTTTTATTGTTGCCTACAGGTAAATGTCAGCCTCTCTTCACCTTCTTCATATTCTTCACTATACTCTTCTTAACCTTCCTTGGGAAGGGTGTTTTGCCATGTACTTATGGCCTGACACAAGCCAAAGGATGCCATTCTAAATGGGAAGGCCTGTGATGTGTTTTTACATCCTTGCAACTTAGCAGATGTGAGAGGTTGCATTGTTGTGAAAGATAATGGCCCTGGCATTCTGCTGTGTGTGCTAGCAACATACATCCACATGGGAAGCTGCTCTTCATTGTTTTGGAGAAATTGTTTTTGTGGTAGAGGTTGGATTTTATTCCTTAGATTGCTTTTAAAAATTAGTGGTTTAATTTTCCCATTGTTGGGATTTCCTACAAAGGGTCCTAACCAGGATAAAGTCATTCTCATCTTGGAGTATCCTGGAGAGCCCTGTTTTAGCTGTGACTGCTGGGTTCTCCATCTCTGGGGTAGCCCCTGGCTCCAATGGCAGGAGGACCTAATGGACAGGCTAACAAGCTAATAGGTAGGCTGAACACAGCAAGACTTGCCTGTTATGGCCCATATGTATACCTAGTGATGAAGCTCTCCTTGCTTTCTGGTGTGTGGGATCTGGGAGGGAAGAGTCCATTCATGTCACTGTCTCTACTAATTGCATAGTTTGGTTGTCTGCCCTCAGAAGTACACAGAAATTGAGAAGGAAAGGCAGGAGTCAATGCACCTGTTAGAACAGTGGCATCCGATACCTCTCTCGTTTGAGCACATACTTAACCATTATAAGCACTTCGTGACAGTTCTTCAGTCCATTCTACAGAAACCACTAGAAGTACGACTTAAAGAAGGTGCCTGAGAGAGTGCTGTACATTTTCCTTTCTCTTGCTCTCCTTTTAAATAAAGTGTGATCTGTAAGTAGGAGCAGGACTTTTTACCAAATCAGCTGGAGAAAACAGCAGCTTTTCTGGCATGGGTACTGTTCTCTTTTAAAAGATTTCTCTTTTAACTCTGAAGATGGTCTTTTTTGCCTCAAAGTTTGATGCTTTTTTCCAGCTCTTATCAGTTATTTCAATACAGCTTACTTTTTGCAGAGCTTATCTTGCTAGACCATCACACCTACACAACATAGCTGTTCTCTCCTTTCAGTCACTGCTGGGTTTAAGTGCTCTGATAGGACATCTGGCAGGCATGGAACATCGGGTACCTGTAAAATTTGAAAGCTTTTCCTAGTTGATGTACCTGGTGATCTTTGTCTCAGGCAGTCTGAAAAAGTCTCTGTTTTTTGGTACTGTAAAGGTGAGTTAACATGTTCTGCTTAGAGCTCCTTCTGTGTTTGACCTGGTATTTCACCCCTAAGTGACCTTTGGCATAAGTAAGGCAAGGAGTTTCCTAATAGGAAATAATACAGAGCCACAAAGCCAAATAACCATAGGGAAATCCTGATGCTTGTTGAGTTACAAGTGAGCAGTGCAACACCGGCCATCACATTTCACCCAACTACCTTTTAATAATCTGTTTTCTGAGAGTTGCCACCAAGAACAGTATAGCAAGGTGCTGGGGAAGGTGATCAGACCAGATCTGAAAGGACACTGCCAGATGTGTGGATAATTGCTAGACAGTACCACGCAGGTGCTCTGTAGCTAGGATCTGCAGTTGTGTTCAGCTGCCTGATTCTGTTCTCATCTGGTAGAAGGGTGCTTGTTGAGGAATGGGAGGATACTTGAGGATGTGCTTGATTGTGTAGTTCCTTGGCAACACTGGGATCCATCATCTCCATGCTATCCAAAGACCATAAGGTCTAAAGCATAGAGTGAGTAGCCCATCCCCAGAAAAAGTAACTCACTTTGTCCTGTGAAATTGGAAAACAGAGTGTGACAGTATGACCTTCCCCAGGACATGAGTAGAATTCACACCAAAGAGTCAAAACCTAAATGACCTGTTCAGCAAAATTGCCCATGGTGTTTTATTTTTAAAATCTTGACAGTACAACCATGTTCTTCCACTGGCAGACTCCCTAAACTGTCTCTTTTCTTCTCTGCCCAGATGTTTTCAGTAGCTTTACTGCGACTGCAAAGAGGGATCCTGAAACAGTGTTGAAAATCATGTCTCCTGTTGATCAGTTGCTTTTCTTAAAACATAAGTATGATTGAACGAAAGTTAGAAGCACCCCCAACACTTACAGCTCAATCACTGACACAGTCAAAGAATGTGTCCTGCCACTATCTTCAAAGGGTTCTGATGTTTGCAGTGTTTGTGAGGAACAGGTGCTCAGTGCTGCCTGAAAGTCATGCCCCTTTTTCATACCTCAGATTGGGAAAGAAGTTTTACTTTCTATCTGTGAAATCTTGATCATTTGTTTTTATTCAGAACTGATAGTGTGTGTATCAGCTAGTGGCTAATATAATTTTTGAAGAATTTTCAGTTCTCCAGATCACTGTGCTCTGTCTTTTATTATATGTCTATCGTGTAATGTGTTGCATGTGATCTTTTTTTCTGGTGTTGGTAGGAAAGATGTAGAATGTATTGTTTTACAATTCTTTGCTGGGAATCTCATGGACATTTTTTTTAATAGAATGAAAAATACTCCTCTCAGAACACACTAACTTACAGGTGCAGGGACAGCATGTAACCCACTCTACCAGCACAGTACTCTTGCCCTCCCTACTGAATAACAGCCAGAAGTCAAGTGTCCTCTTGACCACAGTCCAGCCTCCATTGGGCTGGATCCAGGCTAGAAAACAGACCTTCTCTTACAACAAGCCTTTGCCCCAAGTACCATGGTAATAGGGAATGTTACAGCTTTGAGATTAAAACCAGCTACATCCCACATTTGCTGCAGGCCACAAGCCACATGAAATTTCACACATCAGCTACACTCTCCACATGTCTTTGCCTCAAATGAAGCAACTGCTTTGTTTCTGGTACTGACATGAAGATGATCTGTTAGTAAGGCTCAACTAATAATGATGCATCACTGGTTCATGTATTTTAAACGTAACTGATTTTAGGGGCCACAGCAAGGCAAGAAGGAGATGTGGGGTCCAGCTGAATCTTACAGTCATAACATGTGTACTCCTTTCTTTTCTGAAACATTACAGATAAGTGTAGAGGGTAAGTCTTTGTTGCAATTAACTATGCAGTGAATGGACCCTCAGTTGATGCGAAATGTCTGTGCTCTTTAACAGTGAATTGTGGGAGACCTTACTTAGCCTTCCCTGCTCGTGGCAGGAAATTGTGGGAGAGTAACAGAGGACCAACAGAGAATGGAGTGGAGTGGTTTCTGCATTGCTCTGATGGCAGCAGGGAGGATTCCAGCCTGAATGAAAATGCCTTCTGGCCTTTAGATTATGGAATATGCCAGCTAGCCCAGGCTAGACGTATTTAATGGGAGAGGGTTCTAGATGAGAATGCAGGAGAGGAAATAGCAACAGAGTCAAGTGAACCACAAATTAATTCTGTTGCAAAGACAGATTTCACTCATACAGTAACCTGCTGTACAATTACTTACCGTTTCTAAGTTCAACAGCAAAGAGAAGGAAAATACAGAAGTTCTTGTTTGAATGGGTCTGTTGCTGCCTGTTTTGTGTTCATTTAGTACTATGCTGCCTATAAACCACAGTGAAAGATTATGAGATCACAGGTTCAAACATGTAGTTTAGATATGCAACACTGCAGAGAATCAAAGCAGTCTGGATTTTAATATATTATCAACACTTGTTTCCCTAACTTTAATTTAAAACGGAATTTACCACTCTGAAAAGCAGTTCCAGGATGTTAAATGTATTTTTCATCTGGCATTTGAAACATCTAAGATTCAAAGTTTATCTAGACTAAGATTAAAATCATATTCAGTCAAAAAAACCCAACTGTGAACTGAGTGAAATATGACTCAGCCAGTTTTCATTGCAACTATCTTTCTATTCAGTTCTCACCTGAATTGTATAACCTGTATTGTTATATTCTTTTCTTTACTTACAAGAAAAAATAGGTGTGCTTGTTATTTGGAAAGTTCAAAGATACAAGTTAAGTTTACATCTTAATGCCAGTATTCCAGAGAGTACCATAATTCATGACAATGTATGTTCTTTAAGGTACCCAACTTTGACACTGGTTTTATCAGGCTTGACAGAAGGAGTGAAAGGAATTATTTAAGAATGCCAGACCCTGTTTTTAAAGGGAGTATCTTGGTTATTTCTAGAACATAGAATCATCAAACACATGCTAACATTAAATTACTGAGATAGAGTATGTTATGAAAACTTTTGTAAGACATGCAGGAATTCCATATTGAAGTTGTAAGACAGTATCTTCCGAGAAAAATCTCATCTTAAAAATCCTATAGGTTTTTGACCTGTCCTGTGTGATTGAGTAATTTCAAACTTGTTTAATTTGATTATAGATTTTTTTATTCCTGACTTTTTGATTTCCAGTCCTGTGACAGCTGCTTCATGGTAAAAATATTCCAAGCTGCTGCCAAATAAGACAGTGATTTCTAGGGTGTAGTTTCAGACTGTGATTTTTCTTTTCTAAATGTCAGGTTAGGTGAACTACTGTAAATCCTCTGGGAGCTGGTAAGTTGTTCCTTTGCAATGCACATGATTCTGCTGCTAAGAGCTGTGGTGATCTATGAGAAACAGACTCCTAGTGCATCTTCAAATGGGATTTTGGTGGACTGCGATCTCACAACCCAAGAACTTTATAGCTCCAGTGCTCTCTAAAACCCTTAGGCTGTAATCTGCCCAGAAGTATCTGACTATTCTGCGTACAGCAAAAAGCTCTTAGTGTTTGTTCCGTACCTAGCTGTATTCATCTTCTCATTTGTGAACCATGCATGTAGTGACTTACATACTGACTTGCTTTCAAACCTATGCCACTTTAAAGCATTAGTCCATATAAATCATGGTGCTTTCTATTAAAAATGTCAGGTTTTTTTTTTCGCAAAATGACATGTTCCAAGACACTGCCAACTGGGGCTCCTTTGCAGTTTTGTTTTCACAACTTAGAGTTCTTTCAAGACTCATGATAAATATAGTACCTATGTTTATGGTTTTGACTGCAGATGCAAGATCACCAACCTGGGAGTATGACAGCCTTCACCCAAGGCTAAAATTGTGTGATGACCATCTTGTAGTAAGCTGTAACTGGAGGAGGATATTTTACCCTTGTGGTCCCCAGAGATTCAATAAATTATGGCAGGTGCTAAGCAGAGATGCATTCCTCTCTGGGAGTCATTACTGGGAAGTGGACCTGCTTCATGCTGGAGTAGGATGGTGGGTTGGCATAGCCTACCCTTCCATTGGCAGGAAAGGAGACTCTGGAACATGTTGACTGGGCTGCAATAGAGCATCATGGTGCCTTAAGAAGTTTGGTTTTGAATGCTGGGCATTTCACAAAGGAGAGAGAATCCCTGTCCAGCTAGAAGATGATCCTGATCGCATTGGCATTTTTCTGGATTATGAAGCAGGAATCCTTTCATTCTACAATGTTACTGATGGCATGGCTCATTTGCACACCTTCTGCTGCAAGTTCACAGAACCAGTTTATCCAGCCTTGAGGCTCTGGGAAGGGGCCATTGGAATATGCAAACTAACATAAGGAACAAAGCAAAATAAAACCTATTATGCTTTTCCTATGAAATTCACTTTAGCAATGATCTACATGAATGAATCTCTGTCATATGAAAGTTGTAACTGTGATGCTTTTAGAAGGTAACAGTTAAGTTTAAGAAAACCAACTGTAATTTTTAATGTATATGCATTTTTCAATGGGGGAAGGTGATCTGGCTTTTATCAATGATGTTAATGTACCACCATACTTTTTTTCAACTTGGGAAATGGAAAAAGTCTGGTTGAAAGAAGCCTATTACAAATCAGATTTGAACCTGGATACTGCCATCTTTTTTATAATGTCTGTCCTCTCATCTGCCTGGACAGGCTGTAATCGTGTATGGTAGTAGGTTTAATTTGGTTCAATCTTCAAGTTCATATATTGCACAGTGTTATAGTTGACACTGTCAGATTTGGATAATAAATGCACTAAGTGAATTAGTTCATACTTAAGTATTGTCCTGGTTTCTGGCTAGGGTAATTTTCACAAGAAGTTGGGAGGGGACACGGCCAGAATAGCTAACTGAAACTAGTCAAAGGGATACTCCATACCATATGACACATGCAGCGTATAAAGGGGGCTGGCTGGGGAGGAGCGGCAGCTCTGGGAGGGGCTGAGTGTATGTTTGTCGTCCGGTCAGCAAATTGCATTGTGCATCACCCATTTTCTATATTCTGTTATTATTATCTACTGTTGTTATTATTTTCCTCTTCCTTTGCTGTCCTAATAAACAGTCCTTATCCCAAAACATTAGTTTTACCTTTTTCTTCTAATTCTCCCCATCCCACTGGAGGGAAGGGATGAGCAAGCGGCTGCGTGGTGCTCAGCTGCCGGCTGGAGCTAAACCACAACAGTCTTTGGTGCCCAACATGGGGCATGAAGGGTTGAGAAAACAACAGATCTGACCAGAGCATCTTACAACAGCTTTGTAATACATGTACACATTTATTATATCAGTTAAGTAGTTGCTGGTCACAATGGTGTTTTGTTTGTTCACAAGACTGTGGTATGTAAACCCATACTTGCTGTGTGTATTCTCTGCAGCGCTGTTCATCACCTCTGGGAGAGGGAGCAGGATTCTCAGATTGCTGTACCAGGTAATATCAGTTTATGATATGACAACATCAATTTTCATGAGGTTAAGCTGGTATTTGTATATGGCATTGCTGTCATGCCCGTACCTTGGACAATATCTCAGAACTGTTTTAACTGCCTGCTGGGTTAAACCATGACAAAAGTAAATGCAAAACATGCATATACTTCAGAAGTGGGTTGTAATTAGAATTCTTTATATTTTAATCTTAATATTTCAGTACAATTCTTTATATTCTTAATTCAAACTTGGGAAATTCATCTCTAGGATCACAAGGGAAATGTGACATAATATACAAATTAAAGCTTTTTTCCCCTAGATTTATATAACCATTACAGAACAATATTGTTGCAATATTTAATGCAAAGGATGAGTCTTTTTTCACCCATATGTTTCAAGTTGCATACTGGAAGGACATTCAATTAGGTTACTTTGATGCCAAGTCTGAGGAAAAGTGATAGTTGAGTAAAATTTCTAGCAAATTTGGAAAAAAGTTCAGTTTATTATAAACTTAATATTCTCTTTGCCAATTGTTAAAAAAAGGTCTGCATAAAAGAAAACATCGTAGGAAACTCACCAAACCAACATGCCTAGGGCCAGAAGAAAGCGTATATAAAAACTCCTGGGCTCACAATTCTCTCCTTTTATTTTTTCCTTTTAAGATGTCACATGGTTTGGTGACACTAAATGTTGGAGTAGGGCATGTATATGTATGCGTTTATTGCCATTTTTGTTTTGGCTGATAGTGTAAGATAACTATTCAGTTCTTCCTCTGGGAACACTAACTGCTCACATCTGTAGGCATCCTGTTTCCTTTCTATAGTCTTCTTCTAAGTGTGTTTTGTTTTTTTAATTTAGTTTAGTTTTTTATTTCCTCTGCAAGATTTTTCTTTTAAAATGGCTTGATCAACCTTCACATGTTTTAGCATCCACTTCTCAAGCAGTTCCATCTGCCCTCACAAAACAACACAACAAAGTATATGCCATGCTGCTTCCTCGCACATGTTACTTCAGCCTGCAGATTAGCCAATATGGTATTTGTGTACATATGGCTACTAGAAATTAATCTTGTATTTTACCTTCTTTTTTTTCCCAGGGGGGAGGGGCGGGGAGGGGGGGGGAGACTTTTTCTGGTCAGATTGATCACTTGGTTGTGTTTCCTTTGATACTACAACACTTAGTAAAAGCTATTATAAGGACTTTTTCTGCCTTAGGAACTTATTTTAAAATTTTGGAAGAAAGCACTACAAGGGTTCTTTTCCTACTGTAGTTATTGCGGGCAAGTTACGTGAAGCAAGAAAGGCTTTTACTCTCAATCTTAGTCTCTCTCCATACAGTCAGTTCTCAGAGTACATTGAGAACCAAATGTTTCTGCTGAGCTTTTTAAAAGATTTTCTGTTGTGCTCTTTATGATTGTAGCTACCGCTTTACCAGGATTGATATATGTGGCTTTCTGTCTATCCTAAGAGCATATGGAGATGAGCACATTGCTGACTTTCTTTCAAAGGGCAGGAATTACCTAGTTTAGTCCTTGTATATGCCACTAGAATAGCAGGCAACAATGTGTGACAAAAGTGTTAATACAAGAAATGACAGTGCATTCTCTAGTATCAGAAATTTGCAAGAACCTATGAGAAACAGACTCTTTATGCCAATATTTCCCCTGGGGTGAACAGGTCCTCAATTCCCTTGAAACGTTCTCTGGATTCCCCTACTTGGGATTCTTTCAGGAATGTTATCCCACGCCACCCAGGTAAGGCCATAGCACACTTCTTGGGATGACAGTTGCAGAACATGCAAGAAGGGTGCCACAGTTCCAGCCACATGCCTGATCTGGTGTCAGGAAAAAAGCACGTGTGGTGTGTTACAAAACATACCTGCACTACAAGTTAGACAGGATGAGAGTGCGATGGACCTGTGATGCCAGGCAAGATGCACCTTTCCTAATTTATCTTTTTTCCTATGGAGGTCAGCCCCTCTGACCATCTGTATGGATGTCTCCTATTCATAAGAGAGAGTGATTTAGTCTCATTTATTTGTATTCTAAGATGAGAGGGAAAACTACTGCAAAATGCAGAAAAAAATACACAGCTTGAAAGAGGAGGAAAATAAAACAGGTTAAATAAAATTTACATATAAATTGCCAATGTAAAGTTGTGTCCTAATAATGCTTTATAAATAAATGTCGCAAACTTTGAACCTAAAGAGTACTCATAAGCATGGATTTCACAGCCTAGCCTATGACACACATTATTTCAATTTTTGGCTTTAATAAAAGAATAAATTACAGGACTATGGAGTTGCATGTTTATCTTTCATAAAATCACAGATCAAATACATTTGTTTCACAAGTAAAAGATGGGTTTGGTAGTAGCTGATGTTGCAAACTAAAATTTGGAGTACTGCTGGCTTTTCAGAACTGCATATAATTCTGGAAGGTAGAAAGGTTTTGCTTTCAGTAATTCCTGGTGCACTTAACTGATCTCAGTATGGAGCAGGACTGAGTATATGTGGCTCTGGGAAGGAGTAAAATCCTGCAGTTGAACTCCTGCTATTAGATTCACTTGCTTACCAATTTGATGACTAATGCTTTTTTTAAAGTGGAGGAACTCCATCAGCACTGACAGAGAGACACTCATCACCTCACCTCTAAGTCATTTGGTGTGTGGGACACCGAGCCTTTACCTCTGGCCTCAAACCTGACAGAACAAGAATTAGACTATACAAAGTCCCAAGAACAAGAGTGACTCATTGTAGCCTTGTAAACCTCTTCTTTTCCTATTCATTCTGACTAAAAAAATATTGCCCCCCCCCCCACCAAAGTCAAAGTTGTAACCCTTTCCTTGCCAGCAAGCACATTACACATATTAGCTAGCACCGCTTACTAGTTAATACTACATGGCAGCAGAATAAACCCTGACAGGCAGCCAGTCTTACCTATGCCAGTTGAGCCACCCAGCAAAGATCAAGCATTTCAGGTTTTCTCTTGAACTCTTTGATTTCTTTCATCCTCACCAAAAAGAGACTTTCTGTTCCAGTTCTTAGAAAAGAAATCTAGTAAAAAATGATGCAACAAAGATTCAACTCTTCCAGAGCTTTTCTGCTTCTGTGAATTTTAACGGAATTGTTTCCAGTTTATATATTCTTCAGCAACACATCAGAAACACAATCATGCTTCTTCTCAAATGTAGTGAAGTTTATAACAATCTTAAAGTTCAATGGGACTAGATTTAACACTTTAGTTACAATAAGAGGACTGCAGGACAAAAGTGCAATTGGCTATGCGTAAAGTCCTGGCCCCAATCTTAGTTTTTTTGCACAGGTGCATATGAGGGAATAATTCCCCTTCTAGCACACACAGAGTGCTGCTGATCTAAGGCAGGAATGGAAAAGCACAAAGGAAGAATTTCAGTGCCCTAGGAAAAAAGTCACCCTTTTTACTAACTAATCTACCCCATTTGCATGAATGCAAGCTCTCTCTCTTCAGACACCCTGTTTTGCTCCTTCACTTCCACGTGGATTTAACGCTAGCATAGCATCCGAAGCAGTTTTGGCTTAATCATCCGCATCATCTGGAGCATCTCCTGTACTGCCAACAGAGTCAAAGATTCTTACAACAGATGGAAATACTGGTCAGAAATGAGCAACTGCTATTTCAATACCTAAGGGGTTTTTGTTTTTTTTTCTTTTTTCCATTCTTATTATATAGACCTAGAGCCTCCAAGAGCAGCTGACAGTCAAGACTTGTGTCACTCTATTCCACATCCCATAAACCCCCACATTTTTTTCCCCAAAAGTTTATGCTTTCAGGCCCCAATCCTACCAGGAAAAGCAGAGCTGCTCAGCAGTTCTATAACTCAGCATTGCCGGGGTTTGAGTAGTCACAGTGCTGGTCACTGCTCTTAATCTCTAGGTGGTATTAGTAAATAGTGGTTTAACTCCAAATACAACCTGAACCACATTCAGGATACATAGCAATAGAAATATGCTGGTTTGACCACCCCAAGGATATTTGGCATTTTCAAGAGCTATTGTAACTAGCATGGAGGAGAAAGGGAGGATAAAGAAAGGTGTCTCCCCCGCATACTGGCTTTCTCAGAAGTGTAATTATTAATAGTTTCTGGTAGACACCTCCTTAAGTATGGAGATGACAGCAATGCTGAGATTAGTCTTGCTACCAACAAGTATATCATGAGTAAGTATTAGAAAGTACACCATAAGAATAACCTTGATCCAGTGCGCAGAGATGACAAACAGCACAGCAGAGAACATATATAGCAAGTAATTTGTTACATAACACAGCTCTGGGAACAAGCGCAACAACTTGGAGAGCAAATGAATCAACATTGTGACCAAAAACTCTCTACCTATACAACAAATGCTTATAACAATTTTGTTCTAATGTGCTCTGATCAGATCTGTCATTATCTCAACCCATTGTGCCCAACACTGGGTGCCAAAAGGACTGTTGTGGTTTAACCTGGCAGGCAGCTAAAACAACCACACAGCCATTTGCTCACTTCCCACCCCCACACAGTGGGATAGGGGAGAGAATTGGGGAAAAAAAAGTAAAACTCACAGGTTGAGATAAAGATAGATTAATATTACAGAAAAGTATAGTAATAATAATAATGATAATAATAGGTTGATGAAAAACTCAATGTGAGCCAGCAATGCACGCTTGCAGCCCAGAAAGCCAACTGTATCCTGGACGTCATTAAAAGAAATGTGTCCAGCAGGTTGAGGGAGGTGATTCTGGCCCTCTACTCTGATCTTGTAGAGACCCCACCTGGAGTACTGCATCCAGCTCTGGGGTCCCCAGTACAAGAAAGACATTGAGTTGTTG
>VXBL01005521.1:0-10941 GCA_013400195.1 Aramus guarauna
GCCCATCCTGGAGCCACGCTGAATCCGTCCCTCCCCGACTCGCCCCCTTTTATGGTGAGCATGGGGTGACATGGTATGGAATAGCCCCCGGCCAGCCTGGCTCACCTGGCCTGGCTCCTTGTGACATTAACTCTAGCCTAGCCAGAGCCAGGACAAGTATGTGGAATTCCTGAGCTGCATGATTTGAAAGTCACTTGTAAGACATACCTTTGTATGTCCAAGTGGAACTACTATAAGATTTGTGATGAGTTTTAATTAAAAAGATTTTTGCTTTCTCTGGTGCTAAATACCAGAGGTAATGTATCTTGCTTAAAAATAATCATATATAAAAATCATACTTGTCTACACTGTACTAATACTTGTCTACTTTTATTGCAAATAGAAACTTTGGTTCATTTTGTAACTTTCTTGTAAATGCAGTTTACCAGGAGCTTCTACTGGACCTGAAAAGCAAAGCTGCTTTCCACTTAGAGTATCCTGTGGCATTATGTGGCAGTGGTTTTTTTCCCAGGGTTGACATGACTATGTATATTGTTCTAAATGTGTACATTTGCAGAGATGTGCTGCCATTTCAGAGTGATATTTTGTAAAGTTCCTTGAGATTTGATGTTGAATGACATTATCACTAATGGTTTTAAGGACTTTAAATCTCAAAAATCTTTAAATGTAAACACCTGCTGGTGCTCTACTCCTGTATTTTTGGCACTGAAAAGATACTTGTGAAGTGGATGGGCTTCTCTGTTGGGTTTTAGAGGTTTAGGGATTTTTTTATTTTTCATATGAGACAAACCAAGGTCCCACTGATGAATACACAACTTGTTTCTTAAATTGCAATGAGTGTTCTCACAAGGGGCAGCATCTACTAGTGAAATACTAAAAAGATGCAGTAAATGTCTGGGTTCCTTAATGCATTGTGTAAAAAAAAAAAAAAAGTTTGCCAGTTTTCTACTGCATCATCTTCAGAGGGTAAGGTCTCCACACAGTATATTTTGCTAAGAGGCCAGTTGAAAATGAAAGGAGGTTGTTCCTGACCTCTCTGCTTAGTCACAGTTCAGCTTTAATTTTATATGCTTTCACCTCCAGATAGCTTGAACTCCTGGATATAGCACTGATGGCAACACTTGCTTATTAAATTTGCTGTGACCTTGGAATATCACAGGGCCACATAATTTTCTTTCTCCTTCTACCACCTCATTCTTTTAGTGGCACTTGGTTGCTGCTAGGAAGGCTCTTTAACTGATGATAGTTAACAATGAGCAGTGTAATTTGGTGAAAGGATAGGTTGCTGATCATATGTTGTATCTGCTGTTACTAATTTCCATGATAGCTGTGTCTGCTTTCCATACATACGAGTGGACATCACATGCCCTTATATAACAATTATTTTGAAAGATTGTAGCAAGAAGCGTTATCCGCTGTAAATACCTTTTTAGTTTAAACTATTGTTTAAGTATTAGGCAAGCCTAGAACATATTGGTATTAACAGGCATGACATTTAAGTTAGTTGCACAGAACACTTGTCACTGTATGACTAATCCATGCTAGTGAATCCATGTATGATACTGAACGTTGGAAACTCTTAATGTTAGAGAAAAGAGGTTTCCTAAGGGAAGCTTCAGGACACTGGACATTCTACCTGAAATAACAGTAGACGCTTTCTTAAAGATGTCTTTGTCAGGACTTGTATGTTAGCTGCTTTTCTATTTCCATTTCTGGTCTTACTGAGTGATTCTGCTAAACTTAATCTTGCTTCCTTCATCTGCAGGAGATCTTGCTTTTAAAGTGAATGCTGGACAATCCACTTGTGTATAGACAAATTGCTTGTTTTTTGCCTAGTTGAAAGTTGAAGCTACTTCCTAGTTTTTTACTTTGGTAAAGTAAGTCTTGCAACTTTGGAGCCTTAAGACATGCAGTATTTTCATCAGTGATGTTTACTGGGTGATTGATTCATAACCTGACAATTGCTGCTAATCCAATGGTTCTGTACAGTTACTGAACAGCTCTTTTACTAAGCCAAATTCATATATGCATACAGTAACTGTCTCAGTAACCAGGTCACATGCAGTGTATACAAATTGATGGGGATCAGCTGTATGTCCTTTATAGCCAGTAGCCAGCAAATACATTATTGTGTATTTTTAGAGCTAAGGCAAGTCTAGCCTTCCAGTGGTTGCCTGCAATCTCATTTTCAATTACTTTTACATTGAATAGTCATTCTTCATAATAGAAGCTTATGTAAGATTTCTATTTTTGTCTCATTCTAGCTGTGGCATATGAATAACTTTTAATACTCTCTAATAGCAGTGAAATTGCAAATAGACACTTCAGGGCATTTTCTTACTGAGTTTTGCTAATGTCTGCAATTCATAAAGACCTCAGTGGTCAAACTGACTGTTCCCCTCCTGTCATTCAGCCTTGTACAGTGAATTGACATTCAGAAGCTTGTAGGTAATTACGCTGGATACTTCCTTTAACAGTGGCTATTAGCTTAGAGTATAGTTGGCATTTTACGTATTCTTTCAAGATAATGTAATTTTGGAAGTGGTGTCCAGGGAAAGGTGGATCAACCTTTCTTCAGTGATGTTAAGCAGATGGTACTTGAGTGGTGCCAAAGAGCTGGTACTATATGGAAAGGCATAATCCTTGTGATGGACCAACAGAAGTGTAGCTGTCTCGCATCAAGAGAGTATTTCAAGATCCAAGAGATATTACTGAGGCATAATATTTTAACTCCTGTAAAATGAAAATTAGCTTGCCTTCAGGTGACAAGTGGTTTACAGAAGACAGCAAGTTCTTGTATCTGAATCACCATCTTAAAAAACATTAAACTACATTTTATGTAAACTTTGTTAGGACATTTTGACTTTCGTTGTTTATGTGTCTGAGATGCTGTTAGGTATTCCAAGTGTTTTACACAGTCACAGAGTGTTTTTTGTAAGTCAACCTTTATAAATTAATGTGTTCATAAAAAGACTCAGGAGACAATTATCCATTGCTTTATTATCTAAGAGCGATGCTTACCACCTACAAAGAACTAATGTGTATTAGATCCCTGCAGTTGCTGTGGACTGTGGGTATTCTCAGTGCCCTCTTGGCTGCTTTGGCAACTATTGCACAATGCACTGATGCTTGACGACTTTTCACCAGCATCCCCATCTCTTCTCCTGGGTGTTTTCTTTTTAAATCACAGGCTTTAAATGCCTTTTTTCCTTTTTTCTTTTCTTTTCTTTTTGATTTCATTGATACAATGAAAGATGTAGCAGTCTTCTTGGGACTGAGGACAAGTGGCAGAACATGTATGCCTAGGATTTAAAATAGATTCTTAAGCAGCCTTCCTCTCTGAGGAAATATCAACTGGGTTCAGAGATGCTTGATGATGGAATGATTTTGTATTCTGTTAATGATGCATGAGTGTGTTGTGCTGCTGATGCATAATGTTGAAGGTCTGAGGGAAGGGACAGAGGTATACACCATCGTTTACAGCCATTCTTAGAAGTGGACTACTCTATACTTAATGTGAACTGTTTCAGTGTTCAGTTGCAGTATCAGTGCAGGGTAGTGCACACAGCTTCCTTCTTTTAATTCCTCTGTTGTAATGCTATGACTTTGATGTATTTCAGCTATCTGCACAGCTTTTTGTAATCTCAGGTCAAGTTAGTGTTCCACTGTCTGTAGTTCTGTGAGCTATTGCAAGAGACACACACAGTCCCTCTTACTAAGCAGAAGACTGTAGTTAAATTCTTGATTATGTTTCTTAAGCAAGTTTGACTTTATCATACAGGTTTCCTATACAACATTTCTCTTGTCTATCTTCCTTTGTAGCAAATACTGTCATAATCAGTGAGTCTCAACAAGGAAAGACTATGGAGAAGGAGACCTCATATATGGTAATACAAGAAATACATGCTCAGGGAGGGAGCGTTTCATAAATGACAATCCACTTTTACATTATTAGCCCAAACTGGCTGCTGTGAACACTCAGTGATGAAATTTTTTTTTTTTTTTTTTTTTTTTTTTAGAAACCCAACATGTCCTTTAATTGCCTTATGTATTGTGTTACCCTGTAATGGAGTGTTTTTGAGGCCCACGCTGCTGGTGGCAAAATTTAGTTGTTTTTTTCTTCTTGATGGAAAATTGCTTCATAGAATGACTGATTTCCTTGGAAAGAGATATTCTTTAATTGTTTATTTTGTATGTATGAGATGAGAACTTTGTGTATATTCTGTACCTGAAATATTGCATGTTACCAGTGCAAAGACAGAATTTGTAAAAGAAGTTGAATGCAGTTATAGCAGATGTCTATTTCAGGTGTGACTGGGACATATAAAGTGCTGAATATATTTTTATGATATGTGTAATTTTGCCAGGTAGTACAGTAGGTTTTTTTGTTCTATGATATTTCATTGTCCTTATTTTAGAATTCATGTGTGTGCTCACATTTTTGTGTCACTTAAAAATATTTAATGAAATGACCCATCTTGTACCAATTAGATTCTATTGTATGGAAAATATGCTTGTATAGCAGTCTGCTAGATTATGTAAAAAAATTGTAAGCCATTAACTTGCAAATTTATTGAGGGAAGCATCTTCTTCTAGACTTCAGTGTAATACATCAACCTTTTGATTTTAAGCCAGAGAAATAACAGTTCACTGTCTCATTCTCCACACAGAGCCAAAAAATAAGGGAATGGGCATGAATAACTTCATTGTTTTTCTCCTTAGCTGCTATTGCAAAAGGCTGTATGAAGTTATGGGTAAAATATACTTTTTTAGTTATTTAGGATTAACTCAACTTTCACTTTAAAGATGTCCATTATTCTGAGCTGGTTTAATGAAACTGGTCAGGGTGAACCTTCCGATATGTTTGACTTCACATTTGGGAGTCTTACTGCTTTCCGTTAATTGGCTACACCCATCCTTGTGCACCAAAAAGATAGTATTCATAGGAAGATGTATCCATTTTGCTGGGACAGTCAGCTGGCCTAGTGGAGCCAGTACCATACTTTCTACTGTTCCGTAGAATTATCCATGAAGTGTGTATCCAGCTGGAGCTTTTTTAGTATTTTTGTGCCAATGAATGGTCAAAAAAAGAAAGGGCTGTCTGGCAAGTAAAATAATTCCAAGGTAGTAATGCTTACGGGACAAGGGGGAAAGGATGTTTCTTAAGAATGCATGCACCAAGTTCATCTACTTTCTGCAATTTAGAAGATATATCCTATGGAACAATACATAAAGGGGTGAACTTCACCACTTAAGTCTTAAGTGGAACCGGAAACTACAGTATCTTGGAGTAGAAAATAAGAAGATGACTCTATTTTTACAGGTTTTGATGTCTGCTTTTTCCAGAAGCTTAAGGGGCTGCAGTACTGTCACACTGAGTGTATGCATCTATTTATATATATTCTGTCAATATGTTTTCTGTGCTTATATTAGGAATATGTGTTGCTTGCCCTGACTATAAGGACTTTACTGATTAGCAGTTTAATGAATTCAGCGAGGATCTGGACTCTACTTATGATACTCTTACTGACTTCTGTAGCCTTTGGCAAATTGCCTAATATTTGCATTTCCAGTATTTGAAAAATGTTAGTACTTATTCTTGTATAATGCTTCTGGGGGCACCTAGCTTTAAAGTGAAAAATCGCTGGATAAATTCATGTTTATTTCTATATATTAAACCCATCAGTCTAGGTTTTCTTCCATATTTAGTTCCTCAGGCAGATGCTCAATTCAATATCTTCTTTCTGGTACAGTTCCCAAAATTACTTTCAGGGGACCAATTGTGCTGTTGAAAGTAGAGAGGAGGTGGAAGGCACAGAATTGCATTTTTTTTTTTTTCATGTATTCATACTTTGCCCCCCAGTAGAGCAGAGTTTAGCTCCAAATACAGTGGTACTTCTGGCTTATAGCACAATATCCAGGCAGGCATGTGGCAATGGAAGGAAAAGGCAATGTGTTATGACTCCAGAAATACAGGGCAATATATTGGCTTGAAAGTAAGAGAATACCATTTTTCAAGGAGGATTCTAAGCCAAAAATTAAAGTAGTGGCCTTTTTGATTTTTAATTGGAGTGAAAGTTGGTTGTCATGCCTAATCAGCATTCATGGAAAGCAACTGACTTCTTTGCCAGAAAAGATGCCAATCATTTTATCTATATGAGAGAAACAATGGATGAAATATCTCTGAAACACTCAGTTTTCCATGCTACCTAAACACTAAATACCTGCATAAAGGCATGCTGGGTTTTTACATCATGATAGTTAGTGGATCTGTAGCAGCAATAAATGCAGTACTTCAGTATTTTCACCATAGTGTTTTGAGTTTGGTTTCACTAGTGGTATACAGAACAGGGTATACAGTCTTACTTGAGAATATTTTCCTTAGCTATTTAGTCTTTGGATTTTTTGTTTGTTTGTTTTGGGTTTTGGTTTTTTTTTTGTTGGTGGTGGTGGTTTGTTTTTTTTTTAAACCAATCAAAAAATGCAT
Source organism: Aramus guarauna (assembly GCA_013400195.1). Classification (NCBI taxonomy): domain Eukaryota; kingdom Metazoa; phylum Chordata; class Aves; order Gruiformes; family Aramidae; genus Aramus; species Aramus guarauna. Next base: position 6,488 of record VXBL01005521.1, read on the forward strand.
AATGTACATAAATTAAGATGAGAATGTAAATGAGAGATCATTGAAGTTCCCAGTGCAGCACCATGCCAATTACATTTTAATATTATGGACTACTGATGGATGCATATGTGAAATATATATAGATGTGTATCTATATGCATAAAATCTATTAAATTTAACATTCTTTAAGAGCCTTCCTTTTAAAATTTCCTGATGCTTGTCTAAAATCTATTTGAAATTTTATGTCTGTTGAAAAACTATGACACCAGTTCTCTTTCCTTTTCACAAATAAACAGAATACTAATTTTTTTATGTGGGTGTGATCTTGTAAAAGAAAAACTACAGAATTCTATCCAATATATGATGAAAGGAGTGGACAGGTTTAAGAGAGCTTAATCAGAATTATAAAAATGTAAGCATTATGTATAGAAAGTTATTTATAATCAAATAAGGTTACACTTACATAGATTACACTGTTGAAGAATTATTTAAATGTATATAGTGAGAATAATGTCCTACAAATTTGAATCTATAATAACAAGTGTGGGACGATACTGCTTTTCTACAAATTCCACACATTAGCAGCAGCAGTCTGCAGGCTTGCCAGGCTCTGCATTCTTATGAGTGCTTGAAGAGATGGGCTGTGATATAACTAAGTATTTACAGAAATAGAAACACACAAAGCATGGTGCAGCTCAGGATTCAGACTTGTACATTTCTGTGTACATGTAAGTGCATGCATGTGATCTGTGTGCCTAAAATACCATTTTAGTAAGTGAAGCCTAGAGGTATGCAGCCACTGAAGGGCTGCTAGTGAGATCAGTAGTCCTCTGTCAGAGGGGCAGCCTCCTGCTGCCTGCCTTCTCCAGCAAGCTGTCACAGGGCAGCCAAGGTGCCAGCATGCAAGCGTTATGTGGCTCTCCATCTCTCTAATGCCGCCTTCTGCCCATGAACCAAATTCCTTCACAATTTGCAGTGACAATTCATTGATTATTGTATGTTAGCAAAAATTAATAAACCAGTAATAACTAAAACTAGTGAAGCAAAGCACTCAATGAAACATTGATTTAAACAGTGAAAAGATCATGTAGTAGGAGACACAGACACATACCTCACTCACACATGACTTAGTACAGTTACATGCTGTGTATTATGTATGCCGTGGTGTCCTGGTTTCAGCTGAGAGGGTTAATTTTCTTCATAGTAGCTAGTATGGGGCTATGTTTTGGATTTGTGCTGGAAACAGCATTGATAATACAGAGATGTTTTNCGGGGAGGGGGGGAGTGAGTGAGTGGCTATGTGGTGCTCAGCTGCCGGCTGGGGTAAAACCACGACACGTGGCTACTCCAGAGAAGTTGTGCTCCCATGCACCTTCCATGACAACTAGCTGCAAGAGGGCACCCATCTTGGCTGAGATGACTGATGGGGATGGGGTCATACTGCTGCCATTCAGGGCACAATATGTATAAAATTACTTCAACATAGGTCCAGTGACAAGGGTGACATTCCAGTGCTTCTTCCCTTGGGGTTTTGATGCTGTCTCCCTTGAGGCCTACTGGTGGCTGTTCCTCCAGGTTTTTTTGGAAGGATCTTGGCCAAAATAATACAAAATGTTTACTTAGATTAAGCATTTCATCTGTCCATATTTCATTCAGGTTTCTGTTACTGCACATTTTGATGCCCTTTGATAAGAGAGCATTTTTGATCTGTTTTTTTGCAAAAAATAAAACTGTACATGTCAGGTACAGACAGGAGGGGTCACCTCAACTAGCAGAAAAATAATTTGTCAGATTTCTCTCAATCAGCTGTTTCCATCAAAGCCACCAACTGTTTTGAAGAAAAGATAACATTCTCTCTGGTTTTTGTGTGGTTTTTTTTTTATTTTCGTATACAAATCTCATTGCATTCAGATAATTAAAGTGCCGTAACAGTTTTCACATTTCGTTGCCTAATTAACAGCAATAAAGGCCACACTAAATGGGGATGAATCTGTAATTTCAGCACTAATCACACAAGTGTGAGTGTCAGCATCATAATGAGATGCACAGATCTGGAGGTAATGAGGCTGTGACTGTCTGGGAAATTAGAGCAAGTGCTGGCACAAATTGTACAGCAAGGTTTATTCCCATTTTATTAATTATATGCTTGCACGGGGAGTTGTAACCAACTCAAATTACTTTAATTTGTGAAATTCATGCTCCAGCTATGAACTTGACATCTGAGCATGAAGTTGGGGTCCCCATCCCCCCCCCAGTGCAAAAATGACAACAAAACCCTCCAATGCCCTGAAATGTTTGTTTAGATCTGAAGACTCTGACATTCTAGCATGCAAGGGTATTGCAAAGCCGATGGCAGCAGTGTTGTACAGTGATCATTTAGTGGTGATGTAGGATGTCAAGGCTTTCTAAGGCAGGAAGGGATTTCACTTATGCCAAAGTTAAGAGTATGACAAATAAAAACATTTGGAACACATATAATGACTAGTATAATGTAATTTCATCTCTACCCAGTGTACTAAGGCTCCTTGATAAACTGAAAAATACCAGCTTGATTATTTTTGGTTAAGCAAAAACCATTGTGGCATTCTACCAAAAACTCTTGCAGTGCTACAGAGTAAAAAATAGTGATTCAAACTTGTTGATTCATGTGAGGTTGGTTGGTTTTATGAACAGATCATATAGGTTCATCTGTATTTTAGATCAAGATGATTAAATGAGTTGTGCTAATTCTATCCTGAGGCTGTATAATAAAGTTCTGGGTAATTTGGAGGTTTATACAGTGCTTGCATTAATTTTTTGAAACATATACATATTTTATGTTGATAGCCAAGGATGACAGTGATCTTTCTCACTTGGTAATCTTTTATAATTAGTTAATATTCAGCACCCAAGTATCATACCGTAAATTTTTGTTCTAACTGCTACTAGACTGGTACATGGAAAATTTTCTGTAACATTCTCAGAAAAATTACTATTCATTATATCTATATTCAATTTTTATATTGCATTAATATTTCTAACCAAATAGTTGATATCCAATCTACTGTCATTGCCAAAAGGATTGTTCACAAGGGGTTGAATGAATTATATTTCCTGAGCTCTGTTTCTCATGAGGTTGAGAAGTTGTAAAGGTGCTGGTGAGGTTAATGATTATCTTCAGTAGCATGATAAGCATTTTACAGGAAGAACACTGACAATCCCACAGTGGGTAACACTTTATTCTCTTTCACTAGATAAAGGTTGGTACCAACAAGTAACTTTGTGTATCAGGAGTTAATAGCTGAAAAAGTTGTTTGAGAACCCATGGATTCTTCCTATTCTCTAGTCATGTTGAATGCAGTGTTACTTTTTGTACCATCCAACCATACTATATTCGTTAAATTTGAGAGAGATATACTATTTCCAGTTTCAGATAGTCACCAGGAGTAGCTGCTGTATATTACCTTATAATGGGTCAAGTTCTCAGTAAAAGACTGTATGAACAGCCATCTTGTATGTGAAACAGCTAGATATTGTTTTAGATGAGAACTATCACAACAAAACCTTGATGCATTCGATTGCATCTTTGCTTCATACTGGCTTGTGGTTTTGCTCATGTTTCCAATCTTGTTCAATCTTTTAGTTCTTTGCTTTAAGGGAAACAGTAGCCTTTTAAAACCTACAATGGTATGAAAAGTTACTTCTCCATCTGAGTTTTCTTAATCAGTCCAGCTGGACTTACTCAGTACTCTGCAGATAGTCTGTGTCATTAACCAACATGTGGGGTTTATCAAGGTACAACTGAAAACCTACTAATGATTGCCAGTGTAAACCCAGTACTCACATCTTCATCTGGTATTAACAGATGGTCTTAGAAAAGGTTCAATATGGTCTTTTGTAAGACTTGCTGACTGCTACTTTAGAAGAAAATTTTCTTTGCTTAGTTTCCTATTTGGTAAAACTTGCTCTTAAGAAATTTGACTTTAAAATTGAAGTTTGACAAAACCATGATTCTGACACATACCGTAAGGCTGGCTGTTCTGTCTCAAGATGCCATCTGTCAGGATCTTTGTTTTTAGGTTTCTGTTCCCTGGTAGAAGATTTTGGAAATCACAAAGATCTCAGGGGTTTTGCCCCAGAAGGGCAGCAGATAGACTGCAGTGTAACCCACACAGTCAGTGGCCGCATGCTCTGCTCTGAGCTTCTGCGTATGCTTTGCTGCATAGCGGGCATGTCCTTGTGACTCTGACTTAGAAGAAAAAAATTCAATGGAATTACGTCTTTTTCTCAATTATTGTTCTCCTTCGGTTTTCCCTACAAAGCAATTAGATATTTTCTGAATTCAGCCTTGTCACATAGCTGTACATCATCTGTGACCTTTTCTTTGGCTTTATGAATGCTGTGTTGACCATCATATTGCTTTGGAATTTATTTATTAGTTGCATCCCAGTACTGATGTGCTATAATCAGGAGCTGAAACTCTTTTTTTTTTTTTT
>VXBL01005521.1:18217-80415 GCA_013400195.1 Aramus guarauna
TTTTTTTTTTTTTTTTTGGCCATTTTACTTACTCTAATTGAGTAACTGATTTAGGCACTGCCAATAAAAACTGTGTCGGTCCTATAGGTGTATTTTCATTTTGGAGGGTTGACAAAGTGGGGTTAAATAGTGACATGCTAGTTACTTTAAGTAGATTAGCCTAGTCTTCTTGACAGGGAATTTTATGGTTTTATGTCTTATCCAGAAATGTTGCTTACATTAACAATTACAGTAAGCTGAAACTTGATGTGGTTGTACATTTACAGGAACGCCAGGATTATCCTATGCTATAGCTCAAAACTGCAAAGTGGCAAGAAATATGCGTGCTTTGCGATCTCTAAAGTGTTTGTTACTTATGGAGTTTTTGTTATTTTCATTTCAAAAGTAAAGAATTCCCATCTTTCAGTCTCTCTTGCAAGTTCCCAGAATTTTGATCAGTCTGGATATCTTTTTGAATCCTCAGATTTCCCAGCATCATCTTAAGTATTGTCACTCGTGCTCATGATCTTGCAGTTGTGAAATCTCTGAAGCATATCACAATGAAGTTACAACCATAGTGTTCAAACATGGTAGTTTTACTGCCTCCATTTATGATACTGAGTTCCTTAAATAAAGTTTTAGTATGCTACAATTCCTTAGCATGCTACATTCTTCAGATGATGTTTGGAGTTTTACAAATAATGTGTTTGCTGCTTCTTTATCATACTAATTGGAAAATAATTTTGATGTTGTTTATTTTTAATAAAGAACAGAAGTTAAAATCATTGTAACAAACCTATTTATATATTAACTGACATTACATTGGCACTGACCTTTTTAGAATCAGTTTTCAGTGGTAACCACTCTGTTTTGAAACTTGGTAAAGCTCACAATGGGAGAAGTGAAAAAAATAGCAAGCAATTAGAAAATGTAGCTCATCTCTATTTGCAGTTGACTTGCTGAAATACCATAACAGTGATTAAAAATAATAGCCATTTTATCAGTGATCTTAAATTCCAAGTATTAACAGACTTTAATTTTGAAAAAAATATGATCATGTTTGAAAAAAATGTGATCACTAGTTAGTGTTACAGAACCCATATATAAATGACAAATCAGGGCTTACTCCCTTTTAAGGTGTTTCTCAACATATTTGCATGGTGTATGTTTCTAAAAAGCAACTATTCTACCCAATTTCAAACCCCTCGATCCTTTAAGTAGATTGTACAATAAAGTTGGCAGATTTTATCATTAAGATGCCAGATCAGCTGCAATTAAAATTAAGAACCTGGTTCTATTTTTAATGCTTTTCTAAATGCTGAAAAATTAACATGCTTACTTAGATTTACCTTGGAGTTTGGTATGTCTCCTGGCAAGGTTTATGCACCAAATCAGCATTTGTTGCAATACAACTCAGTATCTCATCTCCTCTTTCCTAATTCCTCCCCAGCCCACAAACTTTTCTGGTGATTGACAGGTTCTATTAGTGCTTGTTCCCATACAGAGATTAAGCCATGACTAGTGGAACTGTGCCCCACACTTTTCATTTCCTAGATGTCTCCCTCATGTACTGCAAGGGCACCTACTTGCCCCATGGGAAAACAAAACTGAAATAGGTGCTCAAACGAAGATAGGTTTTACATTCACCTAACTGATTGCAGTAAGTAACGGGCAAAGTAATATAAATAATTTCTTGTTTGTTACTTATTTCTTAGTTCAAGAGGATGTGTAGCAATGACATTGGGTGGGGAGATTGGTCAGAGTCTCTTTAATTGTGACCCTTAGCTGAATGTTGCTGTGTAATTTGTTAAAATGTACTTCACACGTATCATAGTCTTCCAAGCCCCAGAACTTCGAACTGCATTCAGAATACTTTATAAAGTGAGTACAATAGTTTATCACTTGTAATTCATGTTTCTGTGGTCCTTTCTGTTTGACAACTTTTGAGTGCTAGACTGATGCTAACAGAGAACCACCTGTAGAAACACCAAGGTCATTTTTCTGGATGGTAACAGCTTATTCAGAACCAATATTTACTTTTCTCATAGTTATTATTTTGTGTTTATTGGCATCAGATTTTGGTTGCCATTTTACTGCCACATTGCTGTGAACTTCTGCAACTTGTTTCAGTCAAATTTGGTTTTAATTGGCTCTGAATATTTTCATATCGACAGCAAATTTTGCACTCTTGCTAATTGCTCCTTTTTCAGATTTTTATGAATATAGATTGAACAGCAAAGGTCACAACACAGATATTTGTGAAATACTGTAGCTTCTTTCTGTTGTAAAACCAGCCACTTACTATTGCCAGATAAAATATCCATATGTCTACTAATTTGATGAAAAAGCCTTATTCAGTGCAGAAATATGGATTCCTACGTGTATCTTCTTTCCATCTTGAGAGGGTTTGAAGTCAGAAAAAAACAGGCTTCTGAGATGTCAGAAATACAGAATTATGGCAAAAGTTCATACAACAGCTGTTCTCTCTTTCAGTGATGCATCAGTGTGCCCAATGTTACTTGCAGTATGCCTTTCCACTGCCCTTAGTAGGAGATATATGCCTATGTCCTTTGGTCACACAGATTAATCTCCTTATGCTAAAGTAGTTGTTGCCTTCCGATTCTGTAATTTTACTTGCTTGCAATTAAATCTAAACACCGTGCTTTGCTCCCATTTACCTGCTGACAGAAGATGAATAGCAGAAAATTGTAGGCTGATGGGCCCACGCATTACGGTTCTGTGTAAGTGATGTCACGTACCCACTCAGGTGCTGAACCTGGGAATGCTCAGATCTTGCAAAATGCTTCTGCAGCTCTTTCCTGTGTATTGGCCAGGCTGAGAACCTTGGAGAAACACTGCCCACCAATCGTAGCTTTGCCATACACTTTCAGCTGATCCCTCTGTAGACTGCAGATCAACCTGTTAACTGGAAGTGCCTGGACGGCATGCAGATATTTCCCAGCATTCCACTGCCAGCAAAAGCAAGTGACACGCAAGTTTTGAGTTTGAAACACCTTCACTCCTCCTCAGGCTCAGCATTGCAGAAGGGCATGAATGCCATCAGACAATCTTTGAATTAATGAATTTTTTCGTGACTGAATAATGCATAAACCCAGCTCTTACTGCCACCAACAATCCATGTTGTTTTTCAATGAAATATGCATTTCTTTTATATTTGAAAAACGTAAAGTACATTCATTTTGTGGGTAGTGCAAAATTTATGATCTTCTTAATTATTCATTTGAAGGCTTTTGTAAGTTTGTAGGTATATTTAAATGACATGATAGATGACCACTCTGACCCTTACCAACCCTTGAAATAAAATATGATAGATTTGGAACTTTTAAGGCCTGAGCCTTCTCTTTTCCCAGTCAGTTTAGATACGAGCTCTGGAGTCTGCAAGCCAGGTTGCACAAAGCATTTGGAAACTTAGTTCTTACTGAAGTCTTCTGTCACAAAGGATCTTAATAGAAGTGGAACCTGTGAAAATGTTTGAGGATCTGTGCTTCACCACCTGCAAGGCAGTTCTCAGTGTGTTAGAGGATCAGACCGAGCATGAAAGTTTTATGTTGCTTTGCCATGTGCAAATCAAAGATAGAAGCATTGAATTTGTATTTCTTGGCTTGTTTATATACCTTTATAGTCAGTATTTTATTTATGTATTTTGACAATGAGGGTTTTTTTTAAAGAACATGTATCTTGGTAATTGATATAGAGGAACAGAAATTTAGATTTAAGAAAAAAAAACAGTAATAAATTATGGTTTATCAGATCTGGATTGTTAAATCCAAATGATAAACAAGAATAGCTGTGTCCTGCTGCTGACTTTTTTTCAGATCTCCTGTATGAACCCAGCTCTAGGTCCTATTACTTTGTTTTGTGCAATTTGTATGCTTTACAAGTTACATTTGATGATGACATTAAAGCAGGGCACTTGGGAAAAATATTTGTTCTGACTAGCATTTTGAGAAATCAGAAAGTGGAATGAAGAGATGTATGTTTGTTTTTAATAGGGCTTCAGGTTTTCCTTGAGAGAAATCCTCAAGTATGTCTTTCAGACACTGTTTTCTAAATGTTTCAATTTGAAATAGTTTATATTTTTGACAGTTACTTCTTTGGAGGCTGTGCACAACTGGTTTTGAAACAGTCAATTGCAAACCTCAGGATATAGTTCTTTCAGCTTGCTTTGCTGTCATTGCGGCAGCCTGCCACTGCTCTTTTTCCTAACAGGACCATGCGTACACTTTAACAGCCACATTATTTGAGACTTATCCATAATAATTACAGTTGATTAGCCTGAAATAACATAGCAAGACATTTTGCTGTATTTAGGGGAGTAAGACTGTAATTTAACTTTATTACTTACTCTTTTTAACCAGGTTATATTGTTTTCTGATTCTAAGTAGTGAACTTCACTCTCCATGTCAGCAAGATTCTTCCAGTGTGTGTGCATTCCTCCCTCTCCTGTGTTGGACTGCTCTCTGAGCTTTGAGAACCTATAAAGTTGTAGATTTCTTTGTTCTCTTATTCCTGTACATCTGATTTTATGACACAAAGAAATGTATTTTTTTTTTTTTTTTTAGTAACATTCTTTTCACTCAATATACTGTCACTGTAGGAAGGGAGCTGCCCACTATTTTGATGTACATTTAGTTCAAATGCAGCAACTAATGCTATCACAGAATGAGTGTTTAACACAGTCTAACTGCTAGACTAGTGTGCCTTCCCAAGTAGTTTCTTCTTTCTCCTGAAATCATATTTAAATTCAACCGTTGTCCTGTCTGACACATCAGTCTTACCAGACCCCATACTTACTCTTACAAGGTCCTCTTCTGTATTTGACCTGGTTCATCTAGGGAGTGTTCCATAAATTACTTAATTCTCTATGCTCACATGCCTCACCAGGGCAGCCAATGCCATAGTGTCACTCATCAGCATTTTCTTTGATGTATTTAATGTTCTGTTAGTGAATTAAAACTGAGTTTGACATTCAGTGCATAATGAATGTCTTGGGGGCTACTTGGAGGTTCTGTAACAAGGCTCTTGCTGTCCAATTCTATTTTGCATCATCTGGGAGGCTTGCTGAAGATCAGACTTCCTTCCCTAGGCTGTGAAAGTGTGCCTAACAAGACCCCTTTACTGTTAATCTCCAGTTGTGAAAGGCTTGATGAACAACTGGTAGCTTTTTCTTGAATGTTAATTTTAGAGATTCTCTAGTTGGCTATTTGTGGCCAAAGAAAATTGAAAAGCTTTACAACCATCAAGTATCTTACTGTCAAGAATTACCTTGAATGCCTCACAATATTTGCCTTTTTTGTGGGGTATTTAACCTATTCCTAATGCCTTTGGAAAGAAGATAGAAAGTAGCACAGTCCAAGCAGATAAATTGATAGTTTTAATTTTTATTTTCTGTTAAACCATCTATACTGGGATTCTGTTTCAGAATTTTAACCAAAAATAATTCCCATGTCTCAGTTACTGGATCAACTGGACTTCAGAGTTATATTATAATGTGTTCATAAGTAGGAAGACTGATCTTAATACTGCTGTGTCCAGTGTTGTTCTTGTTCTTTGTCTTCCAAATGTTTGTTTGCTCGGTTCTTTCTAATGGAGAATGGTAGTGCTGGTGTTCATTCAACAGCATGACTTCCCTGACTGTTGATTTTTCCAATGTCTTATTTAACCTTTGGAATTTTTCCAAAGTTTCAAGGAGCTGGCATTTCAAGATACTAAGTCATGGATTTATTGAAGTATAAATATAAAATGAATGCCTGCAACAAGGTAACTAATAAACCCCTTTGTATAAAAATCAGTATCAGTCACGTTGTTTTTATAGTTGAGTATTTTCTAATGGTTCCCAGCTTGCTATTTACATACTGCAAGGAGTTTTAAATTATTTGGCTTGTACAGATAGAAGAACAGGGTGAAATCAGACTTCTGCCAATCAAGGACTGCTGCTGAATCCTTCATGATCCTTTCTATGTAAAAAAAACTCTAGAATTTCTTTATGAACAGTACATGCACGTTAGATGAGTCTCTTTAGGTAAACCTCTAAAAGAACCTTGGAAATACTTCATGTGGTATGATACTGAAGTTTCAATGTGTTTAGTAAAAGTGGGTATAACCTTGTTTTATGATGAGGATATTCCAGGTTCATAAATGACTTGCCTGTAACCATAAAAGAGAGGTAGGAGTAGCAAACCAGCAACAGAGTATTTAACTCTGATAGCTCTCCTATGTGCTAACTCCTAGGTCCTGCTCCCTCAGGATTTACTAAGCTGATTTGAGCAAAACGCTCTTAACATCTTGTTCTGCCTTGTAAAATCAACATGAACTTCAGCAAGTTTCAGCACACAAACTAGGTATTAATGTTTCTTATGAGTAGTATAGTGAAAAAGACATTTTATTCCTCTGTATCTACAAATATAATCCATGATGCAAATTTGAAACAGAATTTGAAGAGTGATTATTTTGTTTTGTATTCCATTTTTAATACATGCGGATATGTATATCGCCTTTTTTAGTACTGATGTTTTAATAACCATACTTATTGGTATTTTAATTATTTTTCAATCTTAATGTTTCTGTGTTAGTCTTTAAGTCTTATATACAGTTCATCTTTCCTTAATCTATTACAAGTTTTGAAGATTCTTACAATTTTGAATTGCCCTGTTCTGTCTTTTCATGATCTCTTTTTCCTCCTCCTCCTGCTGTACTTAATCTCCCTCCATGAATTTCTTCTGTCCTTGACTACAGGCTAGTAATCTCTTCTAGGTTACTACAAATGTAATGACCTTGGGTTTTGTACTGTGCTTTTCTCTGTTTTTGTTTTTAAGAGTACACTATTTTTTTCAAGATTAACTACGTGCAAAATTTAACTCAAAATAATGCATTCATACAAACTGTTTTCTAATACATGCTAACTTTACTAATGATCTCAATTATGAAGTTCTTCCAGAGGTTTCACAAGACATGTTTAGTGATTTGTGAATTTAACATAAGAAATACAGTCATTTTAAGCATAAGATTGAAATGTTGCACACATTCTTAGAACTAGCAAATGTATTTTCTTAAAACACTTTGAGAAAAATCCTTAAGAGATTTAGCAAAATTCTTATCAGAAGATACTAAAATTTTATGGAGTACTTTAGAATGCAGCTGGAGTTCTTAGTATCAAACTTGATTTTGTTTAAAAACAGGCAGAAGGAACAGGAGAGAGAGAGTGTACCATTACAATGAGATATACCCTACTATATTTCACTTTGTTTTTTTGCAGAAGACTCAGACTAAGCACCAGCAAATAGTGATTTATATAAATACCCATTTGATTTGCAGAAATAAGCAGGAGATCTAAATTCAGAAAAAATACTTAAGCATTACATGGATAGAACTGAGTGACTGAAAACTGCAGGAATCGTAAGACCTCAGGATAAATTAAGGAAATATGCATGAAACCAAGCATGTATTAAGACCCTTATCAAATGAAGTTAATTTGCTGAATGAAGTTAGTAAGTAATACATTTAGGCCGCATTATTTCTATCCACAAGTGGATAAACTTAATTTTGAAATCAGTGGGATATGCAGTCATTTATTTTACAATAGAGCATATCTAAAATATATACTACTGCCCTTGCCCTGGATCTTTTAAGTTTCCTAGAAATAGCTCACCTTCTTGTAAGTACAAAACTACTCTTTGAAATTACTCTTTGACCCTTTCTGTGAAGCTTTTTTTCTGAATTAGAAAGTTTGTGTCTTTTTGAAATAAACAAAACAAGCAAATGTGCTCAGGACCTACTTAATTTTTTTTCTTTGAAAAAAGTGAAATATGTATTTTTGTATTCAGGATTGTATGTCAGCACATGTATTTGCTGTATAAATTCTGAACTTTGTAGAATCTGAGCTGTTGTTATAAGCTACTGAAAATGTTCTTATGTATGAATTAATACAGAACTTGCTGGAGAGCCAAAAGCAAGTATTGCAGATGTTCTACTGTAACACCATTGTTGTGTGGTGATTGTGTGGTGATTGTGTGGTGAACATTTTTCTCACTTTCCTGCCATGCAGATAAATCTGACTTTTCAGCTTTGTTTTGGAGGTATCCTGAATTTTGACACCATTTAGCAATAGAATCAAGATCTTACATGTGCATATTTAGTATACTCATCTCCTGGGATACAAGTTATTATACAGGTAATAATTCCTTGAAATAATTATGACTCAGTTGGACTTGACACTTGGCATATAGTGTGGCTGTTCATAATGAACTTCTAAAAATGCAGTAAGGGGAAGAGAGATAAAGATAACACTGCATATAAACTGTAAAAAAACCCAACCAACCAACATCCCACCCCCAATCATTCTTTTAGTGAGAAACATTTAAAAATAGTGCAGTGTATTTTAGTTTGACTCTGGAATACACTTTTGAAGTCAGTCTTCCATATCATCTCCCATTTCTGTTACTTAATTCACACTGCAGAGCAGTCTTGGAATATACAAAACAAATTCCTTTTGGACAAGACTGAAATGGAAGCTGAGCTGCGTGAGTGCATTTAGCTACTTGTCTCATGAACCTTCAGTCTGTGAAACCAACTTAGGGCTAGTCCAAAGTAACTCCTCCTGAAACACACATTGTGTGAACATCCTCAACACCAATTGTTTCACTGTGCAAATTCACACAGAGGTATGAAGAGCCTATTTTTTCATTGAAGCAACTGATGCTTCAATGCCAGATGTTGATATGTTGGTGACAATCCTAGTAAAGAAATCTTTTTCTTGGAGTGTGTGCAGAGACCTAAGAAAGGCAAGATCTTTGGTCTGAGGCTCTTTGTCTCTGAACTCATGACAAGAACAATGTGACAAGGTATTTGGCATGTCTCACAGCTGTGTTCTGAAACAGATAGATAAAATACTAAATTACTGCACAGTAATCTTCTACATATATCAAATCAAGTTAGCCCTTTGAGGTTCACAGATTCCAAGTAATTTGAAGATTTGTACGTCGTCTTCTTCCCCTCCTCCTAAAACAGGATTACAAAGAAAAGTAAAATATGGCTCACATAACTGACTTCAGATTTACAGCCCTTTGTACCTATAATGCAAAACTCCACATGCTTTTTAGGTTTTTGGCTTCTGCAGCAACTTTGGTTTACTACATCTGTTTATTTTTACTAAGTGTATTTACAGATTATCATCAAAGCTCTCAAACTTACTCAAAGACTAAGGAACTTTGTTGTTTAAATTGAAATCCACCTCTAACTTTATGGAAAATGTCAACCTAACTACAGACTCTTGACATTTCATGGCATATATTAAAGTTCATCCCCATTCAGGTTCAACAGGAAATAAACTTGTTCTCTAAGTTGGAATCCAGTTAAAACCTTGGCTTCTGATGTGATGATACTCAAACTGGTGAGCAAATTGAGGATTAATCAAGAGTTGTGCTTCTTATAAATATTTGTAGAATCATAGAATACCAAGTTGGAAGGAACCTCAGGGATCATCTGGTCCAACCTTTCTTGGCAAAAGCATGGTCTAGACAAAATGGTGCAGCACCTTGTCCAGTCAAGTCTTAGAAGTATCCAATATTGGAGAGTTCACTGCTTCCCTGGGGAGATTATTCCAATGGCTGATTGTTCTCGTTGTAAAAATTTTTCCTCCTGTATCCAATTGGAATCTCCCCAGGAGTAACTTGTACCCATTACCCCTCGTCTTTTCCATGTGATTCCTTGTAAAAAGGGAGTCTGCATCTTCTTTGTAGCCACTCTTTAAATACTGGAACATGATGATAACATCTCCCTTAAGCCTTCTTTTCACAAGGCTGAACAAACCCAGTTCTCTCAACCTTTGCTCATATGGCAGGCTTCCTTGTCCTTTGACCATCTCTGCCACCCTTCTCTGGACCCTTTCCAGCCTGTCCACATCTTTCTTGTATAGCAGGGACCACAACTGAACCCAGTATTCCAGGTGTGGCCTGAACAAGTGCTGAGCAGAGTGGGATAATGACTTTTTTATCTCTGCTGGTGATGCCCTTGTTGATGCAACCCAGCATCCTGCTGGCTTTCTTTGCCACAACAACACACTGTTCACTCATATTGTGGAAGAAAAATGTTAATCAAGTGGGCAGTTACTTTATTTTTTTAATAATCGTATTAAAATTGTAGATTAAATCTGCTTCAAGAAACTATTTTGATCATAATCAGTCATTTACCAATACAGACTCATCATTTTTTACAATGGCAGACTTCTGTTCTTATGATGATTTTGAATACATAGCTCTTGCTGGGGACATAAGTCAACATCTCTGCCTTTTCCTCCACATGGAAGATGAAATACTCAGAAAGTTAATTTGGTAACACCAGTGAGACATTTTGAAGGTGCCAGAGCATTATGAAAATAAGAGTTATTCCACCGGTCCTTGAAAAAAATCTGAGACCTTTGACAAATAATTGTTCACACTTCTGATTTTTTCATAATTTTATAGAAAATTCTGGATTGGGTGAAGTAATCTTTATGTACCTGTAAGATGTATTTTATAGTATTTTCTCCATTAGTGAAGTCTTCTTCTATTTTGTGTTATGAAAAAGCAGGTTCTTAATGACTAACTGTCTCACCAGGTTATCTTGCATGATAAATCAAAACAGCAAGGTTCATTAGCCTCCATAATGCTTTTGAATACATAAATTATGGAAGTTATTAGTATGTTTTGCATACACTGATTGCATAGTTATATTAAAATACACTTTCAGTGCAGTCAAAGTTAAGCAATTAGTCAAGTTTAAGAGGTACTAAAGTTAAATTATTCTGTGTTTGCTTGCATTAATGAAAATCATCATCTTAGCTCTTTTCAGAGAAAGATGTAAAGCTGCAGTTTCAGTGTTTCAGTATTGGCCCATGCAGAAAGATTCTTTCCATACATAAAAGGACTATATTCTTCAGTGTATGTGGGGGTGGAGTGGAGTGCCATCAATAGTAGCATCCTACTGTCTTAACAGATCTCTCCTCTGAGATGTGACTTTCTGTTCTTGATTAATGAATGTATTGTTTTCTTAGTAGCTCTGAAAATCAAACTAAACGGCAGATCACATAGTCTTCTACGCCCCTTTGAAAATACTTTAACAGGCAAGTCAAATATTAGTTGATGCTTGTTTAAATAGTTGTGGAAATCCTAAGCTAGTAGAAAAATTTGAAGATGTTTGTTATTATACATAGCTGTCTGACCCTTCTGTAGAATAGCAGTAACATTGGAGGTAAAATGTAGTGTCCCATATGCATCTGTTTCTAGGAAAATCTATTGGTTTTAATAAGTTTAAAATAAGTTGGTTTTAACCCTAATATATTTATGTTCTTTTAAAACACTTCTTTGATCCTTTTAATTTATTTTCCTTTCTTTAAATATGGTACATGTATATGAATCCTGTGATTAATTCTGATGGACTTGTTCTATCAGCTCTTCTTCTGTATTAATGCTGAGGTGGTAAAGGTGGTGATATTGCCCTTTTATCTGTAGAAGTTCATACAATATGTCCTCCTAAGAGCTTTCATATGAAAATATTCAAGTATGTTATACTCAAATACTTCACAGACTTTAAGATACGAATCTTTAAAACTCCAAATACATTTTAAGAATAAAATAAGGTAAATTTATGTAGGATTTAAAATCTTACATAAATCTTGAAAACAAAGCAAAACCTTTGTCATGGTTTTACCCCAGCCAGCAGCTGAGCACCACACAGCTGCTCGCTCACTCCCCCCCATCGGGATCGGGGAGAGAACGGGAAAAGTTAAAGTGAGAAAACTCATGGGTTGAGATAAAGACAGTTTAATAGGTAAAGCAAAAGCCACACAAGCAAGAAAAGCAAAGCAAGGAATTCATTCACCGCTTCCCATGGGCAGGCAGGTGTTCAGCCATCTCCAGGAAAGCAGGGCTCTGTCACGTGTAACGGTTACTTGGGAAGACAAACGCCATCACTCTGAATGCTGCCACACCCCCACACCCCCCCTGCTTCCTCTTCCCCAAGCTCCTTATAAACTGAGCATGACGTCATATGGTATGGAATATCCCTTTGGTCAGTTTGGGTCACCTGTCCTGTCTGTGTCCCCTCCCAACTCCTCGTGCACCCCCAGCCATCCTGCTGGCAGGGCAGTGCGAGAAGCAGCAAAGGCCTTGGCTCTGTGTAAGCACTGCTCAGCAATAGGTCCATATAACAAAAACATCTCTGTATTATCAAGGCTGTTTCCAGCACAAATCCAAAGCATAGCCCCATACTAGCTACTATGAAGAAAATTAACCCTCTCAGCTGAAACCAGAACAACCTTGAACGTGTTTTTGTTATAGAATCAGAATGTTATGCTTAATAGTAGACACAGTTTTACTTGTAAATTCCCTGAGATGCATCTGAAATCCAAATTAAATAGCAAAAAAAAAAGCTGTTGTTTCAGTTTACACAATGAAAGATAACTAATTTTGACTACTACGTAAACATTTTGGGTTTCATAGAATCGTAGAATGGTTTCAGTTGGAAGGGACTTTAAAGATCATCTAGTTCCAACCCCCCTGCTACAGGCAGGGACACCTTCCGCTAGACTATATTTTTGTGTTACCTTAAGTGTTACTAAAATACTTTAATGTTTTGAGTAATTTCTTAATTTTTGATTTAGCTAAATTCTTCTGGAAATATTTGTGGAACCAGAAGCAAGTATTTGTGTTCTTCTAACACTGACTAGCAGAGGAGCAGAGGTAGGTTTTGCCTGTTTGTTCAAGGAAGGAGAGCTGTGATTGATTAGATACGGGCAAAGTGGTAGGTGTGTGTGGTTTTCTGAAGCGCTTGTGAGTCTTGGTTTTACTCACAAATTGGTTTGACTTGCAGAAGAAGTCATAAGGTCAAGAAGGAAGGTTTGGTGGTGCAGTTGAGTATCAGACATCATTCAGGAGTTACTTTCTTCTGTTGTGTCTGAGATTGTGGTTAGTGACAGATGATGCAGTTAAAAAAATCTAGTGATTTCTATCAGTTTTAATTATTAGAGCTGAACCTTTTCAGGAACTGATTTAGCCACTGGGTAAAAATAAACACGAATACCCTGTGTTAGCTTTAAATTTAATTTTGAGTATTCAGTAACTCAAATGAAAAGGTAAGAAAACTTGGATACATTACTTGTACTTTATTATAAACAACATGGATCTATTTGCTGGAATGAAATAGTATCCCTGGTTCTGTGAAGCTTGTGTGTCGTCACTCTGCACTCAAAATTATAGAACCAATTCTTTAAGGAATGATGTTTCTGTATCTGTAAAAATTGAGCACCTTTCTGAATTCCTTTTGAATTGCTCATTGAATTACTCATCCTTCAATTGTGTTAAAAATTAAATTTGAATCTGAGTGACTGACCAAATTCAAAAGGCGAGCAGTATAATTTACGTTAGCTATAAACTAGAGCAAAGTCATCCGAAAGTTACACAATCTTGTCATATAAAATACTTCCCTAAAACTGCTCTTCTGTTAACTTGGTAACTTCTTGGCTTCCTCTTTCCCTCTGTGACCAGGCATTCTTTTTGGGGGACACAGTGAAGATTATCTGGAATCATGTAAAGAAACGTCAAGAGTTTATATAATTTTCTGATACCTGTCTTAATTGGTTTTCTTTTTTTTAGACATCTGCTAATGGTGTTGCATTATTTCTGAAGAAATATTTATACATCGTGGCATATTTAGTTGCTGCCCTTGTAGTGAGAATTCATTGTTCTATTATACAAAATCCCCACAGTTACTGACTGAATTGGTATTGCTTTTGTCTAGTTTAATTTATAACATTATCTCAGACTTCTGTCTTTCAGAGGAAAAACTTCTTTCCAGACAGATTCTTTATTTTAATCAGTAGCCTTCCCACCTCTGTCCTAATTGATAAATGTTTATGCATCATCCTGAAGTGTGAAATGCTGTGACAATTTGATGGTTTTGTGAATTCTTTCAGCACTCTTCTATTCAATGTTCTTATTTTATTGTGGGTACAAAATAGTAAATTGCAACGAAGATGATAGGTTTGAAAGTGGGGGGTGCAGTTCAAAACTGTTCTGCCATGGGAGGAGAATCTGTAATACCTTCCAGTCAAGTTCATTAAATTATGTTGTTATAGCAACTGGTTAGCCTCTTTCATACTTATAATATCTTATGTCAAATAATTAGTACTGCTTAATTGTATTTTATTGCAAAAGAGGCAAGTAATTAAAGAGGTTCTTACAATGGATATGGGGCCAGAAAGGGTCAGAAACTACTTGTAATTGGAATATAGTTTGTGGATATGAATTAATAGGTCTAATAATCTGACTCTTCATTCCCCAGGATCCAAAAAGGTATGCAGCATATTTGAATTGCTGTTACTTGCTCAGAAACATTAATGGATAAAAATTATCACTTGGCCTCACTCTTTTTTCTTCTCCCCCTTGTCTCTTTTCCTCAGCTTAAGAAACCTGTAACATGAATGCTGTATTTAGACCTTCCCTGATGTGATATCCACATAGACAAATGGCCCAATAAAATCTGTTTTGGCGTTTCCAGTGTGTTTCTCTATATTTGGGCTGTCAGTCGTGTTTGCTGCAGGTTCTTTTGGTTTTCCTCCTAGTTTGGTCCTCTTCATGGAAACTTTCTGAGCATTTGATCAAAGACAGCAATCATCATAATCTAGAAATGTAGAGCTTTGGGAGGGGAAAAAAGATTGCTTACAACATAGTATTTGGGACTTCAAGTCAGCAAGTGCCAAAATCAGTCAGAAAAGCTAGTTCAACTGATCCTAGTTACGGCATCAGAGCTTACTGAAAAGTCAAGAACCTGCATTTTTTTCATGGTCTAAGGACATAATTTTTCTTTCTCTTCAGAACTTCTGGATTTGATTCACCAACCATTTTTTGATGCAGAATCTGTAACCTGACAGTAATAGTTCTTTGCTTAAAGAGAAAAATATTCCATCCTGAAAGGGGAGATATGCATAAAGAAGTACTGAGCTTTATTGCAGTAGCTGCAATGGAAAATGAAAGAGGAACAGATTACAGCCCTCCACCTTATGTGAAAGTAAGCACAGTTAAAATAATACCCAGCAAAATCCTTACCAATCCCAAACATAGGTCAGTAAGTCTTTCAGTTGGAAACTTTTTCATGTAATCCAAGCACTGTTCTCCATGTTATTCATGTTCTAGCATTATAGGGCTTTGCAGTTTTACAGTTGATAGTCCCATCTGTTTCTTTTCATCTTCTAGCTTTGCTATCATCCTCTTTTTATGTTTTCTTTACTTAACAAGGTCATTCGTACCTCATCTCTGTGCGTATGACTGTAGGAGGAGGTTGTGTGATTAGGTATGTGGAGTACAGGGAGTTATTCCCAGGTGGCACCTCTGCCATATGGTTTTAAAATGGCTCTGTGCAATGAAAAGTAAAGCTTTACTTCTCCCCTCAGGTGTGCCTTAAGGTAGAAACACTGACTTATTCGTGGCAACGAACCTATTCAGCATGCTGCCCGACTTAATTCGATGGGATCCATTTTTATAATTAAAGCAATCAAATGCTTTTCTTGAGCCTTTAAAAAAGCAATGTACACTGATGAAATCAGAAGAAGAAAGGAACATTATATTTCTTTTCCCCAACAGTTGTTTCTAAATTGTGCTTTAAAAAAAAAAAAAAAAAAGACATTGTTTCTTCATTCCACGTTGTATTAGTCTCTCTTCCACTGTGCTTTCAGTAATTGATGCCTCACAGGAGGCATTTTTTGCTCTTTAATTTTGCTTTGGGCTTTCTGGATTCGCCTTCTGTAACGTGCAAATCATAGTGTTTGTTAATATTTAACTTGTTTAGATTTACATTTAGTAAATGTTTAAAAGACATTCTTTTTCTATTAATTACACAGCTGTACTGGTGATTACTCCATGTGTTGGATGACTTGTGTAGGGAATGCAAAGTGATAGTATCTTGCAAATGTTATTGCAATTTAATATATTTGCATATGGAACCGCTTTAGATACATAAATGCCCTACTATTTTACCTTTGACAGCATACTAGGATAAATTGTGAACACTTACTGTATGAATTTCCTCAAATGATTACAAAAAGCAAACTTCTATCATTCAAACATGGCAAAAGGATTTATTTTCTAACTTCCCCAGATATTAACAAAATTTTAGAATATACACAGATATTGCCTGTGCTGTAAGTATAATTCCCCTGTACACTATTCCTCTAAATTTCCTGAGCAAACCAAAGATCCTTTGTGTACAGAGAGCTGTATAACTGGTAGAGGACTGTAATTATGGTTAATACAAAAAATAGTGCTGTTTTATTTACAGATGAAAAAAATATATATACATACCTTTTAGATGTAAAATAGTATTCCATTTTGAAATTTCCAGTTAATTTAAAGGGAAAAAAATGTGGTGGCCATCATTTTGTCCCTTAATTTGCACTTCAAGTGTTGCCATTTGATTTAAGTAAGAGTTCCTTGGGAAGACATTTCAAATAAATATATGCATATTGCTTTTTGCTTTAAAATTTAGTCTTAACCTTAACAAATTTTAACAGCTGGCACAGATATGTTTGTTCAGCAGAAACTAAATTAAGATAAAAATACACAAATATTTGTTGGAGTTACAGCAAAGACATGGAAGATATTCTGCTGTTTTTTCATGATGAAAAGTGCCAGGCTTTTCTTTAAAACTGAACACTGCCACATGAATATGTATTAGTTTAACTAAGTATCAAGAGATTTAAAATCCATGTTCTCAAGTATTTACTTAACTGCCCTGATGAAGATAGTTTCTTAAATGCTATAAATCTCTACTCTCATTGGATAAAATATAGTTTATTACTTCATAGCTGATCTTCAATTCAAGTCATGCCAAAAATGGAGGAATTATGTGCCATCCAGATTATTCTAAGGCATGTTAAAAATGTACCCTTTGAGATTTGCATTATTTATGAGAGATTAATAGTCATTTGCATGAATTTGTCATCATTCTATCTTTTCAAAAAACAAAGGCTGAAAGTCTTCTATTAGTTTTATTAGTGTAAATCCAGAATAAATCTATATAACTGTGACTAGAACATGGTCCATTGAGAGGAGAAAAATCCCTCTGCCAAGTATAAAAAATTAACTTGAAAGTCAGCAGAAATACTCTTCTTTCTTCACTTAACTTGGTTCCAAAAGATGGAAAAGAGTATATAGTTCATAGCTTCATAGGACACTAGGGGTTTGTAGAGTTTACTCATTTGCCATAGATTTTCCTTTAGTGTAGTTGCCTTCTTTACTTACAATCCTCCCAGTCAGGGATTGAATTTATGATTTCTCTCACATGAAGGTAGAACTATCTGTGGTATTGTGCTTGATAGTTTAAATTTATTACTGCACATCTCTAACTACTTCATGGCAAAAAACTATCCCTGAACCGTGTTTCTTTTATCTTATAGAAAGTGTTTGATGTTTAGGTCTTCAGAGGCTGAACTTGAGGCATGACAGGTGATAATTAAAAGACATAGAGTAGCTTTGAAACATTTTTCTGCTTTGTGAGAGCTAGGTTGAAACCCCAAAATTTAATTGACATGCCAGCTAATTAAAGTAAAAATTGGAACATAAGAACACTGAAAATTTCCAAAACCTATGTGTGTGATAACCTGGAAGTCCTGTTTTAGTCAGATTTATCATCAGTGAGAATTTGGCAGATTAACCTCAGACGTAAGAGCAAAACTTGTTGGGTTTTGGTCTTTGCTACCTCTAAAAGTCAGAGAATATTACAATATGCGTCCATTTAGGAACATAACCTGAAATAAATTTGAATGCAATAGTTTTAAGAGACTATGGGTAACATTTATCAGCAAACTAGAGCAGCACAGTAAGATACATAAAGCTTGAGCAACTCTGTAATTTCAAAGCTTATTTTAGATAGTTTATCACAATTGCTCTTGCAGCATTGATTTGTGTGTGTGTGTGTATAAGGAATTACTTAAATACTACTATTTTAATAAGTATTGCTGCATTTTGAAAGCATTTACTACATACTTTTCAAATGAACAGAAATAGGTACAAGTAAATAGTGGATATTTTGTCCTTGTTTGTCATAGCTGCATTGAAAATTACAGTCACAGGGCTCTGATAGCTGGGGGCATGGCAGTATCCCAGATGGAGGAAATAATACCATGAATTAATTTGTTGGGCTGACGTTAAGAACATTCTCAAAGGCATTTGAGTTGATGCATTCAGCAGGATGCTTGGGATCTCAAGGATCTGCAGCAGAGCTGCACACGGCAGTGGTGAATGCTGCCTCCTTGCTTCTTGGACTGTTCTTCCTATAGTTTGAGAATGAACCATGTCTTAAATGCCAAAGTGCAGGGCCACGGTAGCAGAGGCTGCCTTCAAGAGATTTGAAGGATATGGATATTCCCACTGCTTCGAAGGGAGAGGGCTGTTCAGCAACTGGATCACTTTTATGGTTTAGCATTTTCTATCACCTTTACTTTCATGGGTCATGTTTTAATGAAAACCCACTAGTCATGGGACCAGGGAGATGCAGGTCGAGATACTGGTAGTAGAAATTGTAGGCCTGACATGATTGTCAGCTAAGGAATCTGAACACTTTTCTGAGGCTAGTTGAGGAGGAGATCTATTTCAGTCTCTCATTCTCAGCATCTTGTGAAGCAGATGGAATCCAAATAGAAGTCAGCTTTCTCAGGCTACAATCTCCTACTGTAGTTTTGTTCACCACCTGAAGTTCTTGTTCCTTGCAGACAGCACCGCTCCTGTCTGGCCTAAACTATTTCTCCTATTTCTGGAGAGAGAACAGAGCCAACATTTCTCTCCTAAGGCTGTTGCTGACCTGGGTTAGTTTTACATACGCAGAGTCCCGCAGCCTGCAAGTTTTGTGCTCTACCTGACTACACTGCTAGCAACCTTTCCCTAACTGTGCCCTGCATGGGGCTTGGCCCCTGCCCATCTGTTTCAGCCAGGGCCTCTTAGCAGCCCTGTGGAAACAGCGGGCTTGAACACCTACCTGGCACAGGTCTTCTGGCAACCACAAAGATTGTCCTCAGGTACCCTAGACCCAGGTCAGACAGGGCTGAGGTGGGGGCTTGGAAGAAGAACTGACACAGGGTGAGGAAAAGGTATTCCTGCTGGCTTTTGTGGTTGTTAAATCTGGTGGGTGTCATTGCTATTGACCTTGTATTTGTATTGGGATGGTTTTTATTCAGGAATGGTTGAAGAGAGATGCAAGAAGCAACTGGAAGAGTTAGTTAGTAGTGATGTTCACTGGCATTAAGATCATCTGACATTTTAGGCAAGGATGGAAAAGAAATGTAATTTTTTATCTCTACTTTTTTAATGAAGTATACATAGAAGAATTAAGAATATAAAGGTAGGTGACTCTGCACTCAACCTTTCATTTTCATAGCTGGAATGGATCAAATTTCATCTCCTATACACTGAATTAAGATCATCTAAATCTAACCAGGCTCCAGATCCAGTATAACACAGTTTTCATAGCTAAACTGTGTAGCACCGCATGAATATAACTGATTTCTGTATTTTGAGCAAGAGTAGAGTCTGGAAAGCTTTTATGATGTGTGTTAAAAAAACCTGACAAGCCCAACCTGACACACAGCAGAACTACCATAGTTTTAGGTTTTATTATTCACAGCTGAAGCTGAACAACAGATATATTAGTGTATCTGAACTTCGTTCAGCCTCATGCACATACAAAGATACACAGCCTTACTTTTTTGTATGCTTTGCCTATTTTGTCAGTTCTTGGAAGAATGGAGCACAATATTGTGCTTAGAGTAATGTATTTGAAAATGCTTCAACCTCAATTGAGTGTTACTTAAGCATTTCAGAAAATGTACCCTTAAACTAGCAGTTTTATCTTCAAGGATTTTTTTTTTCTTTAGGATGAACCTGCTGATTCTTGAAACAAACCTATACGGATAAATAAGCATAAGTTTTCATCATGTTGAGAAGTAGTTTTAAGCAGAGAGACTATGTCGTGTCTCAGACTCTGTAGTAAGCCAGATTACTGGGGGAGCTGGAGCAGAATTTAAGCTTTTATGTTGTACAATCTATGTAAGACTAATTTTTCTACCACTACATAATGATATATCACCTTAGAATAATTTATTAGGGCCTGTGTTTCTTGTGCAGAGGATGGACATTGAGCTGCAGTGATGTCAGTGTGGTGGTTTGATCCTGACTGAGGAAAGAATCGCCTATTGGCTTCTCAACAATGCATATTCTCAATTCTTCTTTAGACATAGTCCTTCTCTTAGAAGCCTGGCAGCACTTTTAAGTATTTCAGAATTCTGTAAGGATAATCTTTCATTTACTAAACTTCTTTTCTTCCACATAGTAGATGCTTGTTATGTAATTTATATATTATGTATATTTAATTTTGACAGCACGATAATTTATTATCCAATATAATTTATTTATCCTTTCATTTACTACTCATAGCCTCTAGTGGAAATTCATATGCTAAAATATTTGTTGTTGAGATGATTCTTGTCTTGGATTATAGTGGAAACTACCTTAGTATGGTAGGAGTAAGCAATGCTTTCACTGCTCAAAGCAAGTTCTGGCATTGCGCTATAGCATCTTCTGGTATAATCATTCTGTAACAGCATTCGTAGTCTGAGGCTTGTCCTGAAAAGAGGGTGATTTTCCCATAGCAGTTATCCATGACTACATGGAGATGTCTAGAAAGATTTCAGTTTGATACAGACCTCCACATTCTGTCTTTTTTTTTTTTCCATATGCCACAAAAGATCCAGATTACAAATCCTATCCAGAGAGAGAAAACCCCCATACAGAGACCTAATGAGGCAAGTAATATAAAAAAAAAAAAAAAAGTAAGAAAGCTATGATTTTATCTTTTTTTCAGAATGGGAAAGTTCTGCTTAAATTTTACATCCTGCAAGAAAGTTAAGTACTTTATTGACAAAGTCTTTTTTGCTGAGTATTCTCCTTCTTACTTTTTTTACCCTAATACTTATGTGACAAGAGTGAGTAAAAACGAGATATTCTTCTCTTACTTTTTCCTAGTATCATAACAAATAGTTGAAATTAATATGGTATTTTAATAACCAAGTGCAGATTGTATGATTTGACATACAGTGGTATAATAAGTACTGCTGTTGCCACGTCTACATATTTTGTTGAAATTCTCTTTTCATTAGTAATGTAACAATATGTTTTCAACTCTATTTGCATGCCAATGTTAAATATCTCACAAAATAGCACTTGGCTTTTGATCGGCCCTGCTAAGAATAACTTCATTGTGCTGGTACAATCAAACACTAGAACTGCCACTTTCCTCTGTAGAATAAACAAGCTATATTGTAGGATTTAGAAAATATAGAACAGATAAATCTGCTTGGTTATCAACAGAGACAGCATGCAGTACTCTAAGTGTGTTTGTATAAATAATGGTGGCTTTATCAAGCCATGTGGACCACTGAACCTCTGTGGTGCAATGGTTTTGAATAATTGAGGAAAAGAATTTTCTTATTCTTTTTAGGGTTGATAGCCATTAGTGTGTCCTGTAGGGTTTGTATTAGATTTAATATATCTGTGGTTTGTGTTGTTGGTGGTGGTTGGTATGAATTTGGAGGAAAATCTGTTTTCACAGTGTGCTTCATTTTAGAGCTGCAGAATGTAGTCTGACAATCTGCTTTAAATGAGGCTTTTCAAGTTGTCCCTGATGTATAGCAAAGACAGTTGGGATTGCTAATGAAAACATTTTTAGTTATGAAATAGGAAGTGTGAAAGAGGGGAGGATCTACTTCATATCAAATTTTAAATTATTAAATTATTTTCATTATGCTGTTTACACATCTGCTGTTTTTTCTCTTTTCTACTATTAATTTCAACTGGGAGGAGGGGGAAGATTCTTCCTTAGAAGTGAGCACATAGGAAGAGTTCTGTCTGGTATCGTTCATAACTGAAGTGAGTCAGAAAAAAATGTTAACCTCAAGGTGACCTGTTTCCTAATTTGAGAGCTAATATTGTTACTCTCTGTTTCCCCAGTAGCATGCCTGCTTGCCCTTAATTTTGTGATGAATACTAAAGACAACATCACATTTTTATTGAATAGTTACGTTTTATAAAGTGTGGGCAAAGGCAATCAAGACCAAATGAGATACGTTGTTATCAAAGACTTCAAATTGACCAATATACTGAATTCATTAAAAAATATTTTAAAAAATATCCTTTTTCTGTAGAACCTCTAGCCTCTAGCTTATAGTCAAACTAAACTTCTCTTAGGATGACTAAATAGACTAGTTACTTTAGCTAGTCCATAACAGTATGCTTTATTTCATTCAGTTCTCTTGTGCTTTCTTGTTTCTGTGAGCTTGCCTGAATCCTGCTTTTTGTTCTAGTACAGTAAACTATTCCACCATTAACTTGTCTTCTGCGTGACAGGAGGGTGCCCTTTGGCCAGAGTGGAAAGAGAAGTTCAGATGATATAGCAGGCCTTTAAAGGCAACATACTCATTCTTTCAAGACAGCAAAAGCTGCCTAAACCAAACCCCACTTTAAATAGTGATCTGTCATGTGTTAGTTTGGATAAATTGGAAAGAAAAATCTATGTCTAACTGAAGAAATACAAGCAAAAAGATTGTCTGATACTTTAGCTAGAAAGTTGAGACTTGGCAATGGTCAAGATCAACAAAGATTTCTCATAGAAATTATGCAAAGTTGATGCACGTGAACAAAAAGCAACTTAGTAAACATTTTTTATCCTAAATAATTTGCACTGGAAAAAAAAGTTCACATTTTGTAGTCCCAAGTGTCTTGAAAAATAGAACAGAACAAAAAACCCCACCAATCTGTATCCTTACAAAATAAAATGGAGCTGCTGAACAGCAGCGTGTTATTGAAGGTATTCAAACAGATATGCAAACCTTCTGCCTCAATCTAGCAACATCTCAGGTGTCTCAGAAATATTTATTGGCTTAGAAATAAAGATCTTGTTTTCTTTAAGGAGATTTTCATGCGTTCCTCTCGTATCTGTCAGTTTGAGTCAAAACCTTAAATATATTAACGTTTACACCTTTTTCTGCCTTGTGTGTGATTACTTCTATTCTTTGATCAATATCTAACAGTAACTTTGTTTTCTTTTTTGTAAAGAGCCATCATTTTGATTATATTGAGAAAAGTTAGCATGCGCTGAAGTACTTCTGCTAGACACATGGTTCCCTAGGGTAATTTGCCAGTGTACCATTGTGTACACTCTCAGATGGGGCTTTTCTTTATAAAACCTCTGTGAAGTTAAATGAGAATAAGGGCCACTATTAACATGTAAACCTGAATCCATAGAAATGCTCCAATGTTTGTGCTTTCTTCTGTAGCCTTAGTAAGGCACTGAAAGGCTTTAATGCTTATTGTTTCCCTGAGACAAGAGCAAGAAGAGAACGCTTCTGAAAAAGCTCGATGTTGTCTTGTCTCCGGAGTTCTATATAATAGGAATACTTGGCTGCCTCTCTGCAGTTGTGTCCACCAAAGTATTACTGTTTCCAAATTACTTTGAGAATGCTAAACAAGGTGCACTTTTGAAGAGCCCAGAGTAGCGGTAGAAATGTTGCTGAGGTTGTGCTTATTTTCATTGGGCTAGTGCGTCATGGCTTGGCTAGTGCATCATGGCAAAAGTTAGAAGGTCAGTGCGTGTGAGGTTGGTGGGGAAGCAACAAAAAGTGTCATCTGTCAAGTCAGTGATGAAATATTGTGGAGAAATCGGTGAGAATGACTTTATAAAACTTATTGAAAGCAACACACAGAGAGAAACTACTCTGTTGGAAATCTGTTACTATTAAAATAGTAAAAATACTATTATTGCCTTTTAAAACTGACAGAGCAAAGGTGCAGGCAACAACAGAGGCATTAATAGAGAAAGATGATGACTCCTTACAGATTTTTGATTTCTAGGCTGCTACTTGGATACTTCAATAGTTTTACCCAAGACACCCCATAGTAGTGAAAGTGAACAGATTGGTGTCTCTCTACAAACTGTGTTTGGTTTTGTTTTACATGAAATAATCTAAAGATCTTAACAGAACTATTTTTGAATAACATACCCTGCAGAAAGAACAAATATGGCTTCTAGAGTGTGCTCTCCACTCAAATGCAAAAATCCTCGGAGTAAAAAACTGTCTTAGTGCATGCTTTTGATTCTCTAGAAGATACATCCTAGCTGTCTTCTTGTTGGACAACTTCTCTGCTTTTGGAAAAATTTGTGCGATTTGCGTTAATTGAATCTGTATTCTTGAATGTGCAAGAAAGGCATATAGTGGTATACAACTTTACCACCTTTTAAAGTTGGAAGTTTATACTTATATATTGTAAATATGGTGTTACTGTGTATGGAATGCTGACAAGAGATGAGTAAAAAAGGTGCTTAAATTGTTCTGATAGGACCAGTGCGGTGAAAGGTTATTTCATTGTTCAGTCTATTACTGAATTTTATTACTCCACACTATATAATACTATATATACACACACACATATACATATATAATATTATGCTATTAGTGACTCTGCAGCTAGGCTTTTCATAAATTTATGCGTGTTCACAAAGCTATTTCTAAAGGCTAATATCTAAAGACTGTTAAATTGCAAGGCATCTCTACCTTTTGTAAGCTGCAATTTTAGAGATTGAGAACTCAAAATCTCTATATAATCTTTTTTCTTTTTCAAAATTTTCTTCCTTCTGTGTTTTCATTTATTACCATTGAAGGCATCCTTTATCAAAACTGTTAGTTTCATGGTTTAATTATTTAGTATCATGTAGTATATTCAGCAATTTTGCAGCTATTCTTTAGGAATTATGTTCTAAAAAAGCAGAGAAGGCCAGAAAAAATTCTCAGTTTTAAAACCTTTTCAAATTAAAGTTTAAAAATGTCTCCAATTATATTGTTTCTTGACATTTTCTCCCACCAAAAAGAAAATAATTGAAGAAAAGCCTAAACAACTAAAATATGAAAGTGGTGTGGTCATTTAAATTCAGCACTAAATAAAAGGGCTTTTGACTTACAGGTTTTATATATACATATCTATATCTATCTATCTATCTATCTATCTATCTATCTATCTATCTATCTATCTCCCCTCTGAAAAATCTTGTTTCGAAGATGAGTAACTGCCCTTTCACATAGGGTCCTGATGTACATAGAGCAGTGGGGAGACTGGCCAGTGCTGTTTGGAAGATATGTACCAAGATAGGGAATGTCCATAGGAGTACTACCGTGAAACTGTTTTGGAGGTATTTCTGTATATTTGGTTTGCATCGGAAATCTAAACTCTTGAGCTCTAGAATTATAGAATCCGAGAATGATTAGGTTTGGAAGGGACCTCAAAGATCATCTAGTTCTAACCTCCCTGCCATGGGCAGAGATACCCTCCACTAGACCAGGTTGCCCAAAGCCCCATCCAATCTGGCCTTGAACACTTCCAGGGATGGGGCCTCCACAGCCTCTCTGGGCAACCTGTTCCAGTGCCTCACCACCCTCACAGTGAAGAATTTCTTCCTTATAGCTAATCTAAATCTACTCTTTCAGTTTAAAGCCATTACCCCATGTCCTATCACTGCATGCCCTTGTAAAAAGTCCTTTATGTGATTTCTTTTATTTGTATTAAGAAATACAGCTCCCTGGAAAGGGGAAAGATGGATCCTATGTAGTTGAATGTAAAAGATCTGTTGCCATGCATAGGCACTGTTGATGATCACATCATCGTGTTATGGAGATGCAGTTCCTTGTAACTAAGTCTATTGCAACTGAAACAGACTGAAAATAAAATGTGTGGTACAGATTTTCAAGCTGAATAGTATTTTTTATCCTTCAAATCACTCAAGTTAGCTATAGTGGAAGGTAAGCTCAATTTGCTGCAGCAGGAACAAGTGATCCTTCCTTCTAATTAGACCTGTTGCTTGTAGTCAGCTTTGTTCATGTAAGAACTGAGGAGAAAATGTGAACTGTTAGAAAAGAGCATCAACATGGCATGTATGCTCAGTAGTGGTTTGCTTTTCACTAGAGCTTTTCTGTTAAAGAGCAACTCAAGACTAGTAAATCAAAACACCTGAGGATTAAAAAAGTTAACCTTTGTAAATAAATCCTAGTCTAGAAATTATATATGAAGCTACATATTTTCCTAGAATGTATATTCTTGTTGCAAAAGTTATACTAGAGACTTGTTTCTTTATATTCTTGGTGAAAAAGCATTATGCATGAAGTACCTTCTTCACACCATTTTTCAGGTTTTAGAAGAAAAGAAAAGAAAAGAAAGGAGGGAAAGAAAAGCAACACCAGCCATAAATCCTGAGAACCTTTATTCTGGATCCTTAATATATTAGTTGAATGTGCAGCAAAGTGCAGTAGTGTGTAGGTGAAGTCATATTAGTTTTGTTCATAGATACGCGTCTTTGGCAGGACTGACATTGCAGGTACTCCATCATATGTATGTTTTGGCTTCTCATTTACTCTGCAGAATGGAATGCTTGTTTTAGTCCAACCCTGCCCAGTGGGTTTGTAACCAGGAGCATCAGAATCGTAACAGTCGGTGTCTGTAGACCAAGAAGTGTCCTTTTTGACATGGCAATAAAGTGCAGTAAAACACTGCATATTTGAAGTCTTGTATGAAAGGTGGCAGGCAGACTTAAAATTGTTTGCAAACACTTTTGCATTCTATGGCCATCTTTCTACTAGGTCATAACTTTTAAATTTTCGAAGCCCAGTTGTGACAACTGAATTGATACTTTAGCTGCTTAGCTATTATCAAGAAGGAAAGTTTTGCAGAACAAAAATGTTGCTTTGGGTAAGTTAAACCAAGACCTATTTAAATGAACCAGAATGGCAGTTCTGTTTGGGAAAATTTTTGCAAGGTGGACATGCAGATGACATCTGTGCTTTATTACTATTCCTGATAATCCATGAAAATGTATCATATATACATGCTGCATGGGTGCTTTATTAGAGACTAGCATCAACACTAGATACTTCATCATGCTGGCCTCATTCCAGGCTAGGACCAGAGAAACAGCATGACTTTCTCTGCAAATGGTCACAAAGTTCTCAGGAAATATGTAATGCAAGGCAATGAAACTCAGTTTTCAGTGTTTATCATACTCTTAGCTGTTGGGGCAGCTTGGTAAAAGAAGAAAGCTAGTAAGTTAGGAGCTGATGGATGAAGAAGCAAATAAATTAGTCTGCATAGGACTATAATAGCAGATGTGAACTGGGACAGTAGCAGTAGAAAGAGGGATAAACTAGAAGGAGAAGAGAGAAAAATAGCAATAAATATAAGCCAAAAGGAGAAGAGTGAGATGAGCAGTGGAAAGAAGGCAGGCTGACTGTGATGAACTCCCTGTCCATCTCTCTTTGAGAACCTGGATGTGAATCGAGATTTCTTGTACCCCAGGCATACCAATATCCCGTGCTTGTCTGGTTCTGTATTATGGAAAATTTCTCTCTTTTTTTTTAATAACTGCATATCAAATATTTGTTAAGTCAAGTATTGACTCAGCTAGGAGATAATATGTTAAGAGCACCTGGGTAAGCATTAGTTTTGTCAAGCAAGTGCGCTGTGATGTAGGTGCTGCTGTTTTACACAGAAACCCTTCAGCTTACAAGGCACATAGTAAGATAGCACAGAGATAGTAGGAAATGTGGCATATCTGGGAGGTGATGCCTGTATAGCACCTGTATGTTTTACTACCTGAAAATGAACAGTGACTGAGGCAGATGACTACAGGAAGGGAATGGATTGTTCCCAGGTTAAGGCAATAGGAAGCCTTTGTGAAACCGCTCTGGTTTGTTGCTGTACCTCTTCCAGACTCTTCACAGCAACCTTGTTGTCTGGTTGAAACATATAAAACTTGACTTTCAGAAGCATTGAGTACGCAGTTGCAATTGAAGTAAATGGGAGCTTATTGTTTTGAACATTGTACTTTGAATTTTTGTTGTTCTGAATAGAGACAATGTAAAAACGAAGTTAATACATTTCAAGTATGTCCCCCAAATTAATGGATAGTAGTGACAATTTTGGGCCTAATATTTCTTTCCCCACCTCAGGCTGGGGAAAATCATCATCATAGATGTGATTCGAAGATGAAATTGTTTATTTTTGCTCTTACATACTGTGGTGATAAATGCCTAGAGGCAGGAGAAAGGGAAATAAATTTTCTCTGCCTAGTCAGGATGGGTTCTCATTAAATGCAGTCTATGCCTGAAAAGCTTTAAAATAATAACATACCTTATATGTAATAGGCCATAATAATTGCTTCAAATTGCATTTCTAATTTTAAAGTTTGTTCATATGTATGTTGAACACTTTAATTGTGTTGGGTGTTTTAGCAAGCAAAATTAGGATTTCCCATCTAAAGTGATAGGTTCAGGAATAAAACTGTGTGCCAGGATGACTTAGCTTGGTAATTGTTGTCTTCTGGGCTGTAACATCTTGGTCTCATGTTCTACATGAGTGTTGTCTCCTGTCATTACTGAAGTCGCCATTCTGGAATGGGACAAGGTGTTAAAAGCTATCTGTAAATTTTAAATATACAAAACTAGATCTCTTTACATAATTCTCTAGTGGGGCGACTTAAAATTTTGTTTATTTTAAAAAGGGATAGGTGGGTTCCAAGGTTTAACTTGCATTATTTGAAAAGGTGTGTTGTTCCAGGGCATGTGTTGAGGAAGTGTGCAATAGCTACTACCATGTATTTGCTTATGTACTTAAATAGCATGCCTGGCTCAGGTTGACTTAAATGCAAAATTACAATCTTTTCTAAAACTGCTAGCAGTAGACAACAATTTACAAATATATGAATGAGCAAGCCACAGCAAAAAAGAGAAGAAATTCTCTGCAATGCTGAATACTGTAATTGCATTTAGAATAATACCAAAGGAGAGAATAAATCTTTTTAAACTGAGAAATAAAAAACTTTTTTCTCTTTTTTTTTTGAAGTATATAGTGAGGTGGAATTTCAGCACTGATGTATTCAGTATAGTGGTTGATGGAAATCAGTTTTAACATCTTGTATATAGGAGAAGGAAGTTTCTTATTCAAAAATAAGGTGATTTGAAGGCGAATTTCTCCATGCAAATCCTGTCATGAGAAGAGAAATTCTTGCAAGAATAAGATCTGCTGTGGAAGAGATGGTTTTGATAGATTTTGCAAAAATAGAAAAGTAATTTCAATGCTACCTTAAGACCGCCATGTTTGCCTGTGATAGCTTTATATAATCATGATAGAGTACTGATAATGGGACTTTGAATTCAAATTACCAATACAATTCCCAAGAAAAAAAAGAAACTGATGATGATTGACCTATGGCCAGATAAACCCCCTAATGTTTAGTCAGGACAGTTGTCAGCAGTTAAATTTAGCCTTCTTGCTGTCCAAAGATGCAGGTTAAAAAGATGCAGAAGAGATAGAGGAACATGTGATAGAGACTTACTTCTGTGACATCCGTGTGGCCTATATCATTGGCAGTAGCTTGCCATCTTCTGGTCTTCTTACATGAGACAGCAAGCAGCTTTGTTTCCACTGTGCAGCCAGAAATGCAGACAGAAGGAGACACTGTCTCTACGCTGAGACAATGCTGTGAGCTAACCAAGAATATGAATTTACAGCGTGCTAACTATTCCACACCAGTTCCCTATGCAGTTGTTTGGATCCAAGTAGTATTCTGTCCTTACTTTGTGTCAAGTAGGTATGAGGTAGGACATCCCATGTTCAAAATGTCCATGGAAGAGAATAATGCCAAGAAGCTAGTGGTAGAGAAAATTCATATGCTTTTCCTTGAAGACAAGCTCTTTTTAAATTTCATTTTTAGAAGATTAACTAAGCCCCTTTTATAGAAGAACTTTTCTGATCACATAATGGTGGCTTATAATTAAGAATTGCATTGATTAGCCTTGGAGGACACAATTAGGTACAGCCTAGGGATGACTTCAGTCTCTGTCCTTTGGCATATAGGAATCAGACTGTAGAAATATTGAAGTATTGCCTTCACGTGCCTTTATAGATTTGTCAATTGATGAACGTTAATTAATTCATTGCTTTTAAAAAAACAATCTAAAAATGCAAACATGGCAAGTTTTAAAATGGCTGAGGAAATTAATTGTCAGCAACAAGCTATTTTTGATACAGTGTTGAACATCTAAATGTGGTAAAACTGCTTTTTCAGTATTTTCTGCAATGTATTTTAATAACTGCTTTTTAGAAAAGTTAATTCCATATCTATGTTTTTAATTTGTAGGTACATTAAAACCTTGAAGGAGCACAAACCAAAAATTGTCTGGGATGAACAAATTGCTGAACACTACTTTGAATACAAAAGGTGAGTTACATTTATTAACTTACCATTCTGCAAATATTTTTTAGCATGGCCCAGTACACAAGGAATTACCAGTTAACTATAGCATGCAACTCAATTCAGCAAAAGGAAATTTTGCTGTTTGTGATCTGTATGTCAACATTGAACTGCAGAATAAAAGAGTGCTTCAGGCTAGAGAAATAAATCAGAGAAAGATTAATGAAATAACATAAGCTAAAAAAATCTTCAGAAGAGAAGTCTGATGAGTCATAGCTTTAGAAGTTATCCATCAAAGTTATCTGCTGACTGTCAGTTAGTCAGAGGCTCTGAGATTAGTCCTGTGAGCTGTTGGGTGATTACCAATACCTCGGCCAAAAATAGTTCTGAGAAAAATCTGTGGTACAAGAGCCTGGGTTTTATAAATCCTAGTGATAAGATTGGTCTAGCAACAGACTTCCACTGAATGGAATGGACTGTAGAGAAGTGTAATGAGAATAATATCAGGTGACTTCCAGATAAAGTTTTTAAAAGGACTGAGATCATGAAGGGAAAGGGTAATAACTTTCTTTGTCCTCCCTTTTTCATCATGAAAGGACAAGAGGATTCCTTACACTAGGAAAAATCCATTTAAAACAGGCTTACGCCCCCTCCCCCCCAGCAATATCTTACTAAACCTCCGTGATAATTTGCTATTTTTGTATGCAAATATACAAAAATGTGGTAAAATTAAAAGAAAATCCTACTACTTATACAAAACTGTGTCTTATATATTACTCAATGCATTGGTAATGTGAAGAAGACACACCACTGAATACAAGAGAAAAACACATTTTAGGGTGCCTTAGGAAAAAAGAAAATCAGAACTACTTTGTTATTTCCAAAACATCATCTTGGTTTAAGTATTTTTAAATATAAAAAAAGCCCACAAAACTGAAACTGACTGACTTCTATATTTTTAGTTTAATTTTCAAGATTTCTCTCAGTCTGTAATTTTCTCCTGACTTCTCAGCAAC
Source organism: Aramus guarauna (assembly GCA_013400195.1). NCBI lineage: Eukaryota > Metazoa > Chordata > Aves > Gruiformes > Aramidae > Aramus > Aramus guarauna. The sequence goes on from VXBL01005521.1 coordinate 49,543, forward strand.
ACGGGTTTCTTATCAGAAAAAAAAACACCAAAAATTACCTGTTGGTCAGCAATGTTTTGGTTTCTGTGTTTGTATGAAAGGACTGGGATATGTGTTCCTTCATATTTAGTTCTTTGGTATCCTGTTGCAAAATTGCTTTGTGGCAAACAATTACAAGGTTTTTCGTGTGAACTAAAGAGGAATAAATCACAAGCTTTGTTTTACTGATGTTTAATGAAGAATCCAATTGGAGACACAGTGACTGCTAGATGAAAACTTGCTCTCAAAAGAGTGAATCTGAGGGCTGTATTTGAATGGTGTGCTTCGGGGATTCATTTCTGAAACATACTTCCTAAACATCTCCTTGCAAACTGCACATGTGGGAAGGGGATAGCTTGTCAGTAGTACTACATCATTTCCCTTTGAAAGCCAGTCTTTGGAGATTCTTGTTTGTGGGCTTCCTGGAGGAAGTTTTGATATATAGAGCACACTGGATCTGAAAATCGCTCTAAACTTCACTTGCTGTGCTGTGCTTGGCAGGCAGCTGTGTGGCTCAGCGTGTCTGCAGTGGTTCAGCCAGCTGCAGGGGATGGTTATTTAAGGAACTCTTTCAGTCACCACTTTTGTTTGCAAAGGTTCAGTTACATTGGGTAGGGATGGCAGCCAGGCCTGAAATATGCTTTGCTGGTAAAGCATCTCACCTGGAAATCTTGCCATGTCTGCAGTTGCTAAGAAATCTAATCATGAATCTTTAAGCAAAGCACAGCTAATCATTTTCATGTAGCAGGCAGAGACTAACTATTACAAATAGTTACAGAAATCTGTTATCTCCGAGTGCTTGTCCCAGTGCACTTTACAGGTGAATATGCATTTACATAAGTTGGGGGATTTTAGGAACAATGCCTACTTGGTCTGTCCGTGCACTCTGCATTTCCTCCTAGCCTAACTGGTAAAGTGGTGCTGTGATACCATCCTTCTCATTATTAGGGATTTAAAATGCAGCCTTGGTGTCTGTGCCCAGTGTAGCTTGCCCTGTCTGTATATTTTATACTGCTAGCATTTAATTTAACCTGAAAGATAGTAATTTGGGGAATTGGGGAACATCTTTCACAATCTGCATCTGACAACCAAATGTCTTAATCTGTTTCAGATGTGCATTTAGTAGGCACGACTATCTTTTACTATCTGAGAGTTTTATAATCCAGTTGCAACAAGGTATCTCGGTGTGTTTACTTAGATCTAGTATCAAACCATCTCTGTTGTGAGATCTCTTCTTGGATCCTCTATACTTGCTGTCAGCCTTTTCACCTTTTTTAAGAGTTGTCCTCCTTTAAGGCCACTAGTATGGGCTAAATAAGTATCTTGTCTGACTTCGCCACTACAAAAGGGGCAGGAATAGAAGTTCTTATCTGCAGTAGAAAAGAAAGGTAAAGAAGATTTTGGCCCTACCCTGCCCTCAGTAGATACAGTAGCCAGAGTGCAAGTATGGAATAAATGGAAGTTGATGGCAAAAGTGTCTAATTTCAGAGCCAGAGTGCCTCAGCTTGTAGAGTGGAATGGACACTGGGTAAGAAATCTTAAAGGTATGAGCTACTAAATGGCAAGTAGTCTCTGTCTTTGATATGCATGTATTAGTGCTCATGTGCTGAACATACTAGTGTATCTTATTTTTAATAGCAATAACTTCTTCGAAATAAATTGGCAGTTTTCTTCAGCACTGTCTTTGTTTCCTTTTAGTGGGAAGGAATAAAACTGGTTTTGAATTCTAACCTCAGCTAAAATCCTATGGGAATCTATCAAAACTATTGTGACTATTTGGTTTTCCTGTTTTGCAGAAATAAAGGAGGAAAACATGCTGTCTTCTACCCAACACTGAAGGTAGGTGCCACGTTTTCAGGTCAGAGGGCTGTGAGAGGAAAGAGATGTTTATTTGACTTGTTGCATTATTGAGACAGTTCAGAAAAGGTTGAACTGGGTTTAGGCTTTTGTGAAAGAAGTTTACTCTCATGTAGTTTTTATGATTCAAAGCTTCAGCTGCCTGTGCAAGAAGATTGTTTTTTCTGTCTCATGGATAATGGGGTTTGGGAATCTTTGAAGATTAGCCATGTTTAGAGATAAGACTCACCAGGGCAAACCAGTGCTCTGACGGGATCTGTTCAAGTGCACAGTTCATGTGCTAACAGACAAGAGACTGAAGAAATTTTCCTTCTGATCATGTTGGCTGGAAGCTTGGGGAACTTTTGCCTTCCTTTGTAACAGGGTCCTGATTCTCCCTGTCAGCCTGTGTTACCCTGTTTTCTTCAGTTCTGTTTTCCTGGAACATATTTTAGTGTTTGGAAAACTTAAGCATTTGGCCTCACTAAAGTCTTTTGGCCAGACATACAATTTCTGTCTACACAATAGTCTGCAATACACCAGAATACAGGATAAAACGATGACTTGCAGTCTTGGTTCCTAGGAAGCTATCTTTAGATTTTCTCAAATTATGCTAAAGGTAGTACGTTAAGCCTCTGCTGGCGTTTAATATTGGAAGGGAATTGCTTCTGTTGTGAAAGTGTATCATATTTACAGAGAACAGAGACATTTTGTGTGGCTAAACTAGTGTGAAGTGATCCAACGCTCTGCTTTTCTGAACAGGATTGTTACCTTAAGTTCCATTAGTACAAAGATATTTCTTTTCATTATTCTAATATTGATGGAAGTACTAGCACAGATGGGATAATAATTACCACGTCTAACTGTGTTCTTGCTAGGAGTACCTGTCTTAGAGTATTAGAAAGTTTCATTGTGAACCTATCAGAGAAAAGATAGATCGTGCTGCTTGTTATGCTACGTTCCCTTTGGCCTTGTGGAAGGATTTCACCCTGCTATTGTCAGTACTAACCAGGTTAAGAACACTCATTCCTGTACATTTCTTTTATTACTTCTCTAACAGATACTCAAGTGTGGTGGTTGGTGAATTTGTGGAAACAGGTTTTCTTTCCAATTTCAACAAGCTTGTAATGAAGTATTTTGAGATTTGTATGCTGGGGCAAATCAAAGAATTGTTCACATAAAAGTGATCAAGATGGTCGGGGAACATGTAATTTTATTACCCCATGACAAGTGTGTTTCTTCCCATTTTTAATGTTATAAACACTGGCAAGTTACTCAAAATTGATTTGTTCATGATTAGTTAAAAGCAGTCATGAATGCCAGGCCCAGTGGATCTGTTAATGATGCTTTGATAATGATGCTTTTTCTGTTTTTTATGGAAATGATTTTTAAACAAATCCCTGCTGTGAGCAGCTTAAACATTGCACTGCTGCGCTTCAAAGTAAGAAAACTTGAAAGTAAAAGAGTGAAAAATAATCATTTTTATTGTCTGAACGAAAGAAGTGCAGAAGATGTATCGTGGCATTGCTTCCCTTGTAAACCAATGGCTAAACTAACTCTAAATCAATGGCTGGAGCTCACACAGGAATACTTTTAAATATTAATCTCCCAGAATCTCTTTAAAATAGAATGGTGATAATGAAAAGTGTGACTCTGTCCTGGGAGAAGGCAAGGATACGTAAGAGATCTTGATGGTATTTGACAGGTTGTTCTAATTGTTTTCCGTGATAAAGTTTTATTTTACCCCTGAGACATTTCTGGGAAGAGTAGATATTCTGTACATTGTGAAATGATAGCCTAAATTAGAATAGTCCTTTGCATAGTTCATAAATCTGATTTATTTCAGTAGCATTTTGTCTATTTAGCTGGTTATCTTTTATTAGGTCATTGAATTAACTGGTGCAATTAAGTGTCACTTATTGAATGATTGCTTGCTAACCAGAGAGTATTTGAAATACACACTAGGTTTTTCAGTTTCTGGTTCAAGGATAGAGGTTTTTAAAAAGTCTGATAATGGCATGAAGAGATGGCAGCATGGAATGTCTAATGTCTCTGACTAACAGGTAATTGCTTTATGTGTCTTTGTCTTAGTCTATCCAGTTACGCTTAGAGCTTGCAAAAGAATTGGGCACTGGAATATCCATCTGGGAACTGGGACAAGGCCTGGATTATTTTTATGACCTGCTTTAAAATAAGAAATGATCTGGGAAAGACTTTTTGCTTCACTGAGACTCTACCTTCAATTAATTTGGGTATCCTGGAGAGGTGATTTTTAAAGCGTTTTGTAATTTATACCATATCTGTATTAAACTTGCATTTTCCCCAATAAAGAATGTTTTCTGATTTGCCACACAGATGTGATTGTTGGTATCTGATAAAATTCAGACATCCTCACCACCCTCCATCCCCCAAAAAAATTCTTTTAAAGCTTCTGAATTCAGAGTCATTGAAAATAGACCAACATAGCTGGGATGCCATTAGACTTGAAAATATTTTCTGAAATGTTTCCTACAAGAAATGGAATGGACAAGTTGATGCCGTCTCATCAAAGTTTAAGACAGAGGTCTCTCAAAACAATTGCTGGTAATAACCACAGTGAACAAATAAATCCATCAAATTATGTCCAGCGAATGAAATATCTGCTGGACACTCTGCATCTTGCTGTCTTCTGATAAGGTAAGTCAACATAAAATGTTGAGGAGGGTCACCAATTAGATATCTTTCCCTCAAGCTGGTAGAAAATCAAGCACTGACAAGCTATGCTGTTAGCTCTGTTTGTTCATGTTAGTAAATTCCTTAAGTAGTTCAAAGTCACAGTAATTTCAATTTATGACTTGTTTCTAAATGGGTTTTGTTACAAGAAATGCTCTGTAATTTCTCTCTTCTGCTTAGTCTGCTTCATGTCCCAGTTTACCATATTTAGCAGTAGTGCATAGTGGTTAGTTTGTGGGAACTGTAATGTTTAGCACCAAAGGCTATAATGGCAATGAGAAGTGTACATGTAATCATGGATTACATGGTTAGCCCCAACAGACTGAGTCCCAGAGCAGCTCTGACAACCCCTTGACTTACGTAGGTGCTGTGAACGTGATCAGCATCTTTGTGCATAAAGCTGTAGCTGTACACATTGGTGCTTTCATCTCCATAATACAGAATTTTTATGAACCCAAAAGCTGTAACAACCTATCAGTTTAAATACGAAGCCAAAAAAACCCCTTCCTGAAATTGTGTCCCTGCTTTTTGCTTTACAGTGTTTGTGTTTGTAGAAATATGCAGGCTTCAAGGCACTTTGTTCTAAGGAACTAAGAGGTGCTGGGAATTTGATGAGGATGTCATTGGTCACCAGCAGAGACTCAGGCAATAGCTCTGTATTCCCACTGGTGTTGTTCTTGCCACTTGCAGTTGTCACAAAGATAACTGCACATCCACCCTTCCCAGTAATTAATCTCAGTGGGGAATTTATCTGCCCCTGCTGTTTTCAGCAGAATAAATCCCACTGTAATCCACCATTGATTAAAGAACTATTGATCTTCACCTCTCTGATTTAGTTCTGGCATCTTTTGACTTCTCACAATGCAAGTATCCAGCAGGGTTTACTAATCAGGCTTCTTTCTTCCATACCATTAGTAGTAAGATAATTTGCTACGTGAATCCTTGTGTTCAATTAACTTGAACTTTCTAGTTCGTTCAAAAGCAATTTAAAGTCACTCCGGCAATGGTATCTAGAGTAGCACAAGAATTAAATTCTATTACAATGTTTTTTCTACTTTCAGTGGCACTACTGAACTAGAATGTCTCAGAAAAAAATAGTCTGTAAGAAGTGGAAGGGGTTGTGATCTGAAATGCCTTCCATTTTTGTATTACCTAGTAAGTAGCTTTCAAAACTGGGAGTGGGAAAGAAAAGAATATTTAATTTTAGCTTGTTGTTTCCTTTCTGGAAAAGATACGTGCCGTTTATAATGTTTTTCATAGTTTTTTTTTTATTCTGTGATGATTCTCTATGAAGTTGAAAATTCTTGGTTGTTAGAAAGAAGTGTCTTTTCCATCCTTAGAGATAGAATGAATACCTCTGTGTGTCAAAAAGATCAAATTAACCCTTGCTGTATCATGAAAAATAAATACCAGAAGAGAAGTACATGTGATTTTGAGCGATCCATGGTATACAGGTGCTTGAAGCCCCTTTTGTCTCTAAAGGCAAAACATGTTTGTTGCTTTAGAAATAATATTCCAAAAGAAACAAAATTGGCATAATTCTTTATTATGAAGTTCCCTGTTTAAAAATAAAAAAGTGAGCACTAGAAGGCATGTGAGCTCCAGAATGAATGAAGATCTGCTTCTGATGCATTGGCCTTGTGTTTGCTTAATTTTGCCGTGTGGGGGAATGTCAGGTGGTCTTTTATTAGATATCACAGAAGCCAGAAAGCCATCAGCAAGCCACCATGAAAACAGTTTCTTTCGAAATTTGCACCTCACTGCATGTATGAAAAGATGACACAGGAGAGAGATGCTGGTATGAAAGTGGGTTCTGCAAAGCATCTGGTTTTATGCCATTCCCTCAGACAAGTGGGGAAAACTGTGAGCGACTGGGTGAAGGACAGAAGGTGGGTGGGAGTGCTGGAGTGGCACTGCTGTAAGGACCATAGGAGGTGACTTTCATTCCCTCATTTCAAAATAACAGAAAGCACTTTTACTGTTTTACAATGCAAAGAAACATTTTTCTGTTAAAAAAAAAAAAAAGTTATGTGTGTGTGTTCTTCTGTAGAAGCAAGTACTCCTTAAATGAAGTACTTGCAGGGCAAGGCCAAAGATGTTGGACTTGAAGAATCGAGGATATGACTGGGGAGAAATGTCTCGTATTCCTATTAAAACAGCTTAGATCTAGTATAACAAGTGGTGAAATGGATGTATGTTTATTTCAACAGAATATTTCATCATTCAGTTTTCTAAGGTACATTTAAGGGAAAAAAAAAACAAACAACTGTGCTCTATAATCTAGTTCTGTTGCATGAATAATTCCTGTATATTAGGGTAAGATCACAGGTGCCATGGATGTAAAGATATCTTTTAGCTACTTGTTGCCAAGCAGAGCTTTCTTCCAACTGACCTTTGCTCTTGTGTTTCCCTGTGTTTTACTTTTTGGGTTAGACTCATGCACAGTTAAGATAAATACAGTTTTCTGCACAGTTTTTATTGCATTCACTGAGAAAAAGAAATAGTAGCTGATTCTGTTGCAGCTGGCCTTTGATACAAAGCTAGTATTTTTATTATCAATTATCATCCCACACATCATTTTAATAGTTAGCAAAGGGGTTTTTTGTATCAGTATACAACTAGGTATCTTATTGAGACAGAAAAGAGCACTTATCTGACTACTTGCAGGATCGCATGGACCCTGCTCCTGGGATAACAGCATTGCATCTTATCTCAGGAAATGTGTCTCGTGTAAGCGTATCTGTCATGAAAACCGGAGCTGCCATAGAGTCTTTGTAATCAGAAACAGTTTTAACAGAGAATTGTGGAAAATAAATTGTTCAGCTTGTCTCATCATGAAATGCTACTTCTTCAAGGAAAATTGCTTCGGTATCTTGTTTTATAGTTCTTTTTTGTTATCATATGCAGGTGTCAAACTCCAGAATTAACTGTAGCTTCCAGGTAAGACAGTTGGGAGTGAAAGAGAAGAGGTAAGGTAAACCAAAGGATGACAATAGGAAAACAGCGTCTTTAACTACTTAGTTATAAAGAATTGTTCAGTAAGCTGTTAGAATGTAGTGTTGTTTATAGGCCGGGGTGAAAATATAAAACACCTTTTCCATTTCTTCTATAACCTGTTAGTGGTGATTATTTCTAAGAGTGGAGGTGGTGTTTTGTGTATTCTTCTCTGTGGAGACTGCAAAGTTAATGGATGTTCATAGGAACTGTAATTACTGTCTCTCCTGAATTTGGGACATGCCTTTTGAAGTTCACTGTTTTGATTAATACACAATGCAGCTGTTTTGACTTCAGTTAAACAAATGGCAGCACAAAGCAGATAGAATCTATCTCTGCAGCTTGACGAGGTTATATGTAGCTATTTCCTGAAAATCCCATTCCCTCAGTGATCTCTTTTTTTATGTACTAAGTGCAAATTAACTAAGACTGACTTGGTGTTTTGTAGTCTATCAGGCAGTCACTTTGATACTCTATGTCTACACTTTCTTTAGAAAAAAAAATGTTTAATATGAAAAATAACTGGAATAGGATTTGATTAACACTTCTTATTCAAAAAGTTGCTAAAATAAATAACATCACTTATCTTGTTAGCAAATGACATTAAAAGCTGAACTATCCTTTTAAATGTATTCTATTGGAACTAGAACATTATAACAAAATGTTATTTTGCAAAAAAATGGGGATGAATGGAATGTAAGTCTCAAAACTGAAAACAATTTGTCATTTTACATTCCTACTTATACCTGTTACCTTTTCTGGACATATTTTAATATTTATTTGGTTATAATGTAACTTAAAAAATATTTTAGATAAAATACTGTAGTTAAAGCTGTACAATATTTTCATAGAAACAAACAAAAAATTTCTTACAAGATCTTAATGAAATAAGCTCTTACTCTGCCTTCCAACATGTTAGAACTAATTTTCCACTCAACTGCTGAGAACAAAGTAGAGTGGTACTTTTGAGCTGCCTTCACGTGGCACGTAGAGTATCATATTTTGATCCATCCATTGTGTGGAGTTTAAATAAGGTGAAATTACAGTAATTGTCTAGTGTGGGAAGGCAAAGCATAAAATAAACTAAAAAGCTGCCTCTTTCTGTATGAATTCTCAACTGGTTGTCCAGCAGGGAGTAGAATTTAATCACAGGGCATTACCTTGTCCACCTGTTTTTTTCAAAGAAGGATAATGAAGCTCATGTGAAAACAGTGTAGATAAGCAGCATATTGACTTTCTAGAGACTTCCTATCTCTCCTAATTTCATTCACCAGAAGCTGCTAATCACAACAGACATACACGTGGTGTTAGAAGGGTACAGACTCCAATTTCTAGATTGCATGCCATGTGTTTTTTGCATAAGTGACTTGCTGTAATCTTGCAGGTTTGTTTCCTTTATCTGCAAATCCAGACGTCGTTTCTTGGAATAGGGCTATGAAATGTTCTAGCTCTGTCATCTTTTGCTGTTAAATTCCTGCTGTGTGTATGGCTGCAGAAGGGGTTGCCTGAGTGATGTGCCTCACCTTCTGCAAAGGTCAGTGCGTATGGAATAGGAGTCAGAAGATTGTGGTGTTTCACCAGTTTCCTCCAATATGTAAATCTGTACCTTATGGTTACCTCTGCTACTCATCCTACTTAAAAAGGTAAGATTGAATTTTGTTTTCCTTTGTTTATTGTATATGTTTGCAAATATTAAAACAGTTCAAAAAAAACCTTACATACATCACCAACTTCAGTAAACATTACTCTTCCAGTCTTCCTTAATGATTTGCATTTAAGAATGATCTAGGTAGGCCTTTTGATATATTTCAGTGTGTTTTCTTCCAGTGCACCAGTGAAGAGCATGTACTCTGCTGTATGCTCTCTTTGCTTGCAGTTGTGGAGGATGGGATTGTGACTAAAAATAGCCAGCAGGCAGTTAGTTACTGCCCAGTGTAAGACATTGTTTAGGACTCTGTATGTCTGTTTTCACCCACTCTTTAATGTTTCTTTTCTGGTTTTCAGGTGAACTTGTGGGGCAGAAAAGTTAAGTTGCTATAGATTATATGACTGTTATTACAGTTTTTGCAAGTTTTTTTGTGCTTTCCTTTGCTTTTTTTGGGGGGCCTGAACAAAACAAATGCTGTGAAGTGTACATGCTTGTATATCCTGAGTAGATGAAGGCCCAGCAGTAGCAGCGTTAGCATTCTTGTGCTGTGGAAGTTAGGGAAAAGATGCTTGGGAGTGTTACGTGACCATACTGAGAGAAAGGAGAGGAGAGGACTGTAATTTATATAATTTGCAAAGCTGGCTCCCTAGCCCCTATACTTACTACAGTATAGTATACAGTAAGTATATTGTGGTAGGGGGGCAAAGCTCAGCTCTGCTCATAGCAGCTCCTTCTGGGCTGATTTCCCCCTTGTACATAAGTGCTGTTTCAGGTGCTATGATGGGTGCTTTTGTGTAAAACAAGTGGTCGTGTTATTTTTTGCTCTGCTATTATATGTCCTTAAGTGAAAAACCTCTGTGCTAATAATCTTTTTCGTTTTGCTCTCATTAAAGCAACTGATACATCTGGCTAAGTGAAAGCCAAAGTGCCTTTGTTTTGCACAAGAGCTGAAGCTAGTGATGAACCAGGTGGAGGTCTTTGGAATAATTAATGCAAACCAGTTCTGCTAATGCAAGTAGACAAATAGTTTCTCCATAAATGGCAAGCACCCCTCTGCAAATATGTTGTCTTCTGTGTTGCAACTGTAGATACAACTTAAAATCAGACTTTTTTTTCTTTTGGTAGCTTGCTGGTATTATTAGATGGAATTAATATTAGAAAGTGTTTTATTCAATGTTGCCTTGAGAATCACAGCACTAAATGTTGTCTGCTTTATCAGGTCTTTGCATGCTGCTTCTGCTTTTTGACTCAGAACTCTCTATTAAAATGAAATTGCTTTTGCTGTTAGTTTGGAATTGTTTTAAATGGACTTCCTGTGTCAAACAGTGGGCCAGGATTTTAAATTCCATCTAATTCTTTCTTTCTTCATTCACATCAACCCTGCAATTGTAGTTGACATGAGGATGCAATTGCACACAGGAGATTGGCTGAGCTCATGTCTTGAAAGCCTGGTTTAGAAGTTTATTGAGTATAAAGCACTGAGGGTTAAATTATACCATTACTGTTTGCTTTAGGATTTGGGATTACTGCCTTTGATACAAGAGAGAATGGGCAGTAAGTTTGAAGAGTTTTGGTTTTTACTGAAACAGAGTTTTCAGTTGTTTTAATTAGAGACTTAAAAGAAATATATGAATAAAGTGGCAGGGAGAATATACATCCCCAGAATGAAGACTTTCTTGTTCTCTCTAATATAGAATGCTTGTATATTTGGCGTAAGCAAGGTCCCAGTTTTGCATTCAGATTTCATCTTCTCCCCTTGGCAGTAGCTATTGAGTTTTCTGCCTGTGTCTCTTAAGGTGGTGGGCAGGAAAGGGAAACAGTGCTCGCGCTTCTTAAGGTAGATGAGAGGGAGGGAATGGAGTGAAGAAACTGCTTTCAGAAAAAACACATTTTCTCCTTTTCTCCCTCTTGTAGGAGCAGCAGAGAGCTCAACTTGGCAAAACAAAAACCTGTGTTCCCAAGATCATCCCTGTGCATTTTTGAGCCTTGTCTGTCTTGGAGCCAAGGAATATGAAATATTTTGGCAGAGTCAATGCTGTATCCTTGGTGTATATATATTTGTAAAAACTAAGGTTACTGTTCTGGTGGTTTCTTCCAGAGCTTTTTGGCAGAGAATTAAGTTACTGAGTGAATTTTGTAGATGACAACATGAATATTGTAAATACTCATTGCCTTCCCAGGTATGCATATTGGCATATAATTTGATTTTCAAGTGCATGTATTAAATTGTTTATCCAAGTATATGAGCAGTTTTTTCCCTCCCTCTCAGGAGCGCTTGGTTGTTAGGGATAATAACTGCATTGTAAAACCAGGTAGGCTTCCCAGGGTAAAGAGCTAGAAGAGGACAGTGTTCCAGAGAGCACACAGCCTTAAACAGACCTGGCAGACAAAGGATGAACGGGAAATAAAAGAGAAAATTACTTTTTCAGTGTCGGGTAGTAAGTCCGCCACAAAGTCAAACAGGAGCCAAGGTTTCTGACTCTGTCTCCCATCACCTTCTGCTAGAGCCTGCTGCTGAGTCATCACAAACCAGAACAGGCCAGAGTAAAGTATGGTCCCTTCCTCACTGACACTGTGAGGGTCTTCTCAAAGTCATTCGCTGCAGAACAATTGACAGCAAGTTGGGGTTGTGTGTGTGCTGAAGTGAGCAGAGCATGCTGCTGTTCTGAGTGATGCTGTGAGAAGTGATGAGTCCCTCCCCTCTCAACCACAGATTAAGGGAAAATTACTTTGCTTATAGATATGGAGACAAGTAATTCTACAAAGGATAAATGGAAATAGCAATTTGCACAGCATGCAATCAGGTGGAGGAATGAACTACTATGGTAAGTCAGAAAGCCACAGACAGTAGCTCAGTCTTTAAAAGGCCTGAATATTTTCCTAGTCATGAAATTACTGATTGTGCTCTTTAAAGGCAGATTGTGCTCTTTAAAGGCAGATTGTGCTCTTTAAAGGCAGAATAATGGTATTTTAGTCCTCCTGCCATTAGCTAAATTGTTACTCCAGTGAGGCATCTCCTCTTCACCCCAACCCCCCCAATATTTTTTTCCAGCACCTTGGTACTTCCGGCACTTTCTGCATGTTACCTGGATAAGATGAAAAACAAACCCAAACAGAGAAGGATCTATAGTGCATCACATTTGCATGGCTAAACATGTGCTTTTTAATCTTGCTTGCATATGCGCTTCAGGGGATATACTTCTGACCTGGTTTTGGCTGAGACAGAGAAAATTTTCTTTCTAGTGGCTGGTGTAGTGCTGTGGTTTGGATTTTGTATGAGAATAATATTGATAACACACTGATGTTTTTAGTTGTTACTAGGTAGTTGTAGTATCTACACATAGTCAAAGACTTTCCAGCTTCTCACACCCTGCCAGGAGCTGGGAGAGCACAGCCAGGACAGCTGACCCAGACTGGCCAAAGGGATATTCCCTACCATAGAATGTCATGCTCTGGATATAACTGGGGAAGCTAGTCAGGAGGTGGGATTGTTGCTCAGATTGTTGGGTTGGTTTTGGTTTTAGTTGTTTGGGTTTTTTTCTGCATGTGGTAATCAATTGTTTTGTACATCACTTGTTTTTGTTGTTGTCTTCCTTTGTTATCCTATTAAACTGTCCTTATCTCAACCCAAGAGGGTTTGTTTTTTTTTCCCGTTCTCCTCCCCATCCCCTTGGAGAGAGGGGAGAGCAAGCAGCTTCGTGGTGCTCAGTTACTGGCTGGGATTATACCTTTGACAGTGACTGTCTGGTCTCTGTGTTTGTGATGTCTGACTCAAACTGCTGCTCAATTTCATTTTCAAGCCATTTTCTTTTGTAAGTGAAAGCCTTTTTTTGATGGCAGTCAATCACTGTTGTTGTTCAGACACCATCACTGCTGAAAGATTCCACTGACCCCATTTTGCCACTGACTTGCATGTCTGGGAGCCCATTTGTTTTCTAGGATTTTTGTGGTTGTTCATAATTAAAACAGAATTTAACAGTGCAGCTGCATCTTGATTGCAGCTGTTTTAATGAATCTCAAACAAAAACATAATCCTGCTTGATCTCCTTCAGTTGTGTTGTCTCAGTGAGAATGGAAGGAATCAAAAGAAGTAATAATGCCTTTCCCCAGTCCTGCAGAAAATGTAAAACCATTATTTGGAAGGACAGAGTAGATGGTGGTTCTGAGTGATGAAAAGGAGAACGCTTCTGAGAAGAGAGTTATGCTTTGAAGTTGTATAGCTCAGCCAGTTTTTATAGATAATGCTACTTTTGTAATAATACGCTCCTGCTTTTTAAGGTATTTCCACTGGCAGCATCAAGTAACTCACTTGGGGCCTTTCTAGAAGTAAACGGTGCCTCTAATTTCAGAGCAAACCCAAAATAATGAAAGCTTGACTTATTGAGAAGCATTCTACAGTGCAGGTGTCAGGCACTTAAATTTGGGCAGTTTCTTCATGATGACGGGGAGATGTCACCCATACTGACTGCAGCTGCTAACAAAGCAGGAGGATAACAGCATGACTCACTGCACATGAAAATGGTTTTGAATTTCTGATTGTATTGGAGTGGTCTGGAAATGCAGTGCTGAAAGTGAGCAGCACCTGGTAAGCCCTCTGGGCTCTCTAATGGCATCTCTCCTGTGCTTTTCTTTCACTGTAAAGCTTTGCTTTCTGTCAGACAGTAAAACTTGTGATGCTCAGCTGAAAGGTAGGATTTCATAAGTAGCCCCTCAAACGTGCATCACCCTGAGGAAGGATGTTTAGTTTCAAAATTATCTGTGTCCTGATAAATGTCTCATCCTTTTGCCATTACTTTTGGAATAGAATTGTTACAGTTGGAAGGGACCTACAATGATGATCTCGTCCAACTGCCTGACTGCTGCTTAAAATGTGCATCAGAAGTTATTTAGGAAAGCGAAGTCGAGGTTAATCATTTGCACAGAATTAAAGATCCCTACAGTGCTGTGTTGCATCGCCTTTAAAAGTACCCCTGGTTTTGAGTCTCCATTGTGGGCTGTCCCCTGTACATGATCTGTCTCAAAATGTAAATTAGGTGCTAATAGATCTGTCTGTAGGATCTTGGTCTGAGGACTGGTAGTGCTTTGGAGGATAAATCCCTTTTATTTCCAGTATTTGGAACTGGCTGGTAAAATGTGCATTTATAATAATGGCTGTTCTCCACTTAATTTGAACTATTCCAGCTCATTTCTGTCAATGTCAAATTAAATTTTAAGAATTAGGAAGAATAAAGAAAGAAATTAAATTATGATGAGATAGTTCTGCCAAGCTTTATACTAGGGCACATAGAATTTATGGCAAGGCAAACTTGGATTACCTATCAAGAGAGGAGATTATAAGAGAATTTGTTTAGAAAGAAGCTGAAACGCTTATTTTTATTTAATTTTTTGTGGATTGTTCTGCACATTATCAGAATAATTACGTCCTGTGCTTACATAAGTAACACATTATTTTTCTTCAAACTATTTTGTACCTCAAGTGTTATGTCCATTAAAATGATTCTGTCTTTTGTTTTTGTTACTTCTGCATAAAGAAGCATTTGTAAACACGTATAGTGAGTATTTCTAAAGCATGTTCTTGTAAAATAGAGGTGTTCAAGTATGGAATAAAGCATGAACAAACTAAGATAGCGCGCACACAAAAGAAATTGATAAGTGGAAGATCATTTTATTACTAAATCTGCAATTATTGCAAGGACTGGCCTGTAAGTCTTACAACAGAATTTGAATATTGCTTATTTGTTCTAAACTAGTCAGTTTGCAGATGTTACCATTTCCCTATGGTCATATGGGCCACTATGGATCTTTGCCCTTCTTCCACTAGGGTTCTGGGTAAATGTAGAAACTGCTTTCCTCTGGGATCTTGTGAAGGACAATGCTCTGCAATAATCCAGGACAGTTTTAGAAATTTAAATCTGAGGTAATGACATTCTTATAGGTAAAAAGCTTGGAGCGGGGGAGAATACATTGCAGCAGTATATCACTGCATTGAGTTTTGCATATATAGGAGTTAATACATGGGTTATGTGTGTGTGATTGTTGTAATCCCCTGTTAATAAAGGGATTGACTTGCAGTACAAAATGACTTGCATAATTCTGCATGCTGTATTATCCCTTCCAAGGGTTTTGAAGCCTTGTGTGTATCTAGCCCTTGGTACTTTCTTACTTTATTGCAGTACCTACAGAACTTATTTTATGAAATGTCCTCAAACATGAATAATGTTCCATCCTGATGAGCCTATAGATGGCATGGGTCAGGGAAACACAATTCTGAACCTCAGCTAAACCTCTGGCCAAATATGTCCAATGGTAACTTTGCATTTTGAGATATGACAAAATCATGGAAAATTTTTGTGAGTCTATTAGGTTTGCAACTATTTTCTCAGGTCTGCGTATAAAAAGTGTAATGGGAATGGTAGTGCCCATGTGCTACCCGTGTCAAAGTGGTGTCCACCAGCCTGTGCTGAGCACAGGCCTGCTGGAAGAACTTCAGGCAGCTGCTTGATGTTTTGCCTCATCTTGTTTTACCTCAGCACTAAATCCTGTATTCTAGTTTTGATTTATCTCTAAGGTTGCCTGTATACACAGACTCTAAGCTCCTTGTTTCTTTGCTTTTCTTTGCTTTTTTTTTTTTTTTTTTTTTTTTTTTTTTTTTTTTTTTTTTTTTTTTGGGTAATATCCAGGTTTTTCCCCTGTGGGTGTAATGCCTTTCTGACATTGTTTGATATCTGAGCCTGTCTAGAATCTAGAAAGGGAAATTCAAGTTTATATTGCTGTTCGTAGAGAAGTTGCTGTGTCTTTGATTCCTGACAGAGGGGTTTCAATGTGCCAGCCCCCAGGGGAATGGTGATGCACAGAGAGGAGCAGATCTGGCTGCAGTAGAAAACTTGGGTTGGAGAGAAGGGCCCAGGGAAGGGAGACAAGAATTATCTAATCTGGGAGGATTTTAGTTCCTCAGTGTAACAAGCCATACTCACAGGGCTGCTTTGGGGGCAGCTGGACTGCGTTGCACTACAGATCCTCGGTCTAAGAGGCAAGTGGGGTTTCAGCACCTTTGGGGGTACTCCCTGGCCCCTTTTCACAGGAGAGGTCCCAATCAGGACCCTCTTTTGCTGCTGCCTGTTTTCCTGGTGACCATCTGTCATACTGTTGGGTACAGTGAACACCTTAACAGTATGAAAAGCTAAAAATTTCAGCTAAAACATGTCCTGGTTTCCCCACCACCAGCCCAAGTTGTGCTAGATCTGAAGTGAACCAGCTGAAATACAAGAGGAAAGTAATCCAACTGACTAGATGCCCTCTCTTCTCTCTTAGGTAGAAAATGATTTTTCAGAAAATCTTCTGGATGCATATCCAGCTTACGCATTTTAGTCTAATTTTTAAGAAAAAGCTGTCTTGGCTGAATGCTTTTAAAAATAATATAATGGAAAGTAGCAGAGATCAAATATTGAATGTACTGCTGGTCCTGCTACCTTTAACCGTTTATCTGTCTGTCTCTTTACCTGTAGTGTTTCCCATCAGCTTTAGCAGAGTAGTGTGAATCCTACCCTGAGCCTCTTTCGAATTGCTAAGCTGGCATTTCAAGGCAGGAGAAAAGTCATCTTTTGTTCTTCAGAAGTAAGCCTATGAACCCTGGGTTTAGACAAGTGAGGGAGAATGTGACTGTGGGGACGCACGGGCTGCTTTACAGTGAATGGATTTATTACACAATTCTCCTGCTTGTGTGGGGACATTTGCCTTTCTCTAATGCCACCATGATTATATAGATATATACTTTTAGTGGGAAAATGTTTATCTTCTGTGCACTGTTTAGGATTTCTCAGTCATACAGAAAGGTACTTAGATTAAGACCTTAATATTTAATAAGCTCTCTATTGTTAGAGGGCGAGTGAGCCTGCCAATGTGAGATTGGGCTGGCAGCTCAGTAGATTAATGGAAACATAGAGCTGGATTTAAAAGCCTTGAATGATAATCTTTAAATATGCTTAGGCATTGTGGTTGTGCAGTTTCTCCGGGGAATCATCATGTTCTCTGCTTCAAAAATTGCAGTGAAGACATAACTGAAACTACAGCACAACCTTGCCTCCTGGCAAATCTACTTTCACTTCTGGGGCTTAAATTCCTTCTGTGTATAGCTGTACACCCAGAGTGTCATTCCTTGTGGGTTTTCACTTATTATTATATTATTGCCACAGGAACAATTTTACGCAGACCTGAAAAAACAGAGTTGCAGAACTGAGCAACTTTCCTACCTGAACAGAAATCTTGCTTAGGCTTTCAAATAAGCAAATGTTGCTAGTTGAAAATACTGAAGTGAAAATTATGTTGAGGCTTGTGATACATGCTCTCAAGAAAGTAGCCAGAGGAAATTTGAAAAAGACTGGCTGTCTGCCTGACTTCCCCCCATCCCTCCCCCTGCCCTTTTTTTTTTTTTTTTTAACTCCTGTCTGTGAAATTCTGTGGTGCTTCTATTTCATGTAACCCATTTCAATAGTACTTCATTCTCTGATAGAGATCTGAGCAGTCCCACTGCAGTGATAGTGTAGACACAATATGATGCATTCTTGGATGTCTTCAGACAAAATGAAAGACTTGAGAATATTTTCATTGTAGGAGATTGCTTTTTCTTATTTATATAAGACCTTGCCAGTCTGGAAAGTGTTTGGACTTAGAGTTGCTTTACTTGTGTACACATTTCTGGGGATTATCTCAATTTCAATTTAATTTGCCACTTCACTTGATGCTATAAAGCTCTCAGGAATCTTTAATTTTCAGTGAGAGCTCACTAAATTAAAATGAAAATGAAATATGCTTGCATCATCAGCACTGAGAATGGCAGCGTTGTTCCAAATTTCAGTTTATACTTCACTGGAGCTGCTTGTTCAAGTAAGGCACCAGGGCACTCAGTTGTTCAGTACTAGATCTGATTGTGTAGCTGAACACCCTTACATTCTGTGTAATTGCACTGATGTTAAGAGAGCTTTTTAACCTGCAGTACACTGTGCTCCATGTGAGCAGTGACATATCAGCTGTGACACGCTGAGTTCTTTTAAATGTCATGAATCTCAGCAGTTTTCAGTAATGTTTAAATTACATATAAATTTATCCCCACTGCTCCCTGGATTGGTCTCCTGGAAGTACTGAAGGTTGGAGGGTATAAGAGAAATTAGTCTGTACCCCTTGTAACTGTTTCCATCATGTGAATATTCAGGTGTTTTTCAGTAGCTCTATGAACCTGCAGCACCTAGGAGGGGACTGCAGTCTGAAGAGGACAGGAAAGCAGTCATAACAGGATGAAAGCAGAATCAAGGAAAAAAAGGTAAACAAAATTGTACTGAACACTTACATACATACCTTCAACCTTGTATATGCCAGATGGGGTTGGTAACTTCTCCCCTTCTCCTGGTGACAGTATCAGGTGCGGTGCCTCTGCTAGGAAGTTACCTGTATGACTGCTGAGGGTGGTAAGGTGAAGACTGTATTGAAGGGATGGACCGATTCCCCCCCCGGCTGCAGCACCAGTAGGGCATCACAGCTTCTGTTATACAGATCTGAATCACAGCATGCTACAGAGAAGGACTACTTTAGTCCTAAAACTGAGAGAACCACCATCTACACAAGACTCAAAAACCCCAAATCTGCTAAATCACGGGGTTTAGGAGGAACAGTTTATAGAGAGACTTTATACGCACTGCAGCCCTGATTCAGTTCTGGGAGAGTGTCTGAAAGAACACCGTATCTGCTGTGAGTGAGCTGACCATGTATTTCATGGGATACTGCTCTATTTTAGTACCTTACAGTGGGTAAAAGAGTCTGCTCAGGTCTCTTGTCCATTTCCAGCCTTCTCCCATATTTTTCATCTGTGGGTTTTTTTGTAACTGTCATTTTTAGTTTCCCTTCCTCACCTTTCCTGGTACAGAAGTCTGGATAAGCTGGAGTCCTGTGTCATCCATAGCAAAGATTGCTTGCATTGGAACATTCTAGTTGAGAACAACATACATACATAGATTTTTGAATGTATGTTAACTCTTGATTCCATCAGGAACAAGAGAGTGTGATTTGCAGCTAGCTTTTAATTGTGCCAGTTTTTCATGTGATAATTCTTCTTTTAGACCTGTAAGTGCTTATTTCAAAGGACCTTTGGATAATTGATTGTATTGTGTCAGGATAACCAGCTGTGGTGCAGTTAGGAATAAGAACGTGTTTAACAGGGAAGAACTCTAATGCACGGACTTCACAGGAAGAAGATTTAAAACTTCAATTTTTATTAGCACCAATATCAAGCAAGTTCCATGACAAAAAGCTGTACTTCCAAGCTGGTGAGTTATTTTATTTAGGGAAAGTGAGTTGGTAATTGTATGACACATCAATTCAGTCTGCATACTCTCTTGTGTTTGCATTTGCAAATCCATATCCCTTCAGTTGTGCACAGGTCTGAGTTCACAATTTCTGTTCTTCCCCCAAAAGTAGGAGTATTTTCAACCACGAGGTTCTGAGGCATCTCTGTTCTTGAGAGAAGACCAAGTAGCATAATGTAACTGCTCACCAGGAGGATAGTCAAAGCACCTCTGGCTTCTAGGAGAAAATATTCCTGTTCCTCTTTCTAACATACTTGGGTGTCCAGTTCCTGCAGCTGAGCTCGTAGCATGAAGAATTTTCCCAAATAACTTCAATTGTAGGTCCATGCAGGCTCCCTATTCAACTAATGCCAGCATGACTTTCAAATGAAATTAATACAGGTGCAAAGGCAGTGGCCATTGGTGGGGATGAAGGGTGGCTGTGTGGTGCTCTGAGGACTATAAAGAAGCTTTTGGTGACTTTGACTGTCGTAAGTGATTGGGTGAGAGGAGGGGTTCCAAGAAAGCACTAGAAGCAGCACCATGGTGGAGTGCTCTTTTCCTCGAGTGTTTGCAAATGCATCATCTTAATTAAGTTTGTAAACAGCTTTAACTCCCTTGGGGGGGAGGGTTCAATTCCTTGAGAAATGAGAGCCTGAAAATGAGAGAAATGAGAATTGCTGCCTTTATTTTTTTTTTTTCTTGCTAGAAGTTATTTTGGACAGTTAGGCTGCCACAGTACAAAATGTGGGGATGCATATGCTGCCTCAATATGTCACCTCAATAGTATGTGGGTGCACGTGAGCATTTCAAAAGAACAGCAATGACAACTTTTCTAGGCTGAGGCATTTTTAGCTCAGTATTCTGGGTGCTTGTTATTCAAGCTGAGATACAATATCAGAATCAGTTAATTGCATCTGTGGATGATACAATAATACTGAACAAGTTTCTAAGGTAAATTGGGTTAAAAGAAGAAAAAAAGAATCCTTGCAGCATTAGTCTCTCTGGAGAATGCTAAACAACTAGTGACAGTTCTGCTTGGTAACAACAGTGCTCATCTAGCCACTCGCAAACTTGCATTGGGGAACTGAGGACATTGAGAGCAATTTGGGTTTAGTCACTGGTTAGGTCCATAATAGGCTGACATGAATTATTTGGTTACAGTACTCACTTATCTCTGTAGAGACTATAGTCTCCTAACTCAATGTCAAACCTGAGCTTCGTAAAGCCATGTAAGAGGTCTATCCTTGCACACTTAAAGTTATTAAATACAGTTAACTGAATCCCCTCCACATTTGGTAGACTGGGACATTGATTAACCAGGTATCCCCACATACAGAACAACAGATTTAAATGGTACAGTAGAGGTGGAAGGGCTGGAGCAGCGATGGGCTTAAGCTTTACAGCCAAGGAAGGGTATTTGTGGAGGAGGGAGACAATGAGGTGCATCTGAATAGACTTTCACAAACCAGTTCCTGAAGTCCCTTTGTTTCTATAGTAATTTTTAGTATCTTTAGGATGAATACTTTACACCTGAAACTCTTGTCACTGTCCATATGGAAAAATAAGCACATAAGCAATTCACATTAACAGTTGTTTTTTTTTATGCTGTACTTTGTTTTATGTAGTTTAATTATATACAGTTATATTTTATTTTGTTGGCTGTGATTTGAACTGTATCCTGTAATAGCAGTGCCACGGGAATGTAAGAGGAGGTTTATAGTGGATGAGGATCCCATCCTTTTAAGTTATTCTTGTAACTGCAAGTACAGGGAAGTCTCTGGTAAACAATTCTGTAGTAACAAAATGTTCTGTCTAAACAATTTCTGCATGAAAGATACCAAGGAGGAATTTGTGAAACCAATTTAACTGATCAGCCATTTCTTCATTAAAAAATGATGCATTGCAAGATGACACAGTCCCTCTATGTAGCTGTCTAACATGTATTGGTGTAGACTTGGTAGTGAGTGCTTTCTGGCTGTTGGAGGGAAGAACGTAAACCAAGCTGTTCTCACAGGTCAACAAAACCCGCAATTTCTAGTGAACAGAATAATACACAGTATTACTATGGGGAAACAGTTTTATTGCGGGTGGGGGAGCAAGGCCTGGGGTAAAATGACCTCCACAGGCAACTGATGGGATTTCAGAAAACCAGCCTTTCAAATAGCACTGGCTAGGTGAGTTAGTAACGGTAGATTCATTCTTTCTTTGGGTTTTTTAACATAGGGGAAGGTAAGAAACATAGGGCTCTATTTTGTACTTTTGATGTGTCAAGAAAAACTTTGGATGAAGTTTCACAGACTACCCTTAAGTCTCTTTGAAAATTATCACCATGTGGACAGAAAGTACTTTGTATTACACAGCTAGTATAATCAGATAAGCCTGATATTCCCAGGTTGTGTTAAGTATATTTGAGGAAAAATAGCAGGATGCTAGTGGAAATACTAGGCTAGTTGTTGATGAAAATAGAAACCCCTCTGTCTATGCCAACATGTAGTTCAAAAAGCAAAGACAGCTGCACTAGGCTAGCTGCTGAGGGGAGGTACAGTGGGCTTAGTTGTTTTTTTGGGGTTTTTTTTTGTTTTTATTGTTTGTTTTTTTTTCAACAATGGGATCTTAAAAATCAATAGTGTATTCTATTACCCAAGTTTAAGCTTTAGTGGAAAGACAAATTAGGCTGTAAAGTTACTCATATATTTCTGTAAGAATCATTAGGTTAGCATTCCTGACGTATAGAACCAATGGTGAATAAATTAGATTGAAAGGCAACATGTTAAAATCCATGTAAGAAGATTCTTTTAAATGTATATGGCATGATGAAATTGTGAAATGCACTGCTACAGTGCAAGACTCTGAAACTTTCCACTTCCAAATCAGACAGGGATTAAAGGTAGATGTGGTTAATGAGACCATCTAGTGGTACAGTTAATAGGATGAAGAAAAGTCAAGTAATATGAACAAGCTGACTGAATTGAGGGAGTTGTAAGAAACTTGCACCAAAGGTTTGGGTTACCCTTTATGCAGTTTTCCTGCAACGACCTCTCGAACCTCTGGGTCTCCATTCTGAGGCCACATCTACCCTTACACTTTCAATAGTCCGCCTGTGGTGGTGTTCAGAATACACCCAGTTTAAAAGCAATTTCACTTCTGAAGCTGTTTGACCTGGAGGGTACAAGAAATGGTACTGATAAAGGCAGTGTTAGACGTGACTTCAGACAAGGCACCTGGCTAACCAGACCTGTTTCTCATTGGGCGTAACAGGAATTCCTAGTTCCATTTTACTACAGTCTGGTGTTAATTTTCTGTGTCTTTCTATGTAATTTCTGACTCTAAGCAACTACCTCAGAAAAAGAGAAGTCCTTTTGTCTCAAAATTATCAGTAACAGACAAGTTCTAAAGAGAACATTACTGGTTTGGGGTCTGAGTATTTTGTTACACTGTAAACCTGATTTCCCCCAGTATTTTCTGAATCAACTATCACATCATTTCAGGTTGCCCTTAAGAGGAAAGGGGTGTAAATTTACCTGGGAATGGGTAAGCCACTTAATTTAAAAAAAAAAAAAAAAAATCTATAAGGAAGAGTTGGTCAAATCAAAGATAGGTAATGAGAAATGACAAAAAAGTATGCTGTGTAATTTTTTTTAATTGCATACACACTGTGTATGCACTTGCGCACACATGCACCTTTGTGTATGTATAGCTTGTAGTGTAGTTGATTATAAAGAATACAAAAGACATTCTGTTGTAAACTTTAAAGAATATTTAATAACTTTTAAAAAATAAAATGTATATTTTAAATTTTGTTCTTATACGAATGCACAAAAATGTATCATTATAGTTGCAGCGACAAAATCCAAAGAACTGAGGAGACCTGCCCACTGTGGTAAGATACCTGTGACAATCTAGGAGAATTCACAATGGAATCCAAACAAAATTTCCCATGGCAACTCCTGACTTGTTTTCGTACTGTGAATTGTCTAACTCAGTATCTGTGAAGATCATTCACGCTTATTAAGGATCCTTGCAGACCAAGTTAATAAAGAGTCTGGTTTTAAAATAAATGCCACACTGAGGTGCTGGTTTCTGTTGCTTACCTTCGATGCCACATTTATAGCACAACAGTGAAGTTAAGGGGTAAGTGAATGGCTTCAACTTTGTCCATGCTAACAACCTCCGGCCCTATGGGGGAAATGGGGGGAAAGGCAGCTGGGATGCACCCATGTGCACTGAGATGTAACCCATTCTTAATTAGTGTGTGGGAAGTGAGGGGTTTGGGTGGATTCACATAACAGCCATATTGCTGATGCAAGATAAAATATTTTACAGCTTCTGTGCAGTTCCTTCCTCTCTGTATTATAAATCATACAATGCTGCATTTAAGTGGTAATTATTAAATGGAAGATTAAACCTTTGTGAGATTATATTATTTGAGGAGGAGCAAAGAAGTATTTGTAGAACAGAAACTGGAGTGAATTCCAGCGATTGTGCACTCTGAGATGCGGAGCTAAATAATTCTGTTATATGAGCAGTAAGATTTGGCTGCTACTGACAGTTGCTGTACAGGAAAATAGACCATATTCTATTAAATATGTATATATTTAATTGTGAAGATGAAAAGCTAAAGTATATTGGACTGAATTTAAAAGCTAAATCCTGATGTTGCTGAATTCAGTAGGTCCAGCTGTGCACCCTGTGCCTTCACATCTTGTTATTTAACAAAGACCAATGAGTATAAATTAGGAGTGCTCTCCATCAATGTTTTTGTTGCCTTTGGTTCTGTCTTTTAAATGAAATGTATTGAGCCCTCCTTCATGCTTAAAGGTGAGAAGTGAAAGTAATATAAAAGACTTTACTAAAAGTGACAAAACACTAATGGAAGCAATTGGAATGACTCCTGTGTTCTCTGCATATGTATGATATAAGCAGCCTTGAAATGGGTGTTAGGTACTACAGAGTATTTACAATCAACCAGTTCAACATGAAGTTTTATGCATAATATGGAACTATCTTTTTTGTTTTTTTTTAAAAAAGGTTGTTGCTGTTACATATCACAAAATATTCTGACCTCATCAGCAGAGAAAGGATGCAATGCTTTTAAAAAGGAAATATAAGTCTGAGGCTTGTTATATGCAGTACGTTCAGAAGTTTGAAATTGGATTGTGCTGGTAATACTTTAAGCACCGTAACATCTGTTTGGCTTGTGTGAAGAGAGTTTTTAACATCAAATATAGAAAATAGTCCAGGTGTTCAAATTATAAACAAGCTGCAGTAGCAATGTAAGGGTAGTGTTTAAAAAAAAAAAAGAATTACTAGCAGCAATGCGTGGTCCGGTTGGGTTTGGGTGGGGTTTTTTTTCTTTCTTTCTTTTCAGCAGTTAGTGCCGTATGTTCCTGTTGCAGTGACCGGGATTTACAAAGTGAGTATTGCTTACACTCCCTGTAGATAGGTGGTTTTGAAAACCGAAACAGTTTATCTTGTAGACATCCAAACTGTGGAAAACTTAGAGGGAACCGACAAGTATGGCTTGTTTTCGGTCTCTGTTTCTCATTTTATTTCTTCTGTAGGTTCAGTTGAAGTCTAGCAGTCTTCTCTAAGAGCTCAATGCATAATATTGGGAGACTCACAGGATGAGGGTTTGTGATCTCTCTTCTCTCTACACCACCATCAGGCAAATTGATGAGTTACCTTCTGTGGTAGCTCTTGCACAATGGTTTGCTCTTATCAACTGAGCCAGTGTCAGCCTGCTGAGTCTGCATTCATTTTTAATGGCAGGGATCACTACAAGTACACTTTTATCTTTCTTAAAAATCTATGTTCTATTAATGTATTCATCACTCTGTTAACCTGCTTTCCAGTGGTGGAAACTGAGCTGTCAGCAGGAGTACCTGTGTGTACAAACTAGGAATCATGGCAAGGACTAATGGTACATCTAACCTGGAATCATGTCTATGTAGATAAGAAAGGAAGAGTGGAGAGGAAAGGAAAGAACTTACACCGTCTTTCCAAGAGTAGGACTGTTGACAGGTCAGCCTGGGCTCAGGAAGCAGAGAGCATTGAGACCGTGGTCATTGTAACACCAAGAGTAAGGCTCTTGCTTGGGGTACAGGGCACCTGTGTGTGGGCTACTCAGTTTAACCTCTGTCTTGGGTCAAGGTCTGTTAACATTTGTCAAGGCATGTTAGCACAGCGGTAAAATCCTTTAGTGGTGGCAAGGTTGGTGTGATAGTGATTAGGAAGCCACATAAAATGCACATAAGTAATACCTTACTTTCAACTTAGCTGTGCAAGCTACAGAGGGTGATGCATAAAGGTGGGGAGCGGGTAAGATTTTGGAAGATACTTGCTCTTTCACACACCAGACTGTCCTAAGCACTTCCCCACAAAACATGGGAGTAGTTTGGGCCTGAGGGTGAGAAGACTGCAGGAAATCAGCTAAGAGGGGGAAAAAACCAAACAACAAAATCTAAGCAGTGAGAGTAGTATTTGTCAATGGTGCAGGTCCAGAAAAGGGTTACGTAGGGGTGTTAAGGACATTGTTCAATGGTCTGTGGGTTGGTGAGTCCAGCTTTACTGCTGGAAATTACCTTTAAATCAAAGTAAGCAAAATGTCATTTGTAGCTGTGACCTGCTGTTGTAAGCACAAAGGTACAGGGTAAACTTTTTTGCCTGAACTTGATGCATGCTTGTAGTCTGTCACAGTAGGAATGGCTGCATTGAGCTTTCTGGGAAAACAGAGCACCATGGTTTTGTCTCTGGTCTATTGTCAGTGGCTGAGAGGTCCTCAAAGGCTGGCTGCAGAAGCAGGGCAGCCGCAGTGCTCTGTTTGCCAGTTCCCTGCTGTGTCCTTTCCCTGGTGTGCTTCAGCTTCTCCCTGTCACATCAGCGTTGTCTGGGGCTGCTTGCTGAGGGGGAATTGTTTATTTGAACAATAGGAAACATCTAATTCTTAACTTCATCACTAGAAGGTGTGCACAGAAGGGTACTACATAAATTACTTGTTACCAACACAAGATGGGGAGATCTGACAACTGGTGGCTTTTTTTCTGGCTAAGGAAAGTTATGATTTAGATTTCTGCAGATTTCAGGAAGTGTGGGGTGTGTTCTAGCCAACAAGCCAGGCAGAGGGAGATGGGTCTGAAAAACAGAACTGACAGGTGACTCCAGTTCTAACAAAGACTGATGTGTCTTGGCTTGAAAGCATGCAGCTGGGGGAAAAAAAAACCCTAAGCATAAAAACCATCTGAAGTCTTAATAACTCTCAGAAAAATGAGCAATGTGCAAAAGATTTTTTTCCTCAGCAAGGCAAACTCTATCATACCTGCAGATGATGATATCCCAAAGTAAATTAATGAAATGGCGACATTGAGGGAAGGAACAGCTGACAGCTTTGTGCAGATCTTCAAGTGTGGAAATGAGTGATATTTTTTTGGCAGACTAACTTGAAACAGGGATGATAAAAAATAAAACCATAGTAGAATGACAGAGAGAACCCACTCACAAGTTGTTTACTGAAATGAAGATACAGCTGAAAGTAATTACTTGTTTCCCAGAGGTATAAGTGATAGTGCCTCCTACAAGAAATAATACTCGGTTATTTCAGTTGGAATGTAAAATGGGATAGAAAGGTTCCCTCTTTCTGAGGTTAGATGCTGGGTATTTTCACCTCCTTGCAGAACAGTATGTGTATATGAATGTAATATATATATTGCATATACAGTCAACCATCTATGTGCCACTGGCAATTAATACAATGTCCAATGTTGTTTTCCCTTAACAGCCAGATCTCACTGTACAGATTCTGATTAAAAGCCTGACTTTGCAGTGCATAAGATTAAAAATACTCCTTTAAAATAACGTATTTCTGAGGCTGATCCTCTCCCGGCTACAAAATTATCTTGAGACACTTGGAGGCAGGGCTGCTTGATCTTGACATTTTAGCTGTGTGCAAACTGTAGTAAAATTACAATTGCATTCAGTGCTAGCTACTCTGTACCGTCGTTCCATGCTGAAGAATACTCATTTTCTATGCCCTCTCTTCCATACCATGAAATGCAGGAAGGCAACCTGGCAGGTTTTGCAGAGGTTGCCTCAGTGCAAGCTTTTCCTGACACGGGTTTGCAGATCAGCCCCTTGTAAGCAGCCTCCATTGCCTTGCCATGGGCCATGGAAAAGGAACCATTGCTCTTTGGAGGTTTTCTTCTGTTTAAAGACAAGGCTGCTTCTTACCTGCGCCAGTTCAAGTACTGACTTTTTCTTTCCTTTTCTTCCTCCTTCAGTAAAGTGGGGCAATTCACAAAATCTTCAGAAAGATAGCATTATACACAGTTTATAGTACAAAGGGGGGACGGGGGGGGAAGGTCAGATGAATGAGCATGAAGGAGATTTCTCCTGTGTCCTTTGGAGGAGGAGCAGAAAGATTGGGAATGATATCTATGCACAGTAGGTGTCTGCCTTGACTACCTGACAATACATGGTCATTGCAAAGGTGAGTCCGAGAATCTAAGGGAAAGAAACAAACAATATTTTTTCAGTAAATAACCCCCCCAAATTTATTGAAACAAAATAAAGGGAGAAAAGCATGCTTACACTTGTTTTGTTCACACACAGGAAGACACATCACATACTGCTTTTCCTGCTGGCTCATCTCCTTGCTCCTAGTTCCTGTCTGCCTTTTGTCCTTATCTGTATTGCTGTTTTACAGAATGAACAATAAGAGCACGGGAGAGTTGGTTTCTCCACAAGAAGCAGCCACCGGAAAGAGGTATATTGAAAAGAAATTCTTGGATGTCTTTTGCTCAAAAATATTTTATAATAGCAACCTGCGGCTGTGGGGTGGTGTGGTTATTTCTATAGCTGTTGCTTTGAAAGATAATCGGGTTCTTCCCTGACCCAAAGGATGCTGGGCTTTGCTTTACTGTACTTTACTTTTCCAAGCATATGTCTGCACAGGTCGCTGTGGGGCAATCACTGGTGGTGACTGTCCGTGCATTACACATAACCATCAATGCCTCATCAACAATGTACATGTCTTTCTATGTGGCATATTCAAGAGAAACAGCAGGGAGGTGGTGGTTCTCCAGGTCCAACTATTGACCTGCTGTGCTGCCTCTGGTAGAGTACTTCATCAGAAAAGTACTTCTATGAATGTTCTAAGTGGTTGTTACTATTCCTTTGCAACACCGGTCAAAAGCTTGTCATTGAAATGAAGCTTTGCCAGGTCAAAATTTTCTGTATTAATTCTATTTTAAGCACTTAATTTGACCACTTCAAATTTACTCTTTACATAAATAGCAGTTCCTGTTAATGAGTATTTTGAAAGAGTACGTGAATAACAATATACTACTTTATAAATAAAGAAAAAAAAAATGGTTATAAAACTGTTAGTGTCATCATTTCCCATTCTTCCACAGTGAAATAAGGCTTTAGTGTGCTGTTTTATAGTAAGCACATGCCTTTTAGAAATATTTCCTGAACACTGCCTTCTACTTTCTAGCAAAGGAACACCTTCGGGGACAGCTGCATAATAAAACCTTTGTGCCTGAATTTGTTTTACAATTTCGAGCATGTGTGATGAAGAAGATTCTTCTGCCACATGTGCTGTATGTCCTTCAAGTTGTGTCACTGTATGATTGTAACTGTAAGACTGTCAGCATGAAAACCAGGAGCTGTCACATGCTTAGGGCCAGAGCAACAATGGAGGGTGCGCAATTCATTTTAGGTGACAGTGGATCAAACCTTTCATCGTCAATTAGATTCAATCACATACAGCAGCTGGAAGACAGACCAAAAAAGCTTTTGTTCTGAGGTGTTCTCTCTGTGTTTTGCAACATTTACTAGGGATATTAGTTAGCATTTTTGTCTGAAGTGTTTTCTCCCATGCAAACTGGTAATTTCTTTCGGTCAGGAAGATAGTATTCTCTTAAATGTCCTAAATATAAACAAGGTTTATGAGAAGGAATCTGACATGGGCTGCTGGAGGGTTTAATGCATCCTTTAACGACTCCCTAAATGTTGAATAGTGGCTTTAAAGCTGTTTTTTAAAATATGGTAAGATATTAACAACAGTCTTACATTGTCTCTGCCATATGATCTTGTCCTGCTTATCTATTCTCCTATGCATATGTGCTTAGTACACTGGAAAACAAAACCCAAAACTCTACTGAATTTGGGCCTATGAGGAGTCAGGCATTTGCATTAATAAGTTGCAGCCAGTACATGACATGAGGGAGTAAGACACATGCCATTCTGCCTAATTTCACATTAGTGGGCATATGAGTGGAATTCTGATCCCTGGCTTTCTCTTGCTGCTGCTAGTGAAATACCATGCAAAATTAAAAAAACTCATGGGTTAATTTGGAATTACATGGTATTAATTAGCTTAGCAATGCCATAGAAAGCTGGAGCTGGAAACTAAAGTTCTGTCATCACTGCGTTCAGGAATGGGACTTCAGGCCATAACGGAGGACTGACATGGCTGAAACAGCCTGAGCTCCAGCGCAGCTTTCACCTGCATATCCTCAGGCTGAGGTTTGCGCCATTGGGACTGTGGTATGGCCACAGCCATGACAAGCTGGATTAAAGAGACAGGTACCTAAGAAGAAAAGGTACTACACTGATAACTGATTCTTCTCTCATCAAAGTTATGGTGAGAATAACTGCAGGTCAAAATCTGCAACCCTTACCTAGTTTCCCTCCAATTAATAGAAAAGGAGCATGGTTTTTATTTCAAGGTTGAGTAATGGTAACAACATTTCAACTTGTAACTTACCCCAGGACTGAGAATGGGTGTGTGTGTGTGTGTTGAAGACTTACACTACCTTTAGGCTATCTTAAAGTTAGATATTTAGTCTAAGCAGATGGTCCTCTCCAGAGAATTACTGGACAAATACAGGTACCCTAAAAGACAATTCACCCTACCCTGACCAGGCTTCTGTCTTTGGAGGACGGGGACTACCTCTCCACTGAGTCTAGTTTAAGCCTTGGATAAAACACTGGGTAAAGTCCCTGCTCTTTGCAGTGCAGCACAAAACAGAGCATGTGCAGTATTCCTTGTTCTGTACCTTGTACGTAGTACTTTAACTAAATTAAAACATAAAAGACAAATCTTGCAGAGTTTTAACAGCATGCAAAATTTTGAATTATTAAAACAGGCTTGGGCAGAGTATAACTGGATCTATAGTTACTTATTTAGTTACAATTAATTAGGATTTGAAAATGCATATTAAACTGTACCTGCACCATAGCTGTGCACAATCCAAAGATTCCCACTGCTAGTAAGTTTTCCTGGAGCCATATTTTCACTGTTTCGTAGCAAGGCTGGAAAAAAAAAAG
>VXBL01005521.1:80525-91937 GCA_013400195.1 Aramus guarauna
CCCCCACACCCCCCAGGCAATTGCTCTACCTGTAATTAGCACAAAGAATTGCAGTGCTAATTTCAGACACGGATCTAGGCTCTATCTGCCTGCTCTGGAAAGATCTTGCTGAGGACATTGTAGGGAAATTATCCCATGGAGTTTTGAATTCAATTAAAGGCAAATGCAGAAACTCNAGGTACTACACTGATAACTGATTCTTCTCTCATCAAAGTTATGGTGAGAATAACTGCAGGTCAAAATCTGCCACCCTTACCTAGTTTCCCTCCAATTAATAGAAAAGGAGCATGGTTTTATTTCAAGGTTGAGTAATGGTAACAACATTTCAACTTGTAACTTACCCTAGGACTGAGAATGGGTGTGGGGGTGTGGGGGTGTGTTGAAGACTTACACTACCTTTAGGCTATCTTAAAGTTAGGTATTTAGTCTAAGCAGATGGTCCTCTCCAGAGAATTACTGGACGAATACAGGTACCCTAAAAGACAATTCACCCTACCCTGACCAGGCTTCTGTCTTTGGAGGATGGGGACTACCTCTCCACTGAGTCTAGTTTAAGCCTTGGATAAAACACTGGGTAAAGTCCCTGCTCTTTGCAGTGCAGCACAAAACAGAGCATGTGCAGTATTCCTTGTTCTGTACCTTGTACGTAGTACTTTAACTAAATTAAAACATAAAAGACAAATCTTGCAGAGTTTTAACAGCATGCAAAATTTTGAATTATTAAAACAGGCTTGGGCAGAGTATAACTGGATCTATAGTTACTTATTTAGTTACAATTAATTAGGATTTGAAAATGCATATTAAACTGTACCTGCACCATAGCCGTGCACAATCCAAAGATTCCCACTGCTAGTAAGTTTTCCTGGAGCCATATTTTCACTGTTTCGTAGCAAGGCTGGAAAAAAAAAAGCCCAGAATATTGTATTAGCTGTAAACACACAGCTGTACTCTGGGAATATACAGACAGAAAAGAGGCAGATCAGACAAAAAGACAAAACTGCTAGGTAGCCTGTATGATTATTTCCACATTGGAGCAACTACTGTGTATTTCTGAGTTGAACATGGCATATTATAAAAAAAAAAAAAGTGCGCCTCCAAAATGCAAAGCAAAAAAACTGTGTCCCCATCTTGTAAATGTATATGGCCAAGAATCATTCAGCCTTCAGTTAGTGGCTTTCACATATGTATAAAGGAAAAACTACTAATGCCTACTAGAAGGCATGGTGTTAAGCTGCACTGATTTTCTTCATACCCCAAATAAAATAGAAGAAATTTTAATTCCTTAAATTCAAAATTTGACGTGAAGCTACTTGAAAGGTAGAAGGGTGCCATGTTTGGTTGGAACTCGGCCTCTGCCACTGCCAATCCACATGTATGAAATTTCACTAGAAAGTGGCCAAGGGAGCCTTGCTCATTGTCTTCACAAACCATTAGAACCAGCAAAACTTCATTATAATGCCACCTCATCAACTGGTATTACTGCACCACNTCAGTGGAGCGGTTCCCACCGTCCTACTGTGCAGTGGAAGCCCCTGACCTAGGTTTCCAAGCAGGAGCAGAGCAGGGCAGGCTCACACAGGCCTCTCGCCTCACAACTGCCCCAGCCCCAGTAACAAGCTTACAGCTGCTGCTCCAGGGCTTCTGCTATGTGTGTGGCCGAGCAATTTGCCTTTGTCCCTATCTGATGCCAGTATCTGGGACATTAAAAAGGACAATCCTGTCCTTTTGTAGCTAGATCTAGCTAGACTCTGGTCCAGATCAGTGTTGGAAGATACCTGTCTGCAATATGAAACAGCAGCTCAGAGTTGACTGAAAGGAAAAAAAAGCTCGTAAAAATAATTAAATTGGCAGTTTGACTGGAGGTCAAAAGCCATAGCTCAACAAAAGCCTTCTGAAACCTTCTGATTAAAGATGAGTAAGTGAACAACATCCCTTGTCATCTGTATCGCCCTGCAAATGACTAGCTGCTTGCCCTTTACCTGGGTTGCAAGGCAGCTGCTGCTGCTGCAGAGCTACTCACCGCTTTCCACCAGGTCCCTGGGGAATGGAGTCCACAGTTCTCGCTGAATTCTAAGCAGCAGGAGTCTGGCACCCGGGTTGTATTGTACACTTCAAACCAGTCAGTGTAGTTGGAGACTCCACAGCATCTAAACTGGAAAAAGAAGAATCAAGACGATACTGTAAGTATGACCTGTCACTGACTTCTGCCTTGTAGAGATGGACGTCCAGCACATTTCAATTACACCAGCACAGGCTTGAAATTTTGAAGAAATACAGTATTTCCTCAGCTTTACCCAAATAGACCCTTTCCCCTGCTCTTGTATATGTTTATATTTGGTCTTGTATGTAGCTAATGTTGCTACAAGAAGGCAAAGGCTCCTATTTGCAGTGGCAGGACACTGCAGGAGCTGAACCAGGACAACCCCCGCCAAGTACTGAGGTTAAGAGTTGATGTGACTGAGCAGAATTGTACCAATCATTTGCAGCTTGTTGCCAGGAAAAAAATTTAAGATACAGCTACAGCACCCGGGAGATGAAGATACTGGGATCTCTATGGCACACTATTTCTGAAATCATGATTGAAGTTAACGAGGTAACTGTCTCGCTAAGCTGTTAATTACTGATCACCTTTGAAAGTCTTTGTCAGTCAGTAAAAGATGTATTTCCTCCTCTTCTCTCTTTGGTGCAGTTCCTTAATGTCATCATCTGATGCTGCTAAATAGTAGTGCTTTAAATGTCTGCATTAAGTACCTGCATACAATGACACCGTGTAACATGCCTATGTTAGTGGTAAATCAGAAGGCTTGTTCGACTTTGGTAGTGGGGTGAAAGGTATAGGAAATACACATAAGAGTACAGGGAATGGCTCTGTGACCATCTTCCCCCTCTGGGAACTGGTATATCCCTGTGATACAAAATAAGCTAAGACTCATTACCATATAGATGTACACACCATCTGTCACTCCTATGCTAAATCAAAAGTATGAATTTGTCAGTATTTAGACACTTTACCACTAATGAGTAAAACAAGATAACATTGGGCTGCAGAACCGCTCTTAGCTATTGGCAGTACTTCACACTTTTTCAAGGCTATGCCAGCCACTGACTTAGCCCCAAAATGACTTGCCAAGATCTTATTTTTGAAATGTGATTTTATATAAGCTTGTATGGTATTTTTCACATCCCTATAGAGACCATTCCTCTTGTTTCTGATAGACACATAATCACACAGACGCCTGCATCACCAGGACCAAGGATCTAATTCAGATCCTGATGTTTACATCTTCTGAGGGAGCGTTTTCCCTCTATATATAATAGTTGTAGCGTCTATGGGCACAGAGGGCTGAGTGTTCAGGTCTCGTTGCACACATAAAGATCTGCCTTTCAAGACCAATAGAGGGCAGAGGTGTCATGTGCTGCCTCACACATCATATGATGCTTCAGGCACTCACAGCAGGCAGTCTGCGATAGAGATGTTTCAGCACTCACAGCACTGTTTTTCTTCTGCCAAGCCGAAGTCAGAAATCTTTCCTGGATTAACATCTATCCCCCCAAGGTTCTGCTCAGAATTCTGATCTGGTCCATGGCAGGAATCAATCCTTAGCTTGCAACTGTTTTATTTGTGAGTTTACAGGCTTCATTTTCTACAAACAGATTTGAAAGTAAAAAAAAAATAAATTATGACTTTCTTTTTTTTCTTCTATGTCCCTGCACATGAGACAGGAGCTCCACGCGTAACAGGTCACAAAAGCGGAAAGGAGCAGCATGGAACACATGGCATGAATTTGAGGAAAGCAGGTTTATCTAGAAATCTAACAAGGTGGTCTTCCAGGCTTTCATTGTTAGAGTCAGGAGGCAGCTCTTTGATAGACAGTGAGAAGTGACAGCTTGTAAATAGCAAGCCCTGAAAATGTGGCTCATCTGTGATATAGAGAGTGCAACAGTAAGGGCTGAGACATTTGAGTGATGGTCTGGCCAAACACAAGTGACACAAGTTTTCATAAATCAGAACTAGACCCCTTCTCAGAATCACAGAATGGCAGGGGTTGGACGGGACCTCTGGAGATCATCTAGTCCAGATGATCATCCAGAGCATCACTCCCTGCTAGAGCAGGATCACCTAGAGCAGGCTGCAGAGGATTGCATCCAGGCGTGTTTTCAATATCTCCAGAGAAGGAGACTCCACAACCTCTCTGGGCAGCCTGTTCCAGTGCTCTGTCACCCTCAGGGTAAAGAAGTTTTTCCTCATGTTCAGTTGGAAATTCCTGCATCCCAGTTTGTGCCTGTTGCCCCTTGTGCTGTCATTGGGCACCACTGAAAAGAGTCTAGCCCCATCCTCTTGACACCCACCCTTTAGATATCTATAAGCATTGATAAAAGATCCCCTCTCAGTCTTCTCCAGGCTGAGCTCCAAGGCAGCTATTACATGGCTGAGGGTCAAAGTCTGACAGACTAAGGAGTAGTAGTACAGGTTTTGTAGTTAAGAGCTCACCAGCAGGTTGAGGTTTGCTGTTCCTATGGAGCCTGTGAAGCAGAAGATGGCTAGGCCATGATCTAGGTTTGGCACTCCAAAGACTAAAACTTCCTGGTAAGCCAGAAGGCAGAAACAGGAGGGGATGCAGTGGCAAAGACAAGCTGCAGTTTAACACACATTGCCTGCCCAGGCAGAGCCTCTGTGTATTGTACAAGAGCAGAGGATTAAATATTGATACTTGCCTGCCACTGTTGGCAGACAAGGCCATCCCAACAATGGGAAAAAGGGCTAAAAAAAGATCAAGGGTAAAAATAATGAAGTAGCATGAGGATCAATAATCTTGGGACTGGAAGAAATACTGTCTGGAACTGTAATTGGAAGAGATGTCATGGCTTTGGAAGACAAAGGAAAGATAAGCAGTGGGTGATGCACAATCCTGAAGGAGAGGAGGTGACGAACACGCAAGAGTACTAACACCAGAGACCAGAGAGTGCACAAGCAAGTGAACGAGCAGTGTTCAATGAAGAGTTCAATCCAGTGAGCAGCATCTCTAGCAAGTAGAGGCACTGACCATGGCAGTAGGTCAAAGGGGCAAGAACAAGGAAACAAGCAGCAATGGGCTTGAATGGGTCACCGGTATAGATACAGCAAAGAGATCCTGCTAGAGGCCAAAAAGATGGATAAGCTGAGAGCTCAGTAAATTCAGAGACTTCATTATGGAGGCCCAAGTAGAGAAGAGAGAGTGTGGGAGTGATTTTGGGTCATGTGAAAAGCGACTGATTTATCCTGTGTGCATGAAGCTGAACGATAAGTAGTAGCCAAATTGTTGACGGAGATGAGTGACTATTAGAAGAAAGGGGAATATTGAGGACAAAGAGCAAAATAAGAGGATTTTTTGAGAGTCCTCTTAGCTTTGAGAACAATGTTCTCTTTTTAGAAGGCTTCTGAGCAAGGATAATTGGAGGATGGAGAAAGCTCAGGTCACATGAAGGATAATTTCTGTCACCAGCAGTTTGTTGTAGCCAGTTATACCAGACTTCACATTCTTCCACAAAGGCTGATGTTCTGCCAGTGCCAGAATGTTAAACTGCCATGAAGCAATTGCAGACTTGATTTTTGCTACAACTGCATTCATTTTTTGGTCACATTTACAGTTCTATCTTGTTCCCTTCACTAGTTAAGTGATAAAATTAGACAAGGTTACCTAATTGATTAGTTCTATTCCTAGTTTCAACAGGGAATAATCCACTTATGGTTTTTTGAAACAATTACAAACTAATAGTGCTTATTTTGGGGTACCCAGAGTAACACACTTTAAAAGGGGATAATCTGTAGAAAATGTCAGCTACTGTCTTGAATAGCAGTAACTTTAAGACACCCTGACCTGGACATCTCAGGTCGGTTGATTTTAGGCTTGCAGCTGTGAATGAGCATGCATGATTAAATGCAAGTGCGCCTGCCCACATGAACAAATGCTAGTACTTATGGCATGAGGTGACAATCGGTTAGTACTTCTGGGACACACATACAGTGTTTGGCAGAGTTGCTGAAACAAGCAAAAGCTTGTCAATGCCTCTGAGTATCTTAAGTTCCTGCTGCTGAACATTTCCAGGAATACTGACAATACACTGCTGTTTGTTTCACATGTTTCATGTGAGAGGCTCTGTCTCCTGAGATGTCAACACACATTTTTCCCCTCCTTTGTTAGAGAGACATAAATCACTCCCTTATCGATTACCTGTGGGGTTCTGAAGCAGCTTGTCAGTTCCCAAGAGCTCAGGACACGCAGGGGCTGCTCAACACGACAGTGCAGTCAAAGGTTGCGCTGCTGAGGAGTGCTTTTCCCAGCCGAGCAGCACCAAACAGCACTGAGGGCTCTGCGCTGTATTTATGGGACGGAAACCCACTTGTAAACAGCTTAATTTTTGTGCTAACAAGTAATTGTTGCTCTAGCATGGGGTATCTAGGGCTGGTAATTAATGCTAAACACGAAGTTTTCTATCAGTGCAATGAAAATGTTAAGGAGTTGGGCAATCCCAGTATTGAAGGCTAAGTACGCCTCATTTTCTTTGCCAAATTCCTGCAAAATCAGCCAGGCTGGGATAGGGTTCATGAAAATAAACAGGCACCCAATCCTTGCTGCAGATGGGTTTTAGCAATTCCTGGTTTTCCAGTTCTGTGAATGTGACAGAGAACTAGGGACATGGTAGGGTGCATTTTATACACCTTTTTCCTCCACTGTAAAAAGTGGTGAATAAGATAGTTTTATTCTAAAATCATGTTTAATGGGTGGTTTGGATTACTTCAGCAATAATCCTGAAGTATGGTTTGATCTAACAGAATCAATGACTGGAGTAGAGGGAGATGGGTCGAATTTTAGTCTCAGTTACAGTGGTCTAAATAGACATGAAAGGCATTACACAGCAGTAAAAGTGAGCTGAATTTGCTCACTTTAGTGAAGCTAATGCGTTTTCTGCATGCCTCTCGAATTACTGCGTGGTTAGTTAAAAAGGAGAAGTGTTCAAATATTGATCACAAAGATGTTGGGGATGAAGCAACATTTAAAAAATTTCTCATTTCCTAATGATCTCCACCTGTAACTTTAACTGGTCCTGGTTGGTAAGGAGTGCAATACAGTTCAGGGTAACTTACATCCTAAACTATCAGAATTTCAGTCATGTTTAAAAATCACTTTGTACACTTTCATAGTCTTCAGTCATGACATGCAAAAGCCACTTGCTTGTGTTTCTGATCCTTTTAAGGTTTGAAACACCATTGAGAAAGCCTGTGAGTTCGCTTAGCTGAAGGTATTAAGAAGAAATCAATAAAATGTTCTAATGTGAAATGGCTCCCTGACCTAGAAGCTCAATATGATTGCAAAATGAGTCTAGCGCTTTTCCTCTAACATGTGTTGCATGTATGCAGCTCAACACAACTCCTTTATCAGTAAGCTGAACAGAGCAGTCACGGACCAAAACTACAAGTTCCTCCTTAAAGACAGGCCTGACAGACCCTGTTTTTAACTTGTCCCCAGGTACTTAGGAATTATATGCTTCTGTTAAAAGGAGGAAAACCATTTCTCAAGGCACAAAGGCTTCAGAGAAGAAAGCCCCTGAAAAATGGTGCTCAGGCCTTTCACACTTGAAGAAGAAATACAGTAATCCCCACTCACAAGTCACTGTGTGCGCACTGGGTATCCATTCTCCCAGCCAAAACTCCTCTCTGATTTGTGATCAGCCAGTCCTACAGAAATGAAATGCCATCTAAATGTGGTTCTGTTTCTGGAAAAACATTTTTTCCCCTTCTTTAAGCAGAAGTTGCCATACACTGTTGTATTTAATGAACTCAGGGCAGGGATGGTGTCTAAGCTACTAGTAAGAGAGATGAAGAACTATGTTAGAGCTTAGCTCTATCATGCCTGAGCCTACTACTTTAACCATGGTGCCATCCTTCTGCTCAAGTGCTGAAAAACACTTTTGCAAAGAAAGGAGTGTGAATGCAGAGAGGGTAAGGGAGAAGGACTCATTATGATTTCTGCTATTGTCATGTTTTTCATGTCATGCTTTCTTCTGAGGCTGCTGTTTTCCATCTGTGTACAGACATGGCCCATAGCTCAACCAATGACTGATGTCTGCTGGCCCCGTTAGAAAAGTCAGTGCTGAGACATTGTCCTATACGGCAACATGGTTAGCTCTAATGTGGGGTTTTTTGAGAGCTGTCTCTTAGGAGTCGGAATGCAAACAGCAAGCCTGGGCTGGGACTTTCCTTTCAGAAAGTCTCCTGTATTGCTTTAATCCTCCTATCATTGATTACAGTCTACTGATTAGGGATGTAAAGGATAATGATTATTACTGAACACCAAACATAATACTTGGCATTTACATAATGCTATTCAACTGCAAAGCATTTTAGATAATTAACCATGCTGGGATTGCCTTCTCTGAACCACTGCAATACTCTTTTCCTAAATAGTTTTGAAAGATACATGTGAAAACCAATTATGCAGAGAGGTAAAAATGGATCTGTGGGAGCTCTTTGCTTTTCTCTTTAGTGCCCAGCACAAGGAGCATAGAGACTTTAACACGATGGTACTGTCAAGACAGTGCATGGTAATTTCATAGTTGCCATGTTAGAAAAGACAGTGATGTAGCATGACTGTACTTGGCTTGCAAGATGGCACTTTCCTGTTATCTTTTGGGCTCCTAAGACCTAGCTAACATTAGTTTCATCTGCAACTTGTCAGATGCTCTTTAAACTGCAATAGGTTTCGAGGCCAAAGGAATTAAGACAATCGAGCATGATCTGTAGCACTACACAGAGATTATTGAGTCCTGCCTCAAATCCAACCTTGTCACTGAAGACAACCATTTCTTTTAGACAAAAAGCCCTGTCTTTACTTTCGAGAAAAAGAATCCTCATTCCTGCTGTATAATCACATCCTACCATCGGATATCTGTATCTTGAGGTTTTAGCTCTTGGATCAATTACAGAATCCTTTTCTTTCAAAACCCTTTTCCCTTCCTGCTCTCTTTTTAAGGACTGTGATCACATCACTACTTCATCTTTTCCCAGTTATATAAAGCTTTCAAAATTTCTCACCATAATGTAAATTTCCAAAATCCTCATTATTCTTTTACAACTTTTCTGAATCCAATCCAGCTTGTGAACATCTTGAAAAAATGTGACCAGGTGAACTAGACATAGTATATATTGTTATATCTATATTACAGAAAGAGGAGAAGGAGGATAGGGTTTATATCCCAGAAGTCCTTCAAATAATGCTTTCCCCCCACCTTTGCTATATGCTTTTAGCAGTTCTTGGGGTGTCACAGAAACCAGATTAATATTTACTGCAAACATCCTAGTCGTAGTAATTTTTCCTACATTTTTACTAAGCAGAGTTAAGTTAATGTACAAGAGTAAAACTTCTAATACTGTTTGATATAAGCAATGATATTAAAAATTTTATCTACCTTTCACATGGCTTAGTCTTGGGCTAGCACCACAAAATGCATTTCCCTTGTCAGTAATTGATGCTTTCTCATATTTGATCATAATTTTGGAAAAGAAGAATATTAACAATATTGCAGGATGTTGAGGCCTTTTAAAGGTAACCGAAGGAACCTTCCACATGCAGTTGTTAGGATGCAGGACTGGAAAGCTTATTAGCTTGTTTGCAGGACCCGAGCTGTTTGTCTTTCACACACAGTACTTGCTGTCAACCTGCTGAACTCAATACAGACAGCTCCCCCACAGCCCCAAAGATGCATGTGGAATTTGGTCAATCAGTTCTTCTGTTCAGTTAGTGATCCCAAATTTTTAATTTCTCAGACATTTTCTTAGTAGCCTGCCACTCCTGTTATCTTGCATTGTATAGAATAGTATATGTGAATCCTGACACCACCAAACTGAAAGATGTTCAGGATTTCAGCCCAAATGGCAATAGAGGAAATAAAGGGTAAAGGAGCAGGTTTGTTGTATCAAAATGTGGTAGGGAGCCCATCCATCACCTCAAATAGTTCATATAACCTTGGAAGTGTTGGGAGGGGTTATCATCATTGGCCGATTTAAGACATCTGAGGCAAGACTAAAGCCCTGCCTGTCTACCATGCTAGCACCTCTGGAGGAGAATTTGAGAAATCAATGCAAGATTTTTTTGAGTGAAGCCAAGGCAGTACAAGTGCTTCTTCCTAAAGTGGAAGAAAAGCTGGAGCACATTTCCTCATACAAGAAGCAGAGAAAATCAAGCCAGAAAGATCACCCCCCAAGAGAACTGATTGAACTGAATATGAAAAGAGAAGGACAGAGTTAATAAACCTGAACTGTCAGTGATGGTGTTTCTTCAGCAAGCCAGACAAGGACAAAAGGAGAAAGCCAGCTACAGTGTTCACCAGTCCTTATGAGACAAACACTGGCAGATTGCTGTCAGAGAATCAGAAGAATGCTACAGTGGTGGCAACACAGCAAAAAGTATTCCCAGCCCATCTGTGATGGAGGATGATTGAATTCTGCTGGGGAAAACGTACTGACTGTAGGAGGAAGTTGTAAACACCATGGCCAGTTTCCATTTTGACTACACTAGTGGAAACCAACAATAGCAATGAAAGGAGACAGGACAGAAATGAAAAAGGGTTGAAGTAGTTCTTTGTTATTATGCTGTTGCTCTTCATTCAGGCATAAGCCGTCCCTTTGACTTTAAAGAGAAGGTACTGCTTGTTTTCTGTCTGACCATCTCCTTCATTTTCCACACAGCAGAGAACTATATGATATTTAGGCATCAACACAATATAAATTTTGAAAAGAAATAAGCTATCCTGGTCAAAGGAGAAATAAATAAAAATTACTATTTGTTAAAAAAGCAGAGATTTTAGTTGCTAATGTGCTGACTGGGTGGGAGGAAGAGATTGGCTTTGTATCTGAAGGTTTAATTAGGTTCACACCCAGCATATGCAGTTACAGAACCCAGAGGGTAAAGAGGAAGAAGAAAAAAAAAAAAAAAAAGCCCAGACTTACATCTGTTTGAATGATGCTCCATGCATTAGTTAGACCAATATTTCCATCTGTCCCATACAAATGAAGCCCTTTCTTCAGATCCCGCTGAGCATACTTGTCAATCTAAAAGCAACAACAAAAGACACAAACCTCAAAATTTGCTGAGTACCACATTTCAGAATCAATGTGCACAGAGCAGAGAGATGTTGGACAATAGTCCTATACTGAAATGAATAGAAAGTTAACCAACATTTTCTAAAGCCTTTCTCCAGTAGAGTTGATCTGTTACAGGTATCTGCATTTTGTAAAGAACATGAGGAGTTGCTGGTCTGAGTTAATGTTCATGTTTTCCATCATAGACTTCCAGAACGTCTTTTCCGTTCTCACTTAATCACCAAAATACTACAGAGAGATTGGATTCAGTTTAATCACTTTTTTTTTTTTTT
>VXBL01005521.1:92002-106735 GCA_013400195.1 Aramus guarauna
ATTCACCTACCCACAGCATTTCCTTTTAGCTTAATATCTTTAATTGTGACCAAGTACCCCTCAGTGTCTTCCATATACTTCCTGGGAGACTGACAGTGGCATTAAAATTGTACTAATGCTCTGAATTGTGTTCATAGTATCAGCCAGGGTACCCCACTTCTTACAGCAGGATGGACATAGTTATACTGAAGCAACGGAGAATGAGCTATCCAAAATTCAGGACAGGCAGGATTTAAGAATATAGTTACTACATAGAGCTGCTCTTAAATAAATGCATTTTTATTGATTTAATGGAAGTA
The DNA here is from genome assembly GCA_013400195.1 of Aramus guarauna. Lineage (NCBI taxonomy): Eukaryota > Metazoa > Chordata > Aves > Gruiformes > Aramidae > Aramus > Aramus guarauna. Next base: position 92,302 of record VXBL01005521.1, read on the forward strand.
CAAAGTTCCACTTTAGAGGCTTTTGCAATTGAAGATGGTGCTTTCTTGCTGAGAGCCTCTGCTGGTAAAGCTGGCTATTGTTGGATCCACTGGTCACCACCAGGTAGTATCCAAAACGATTGCAAGTGCCTCTCTCCCAGTCTAACCATACATACACATTTCTACAGAATCAAGCAAACACAAAAAAAGGAAGTAAATAATAAATGGATATTCATCGTTTAACCTGATTTTTCTGTTATAAATGAAAAGCACTGAGTAGTACATTCTCCCCTCCCCTGGGTGCTTGTCAATGTTAGTGGTCTGTTTGACATCAGAGGTATAGCAAGAAGGGTGAGCAGTCCTGTCCCATTTTCTTCTCCATCAATCTGCTATAAACCTGACTGCAAAAATACAGTGCCACTCTGAGATTTTTCTGCTGCAACAGTCAAAAAGAAAACCAAAATTAAATTCACAACTTGCTTCACGGGGACAGTCTAAGTTAATACATACTCTCTTCCATATTGGACAAAAGACACACATGGTGTATTCTCTAGTGCTTGCACCTCTGACACTAGTCATTCCAGCTGAGAGTGGTCTAAAATGAAGGAACCCATGCTAACTTTGATTTAACAGAGGCAACAAAGGTATTCTGCTTCTACCATACACTTGGATTTTCCTTCTGCTTTGTTCAGTCAGAATTGTTTTCATTTGCTTCTGGAAAAGAAAAAAGTGGATGCAAAGCATCTTCCACAGTGTAAAAGAGGAATTTTCATCCCACCCCATCATAATTATTATGGGGTAAATGTAAAGTTACCCAACAATATGACTCCATGAAAAACTATGACTTCAAAAGTTCACGTCCAAGATATCTCTGCTGTATGTGCAAAGGGTTGTGCTTGGTCTCTCCAGTTCTTTTGTGTCCTTCCCAAAAGTTTACCACCATCAAGCTGAGCCACTAATAAAGTAACTTTGGGACAGGACAAGAAAGATGTACAACTTAATCTCATCACCTTAACTGTTATGCAAGCACCTTCTTGTGGATGACTATCTTAAACAGTAGATGCTGTGCTCCCACTGTAACTATCATGTAAGCTGCTTTTGACTTTGAGAAAATTACAGGCAATAAATGATAAACTTGTATGTGTGTGGGATTCCTAGCATTCATTTAAGAATTAGATTGAACTGGGTTTCAGCTCTTCACTTAACCTCAGCTCCCTGTGTCTCAGCTGGACCTGCTGTGGTCTTGAGCGGAGCTAGTCTGCGAGAGACTCTGAAATTTAGGTAGTGTCCTACAGAGCTAGTGAGGTAAATTATTTGTTGAAAACCTAATTTTTATTCAGAAAGGGACAGAGGTGAAGAGAAACGGCACAGCTGAGGTCAGATGGTGCCAGAAATCTAGCGAGTAGATCTGTTGCCTTGAAGATGAAAGAGAAAGGTCTTTTCTGAATATTAATTTATCACACCTGAGAAAATCTGCCCTGTAAAGTGAGAGAGTTATGCATCAGCCTAGAGTTCATATCACCACTGATCTGGAACAAGGGAGATAATGTTAAATGAAACAGTGATGCTTATCTGAAGGGCAACTGCCATGCTACCAAAAGGATGCAAAATGTAAAGTTTGCATTTCCTCACTCAAATTTTGCTTTGCAACCCAGTGCAGTGATAATCCCTTTTACCAGGGCTCACAGGTGCCATTGTTAATGCAATCTTCACATCCTGTTTGGTATTAATAACAACAATAATAACAACTACAACTAAATAATAATTTAATAACTTAAAAATCAACTTTTATAAAGTACTTCACGATCAGGAACAATGTTTTGCTAGTCCACGTGTGCTTTAACATGGTCTCAAGAGATTCCCTCACCAAACATTCCTGCTCTTCCTTTTACCTGGAGAAAATGCACTAGCAAGCAAATTGCTGAGGCAAAAGGAAAGCAAGCCCTCTCTTCCTCATAAAATTTACCACTTTTCTCCACACAAAGAGTGCAAGACCTTTATACTGGGAACACAACTGGCAACAGATTTCCATATTTCAGAAACTGAGTAAACAGCAGAGCATTACTCAAGAAAACAGGCACTATGTGACCGGTTCTCTCACTGCCATTTCAAAAAAGCCTCCACATCAAGTTCCTCAACATCAAGTCATGCACATTGTATGACCTATTATTTGTTTGTTTAAAAAGAAAGTGCCTGTTTGAATCTTCTTTGGAAGAGGATATAAGCTTTTTATAATTCCACACCATGCGTGTGCCTCATTTCCTTAAATTTCTCATCTCTGTGCAGGTTCCAACTTTGAAAGAGGTATAGACATGCTGTGAAGCAGTACCTCCAGATTTCTTTCCTTTTGTATTTTATGTCCACTGACATAGGAGGGTTACCTGGAAATCTCACACAGTTTTATACATATACAACTTTATATCTACTGGAGGGATCATAAATGTAGGATTTTACACAGTTGTCCCTTACTAAAGTTTCTAACTGATCTTCTAACCAAGAGTGCTGTAAATGCACTGGAGTGCTATTCTCTGAAGAGCAGCTGATTTAAATACTCTTTCTCACAGAGCTGCTCCTTAATGTGTTGATGCTCTTCTGTTTGCTTACACAAGGGACAAAAAGATCTTCATCATCACCTAGAAATAACCTTGTACAGCACAACTGAGTCTGTGGCCCTTTGGCACCAGGAGAAAGGGGAAGCAGGTGTCAGCCTTTGGTCTCCTGTCACTTATGGTTGCAGCTGAGGAAACCAGCATAAAGTCCTCAACTATCTGTGTCTAACCTGTTTCTAGCCAGATACATAGAGCCGTTGTTGTTAATGTGTTATCTTGCATGAATTAATCAGTCTTGACATAGAAGTAGTCTTGGACTTCTAAGAGCACAAATGATATTAAACAAGACCATGTCTCTTATTCAGGTTGAGAGGAGTTGTCTACGTGCAGTCCTATTAAAAGCACATTGACTTCTGCTTGAATAACTTGTGTACAGGGTTATAAGATGGATATTTTCTTCCCCTAATTGAAGCACTGCTTGGAGCTCTAGACATATGATTCCTACTGGCTTTGACCAGAGAGGGGTAAGTAAAACTCAACGCCTATTTGTGGAGCTGGCAAATGCTCCTCAAGGTCAACAAATCTGGTGGCTTTCTATGACGGGGTTACAGTGTTGGTGGAGAAGGGAAGTGCAACTGATGTCATCTACCTGGACTTGTGCAAAGCATTTGACACTGTCCCACACAACATTCTTGGTCATAAATTGGAGAGACATGGATTTGATGGATGGACCACTCGGTGAATAAGGAATTGGCTGGATGGTCGCACTCAAAGAATTGCCGTCAATGGCTCGATGTCCAAGTGGAGATCAGTGATAAGCAGTGTTCCTCAGAGATCAGTATTGAGACCAGCGCTGTTTAACAACACCTTTGTCGGCGACATGGACAACAGGATTGAGTGCACCCTCAGCAAGTTTGCCAATGACACCAAGCTGTGTGGTGTGGTCGACACTCTGGAGGGAAGGGATGCCATCCAGAGGGACCTTGACAGGCTTGAGAGGNACTTCAAGGGGGCCTACAGGAAAGCTGGAGAGGGACTGTTTACAAGGGCAGGTAGTGATAGGGCAAGGAGTAATGGCTTTAAACTAAAAGAGGGTAGATTTAGATTAGATGTTAGGAAGAAATTCTTTACTGTGAGGGTGGTGAGGCACTGGAACAGGTTGTCCAGAGAAGTTGTGGATGCCCCCTCCCTGGAAGTGTTTAAGGCCATGTTGGATGAGGCTTTGGGCAACCTGGTCTAGCGGAGGGTGTCTGTGCCTATAGCAGAGGGGTTGGAACGAGATGATCTTTAAGGTCCCTTCCAACCCAAACCAGTCTACGATTCTATGATTTTGTTTCTTCCTCAAAATATTTTTAGAATAGCAGGAGTTTTTCAATATGCCTTTATTCTAATTGTATATTTAAATGAAATTTAAATGAAAACTCAGAAAACACCCCCAGCTGTCTCTTCTGCCTTCAATTTGAGTTTTCAGAAAATGATCCTTCTGAAAATGAAATGCTGCACGACAGTGATTCATCATATCTCTTGACAAATGATGCACCCAGCATTCACCAATTTGTCAGCTTCTCTTGTTCGTCTCTGTGCTACGAGTCCTTAGCCAGGCAAAATGTCTATCACAAAACCGGGACTGTAAGTACTATATTAAATATTCTGCAATTTGAATCTGCCCCATTCTCCCATACACAAACCAGCCCCTTCACAAAGCACAACTCTATCTAGTGAAGGAGCACAATGAAGCATAATAAACAGTCTCAGCAGCCAAACCATTTCTCTAAACGAGATGCCTATTTTTAGTCACGTGGAATACCAGAGATTTCCTTAGAAGAAAGAACTTCTCAAAGGTTAGGGAGTTAGAACCTTTTATCAATCTGGAAGCAAAGCACACAAAAATTCCTTTCCTCCTTGCAATTCATTGGTCAACAGATGAGAGGAGTAAGCTTCAAGCTGGCACTCCATCCATGTCAATTCCCATGACTTCTGGCTTCAGACACATTGGAGGCTTGCTCATGCTTATCAGTGCCATTGGATTTCAGTGGTGTTTCTACTAAACATAAGTTAAATGTGTCTTGTAGCTTAGTGTGGTAATCCACTACAATCCATGACTGCAAGAGAACCACTGCTTAGAGTAGGGCATGCATATTACTAGCACTTCATCTAAGGTAAGATCCTGTTTTCCACTGTAAGAAGCACAAATAATTTCTCACTGACTTCCATTAGGCTCTAATTTGGCTCTTAAATCTCTCATTGTCCTATTAAAAAGACTTTCTAAAAAAACATATACTACACCAAGGTAGACAAGTCATGTTCAGAGAGTTTCTGGCAATGAAGGAAACTCAGTATTTGAACCAGAGAAGAGAAAGCTACAAGAGATGTAGCAGGACAGGAGAGAAATTGCTATAGAGGTCAGGAAAAGTGGCTGGAAGCAGCTGATGCAGTGAGAGAGAATGGGCAGAGATTTATCTGAGCCTCATCTAAATTACAACTGTGACAAAACATCCCTTAAAAAATCTTACTTAAGTCTGCATATAAATTCAGGCCAAATTAAAAAATGGCTCCTTCCTAATCTGTATTCCCATGAGACAGCTACTTAAGCTGTAGCAATTTACATGTAAGACTTGTTTTACTGTCAGCTTTGGCCCCTCATTGCTTCGGAAATCTGGAGCGTCCAAGCAGAATTGTGGCTGGCTGACAAGTCCAGCTGCAGAAGCCAGCATCCTTCAAGAGGACCAAAAGCTGTCAGACTCCACCTTGCCTACTTGAATAAGACAACCTAGGAATAATTGAGGCTGAGATAAAAACCATGTAACAGCAGCAATAACAAAAACCCTCCTTAGCACAGACACAGACACGCTGAACACACTACATAAACATTCTGCACTGCAAAAGCCCAGTGAGGCTCATAATTACTTCCATCTCTGTATTACAGATGAGGGATTGCAGTAGCCTTCTCAGTTCCTGGGGATGGTTTGACAGATCTCTCAGTGTCTAAATGAAAGGCTTTGGAGTTTTATCTACTTACTGTTAAGGCATGAAACGGAAGACAAGTACTGTTCGCTGAGAAGCCCAGTTGTGTAATTTTGCTGCTGATAAGGAGGAGGAAGAGCTTTGGAGCAAAACTTCTCAGCCAAACAAGAAAATTGTATCTGTGCAGAACACAGGTATTAATATTTACAGCTAATACAATGCAAGACTTAGATTAAACTGAAGCTATACCAATACTGAAGAGACAAAGTCCTTCCACTGTCACAGCACACTGAGAGGGAAGGTGGCTTTGCTGTAATCCTCTCTGGAAGAAAGGCCAAAAGAAGGTTCTTGGGGAGATCCTTATTAACTCCTTTTCAACTTTCTGACAGCATGAGACGTCACTTAGATTCTGGCATAGCATTTAGGCAAAGGCCAGAGGATGCCAGCAGCATCCCCAGCCTTCTAACCTGTAGGCGATGGAGACTTTTAATTTCAAGCCTCAGTGCTTCCCTACCACATCATGAACAAAAATTCCACCCAACAAGCCCCTTAAACTGGACAAAGCCTCTCAGCAGCATTTCAATATAGGAAAGTAAATATTCCCGACCTTTCTGGTGATTGCTTCCCTTACCTTTCTCTCTCCACTAGAACAGGAGAGGCTATAAGGAAAGGACAAAATATCCAATAGTTTCCCACCAGGTAAAACTTTAATTTAATGCCTTGATAATGATTCTCCACAAATAGCAGGGAGTGGGAAATGGAATGTAAACAGAAAGTGCCAAATATATAAGGTCATTTGTGGGAGCACTCTTGCCTGCTAAGAAGAGATGAGATTGATGGTACCAACAGGTAAGGCTTGTTTTAAATTAGATGTCCCCAAGCCTGTCTACAAGAAGCTGAGAGCAGTCAGTGCTCTCCTCATCACTGAAATCTTCCTTATACCATCTGCCTGCAAATAGAAAACTTGCATGATCTCAGCAAGTAAGAGACATTGCATGAGTTTTGCTGATGTTTGGCAGTTAAGGGACAATATACTAATTTCTTGTCAGTGTCATCAGTGTTACATAGCATCTCTAGGATGCTTTGCTCAGCTCTGTGGTATTCCCTCTTCCTCACTTCCTCCCCAAATGTGAAACAACTCCAGGACTCAACGTTTTTTCTGTAATTGCTTCCTTAAACATAGCAAACCACTTGCTTAGTGAATTCTCTTTTCCTAGTTTGACTGCAAAAGCCTACAACAGAAGTCTAACATTTTACAGATCTTCCAAGCTTCAATAAATTAGTTGAAATGCTTATTTGCTCTAGCAGTGTTTGATACCAAGAGAGATGCACTGGCAGCGTAACTTCAGAGGAAAAGCAGAGAAAACAGGAATAGAAGATCATAGGAAATGGTCTGGAAGTGGCAAGAAGAATGAATGAAACATGCTGGCTTGGGTGAACTGAGGTGAGACTTTTCAGCTGTGCCATAGGCTTCCTACACATTCTTGAAAAGCCACTGTTTCTCTTGTGTTTCAGTTTGCTATTGGTAAAACACGAATAACCTGACTCCACTCATGCCATAAAATTCATAATATAATTTGGAGTAGGTATTTGAACACCAAAACCAACCTGGGACATGAAGCCACATACAGAATGTAAGACAAGGAATAGAGTTACTAACCTGACAGGGTCAGTAACCCTCCTGGCACTGAGAGGGGAAAACTGAGGTTCATCAGGAAGCAAAAGGAAAGACAAGTAGATCTTGCATTGGCCTGGAGGAGTCAGCTGGTGAAACTATGAGAGAAAGAGTTTCCCACCATGCGCTCTGACAAGGACCAAGAAGTTTTTCTAACAAAAAGCTACTAAGAAAGTCAAAGAACTTGGGTTTTTCAAATCAATTTTTCTTGGATCCATGGTTTGTGCTTATGTCATGGTTTAGCCCCCACCAGCAACTAAGCACCAGGAAGTCACTCGGTCACTCCTCCCCCCTCCTGTGGGATGGGGAGAAGAATCAGAAGAAAAAGGTAAAACTCAGGGGTTGGGATAAGGACAGTTTACTGGGACAGCAAAGGAAGAGGAAAACAACAACAACAATACTAATTAAAGAATATACAAAGTGGGTGATACACAATGCAATTTGCTCATCCCCCAGAACCCAATGCCTATGTCCTGGCTCTGGCTAGGCTAGAGTTAATGTCACCAGGAGCCAGGCCAGGTGAGCCAGGCTGGCCAGGGGCTATTCCATACCATGTCACCCCATGCTCACCATAAAAGGGGGCGAGTTGGGGAGGGGCGGGTTCAACGTGGCTCCGGGGTGGGCTGAGGGTCCGGTCGGCCGTGGGATCAGTAAATTGTTTTCTGTTATCACTCACTGTGCATATCTGTTATCAGCACTGTTGTTGATTGCTTCCCTCTCCCTTGCTGTCCCAGTAAACTGTCCTTACCGCAATCCACGAAGCTTTTGCCTTTTTTTGTCCAGTCTCCTCCCCAGCCTGCCGGGGGAGGGGTGAGCGAGCGGCCGCCTGGTGCTCGGCTGGGCCTAAACCACGTCAGCCTAGTCATGTCAGAGCAGTGATTCTTCCTCCCCGTCCAGCTCCCTCCTCCTTTTATATGTCATGTATGAGCATGACGTGATACTGTACTGAATATCCCTTTGGTTAGTTTGGGTCAGCTGTCCTGGCTGTGTCCCCTCCCAGCTTATTGTGAAAATTAACTCTATCGTAGGTGAAAACCAGGACAGCATACAGTTAATTGCAGTTTAGGTCAGTGTCTTCCACCCACGAGCACCTGCTTGTACTCAAAAGCAGGCATCGAGGCATTTGATGCAGCAGACAGCTGAGACTGCAATAATGGCGCCACTGAAACATTCCTGTACTATTCATACCGCTAAAATGCCAATGAATCCCAACAGCAGCTTTAGTGCTACTTTGTTTTAAACAAGAAATCACAAGTATGACAAGTAACTAGGCTCTGCAAATCAAAATTTTTCATGCAAGAGCAAATTAAAATGTTTTCAGCAAACTGCACCTGATTTTGTCCAAATGATTCCTTTAAAGTCCAAGGGAGAGACAGGCATTTTATCATTGTTCCATATAAAGTGAATATTTAGCTTCCTATCATTGCTAGTAAAAGGGGAAAGTACGCTTTTCTGTAGCCAGAGAGGCCACCGCCATCTAATCAGCTCATATGCACAGCAACAGCTGAATAACTTGTGCATCAAGTCCCCAAGCTTGTTTAAATAAAGTACATCATAACTAGCTCAGAGATATGGGCTCAAAATGTTAAGGTGCCGCTATGCACATTCTTTGATTGCATACAGAATGAAGCCAATAGCACAGCTGACTGCTTATTTGAGAGAATGTGTACATCCAGCTCTCTGTCTGGTATGGCACCCAGTGCACAGGTACTTTCCAAGGAGATAGTGCTAGACATCCTTAAAAAAAACCCCAAACTTGCTTCTTTTTAGTGAACCTAGCAATAAAAACTTTAAACATTAATTCTTGGCTTGCTGCTTCTTGTTTCAAAGGAGTTTGAATGCTGCAGCAGAAAGGGCTTGGTAAAAATAGGCAGGTAAATCAAATCAATTACATACACAAAAGCCTGACACTGCAAATTAATTACCAGGATATTAAGTCAGTTCTTCTTGGGCATTATGAGTTTTCAGTGACAAAAGCCTCACCATGCTGGTGAATTTCAGGTGAGTGAACACTGAAATGCATGGGGTTTGTGACATAATTATATATACAGCATTCAGGATATATCTTATGCTGATTCCATAAAAGGAACCTTTTGCTTACATATAAGTAAGCTCTTCTTCAGATTATTAAGCTGGTTGGGAAAAAATGATAACAACATCCTCAACAGCAGTAACACCAGCAAAGTTGGGTACCATCGTGACCTAATATTGCCATTTCTTTTCCAGAATGAAACTCCCTTTGTAGTAGGTTTTCTCCATATACTTGCTCCAAAGATGACTGACACAAGAGAGCTTCTATCCCCTTTCTCCAGTTATGTATCCTTCCAACTTCTGGTCTCAGCAATGTCTTGACAAATCAGCCTTGCGTCCCACAGATCTCACAACTGATCTTCAAAGCCCTTCCTGTGCCACCCCTCCTACTCACTCGAATTGTCTTTTCCCAGACATGATCCTGTAGGAGTCATTGCTTTCCTGCATGTTCCACTAAATGGTCATTTTGATCTCTAGTGGCTATAGCAATCCACCTGTGCCAGGGTGTAAAGATTCCTCTGAGCTATGCTTATGTATTGAAATCCCATGTACGCTGAATCCAGGCCAGCAGAAAAGGGAAATGCCCATTCTTTCAAAACTTATGCTTACATTGAGAATATTCCCAAGATAACTGTATTCAGCCTCTTTGCCTTTCTTTCTTTTTTTTTTTTTTTAAAAAAAGATAATCACTTTCATTTGTCCTCAACAACCATCAGTATAACCTCAGATAAGTAAATTGGGAAGGATGCTAATTAACATGATACATGCTGTTGGGCCTTTGTTTGCCAAGAGACATGAAAGGTGGGTTGCATTTGTGTTTCAAGTGCTAACAACCTGTTATCTCCATCTATACAGACAAAAAAAAAAAAAAAAGGCAAAAAATCCCAACCACCTAGGGATGCACACGCCAATAGAGCTTAAGATCCAATTACCTGCCACAAAGGCTTCAGGACGTGCAGAGGCAAATCAAAGCAGAGAGACAAGCCACTTTGCTCCTAGGACTAATGACCATTGTGTGACTATGTATTAGGTGTAACAGTGACATTGGACACAGACTCCTTCTCAGATGCTGTGAGCTGGGAAAAGGGAAGCCAGCAGTTTACTCACGGAGCTAAAGGACTTGGCCATTTGCCCACTAAGCCATTTGTTGCAGCCATCCCACAGGATCAACCTTTGCTTCAATTATTTGCAATACTTATTTACTTAGTTTAAAGGTGAATGAGAAAGCTTTCAATAAGAAAGAGCACTACTAAATATCAGGGGAGGAGGGATAGCAAAGGCAAACCATACCGTACGCTCCTACTGTGGTAAGAGAAGATGAACAAGTCCCAAAACCCATATAAGTAAGGGCTATCTGCAAATCCATTTATCCAAGTAACTTAAGTTCACTTCCTCTTAAATTCATTACTTGGGTAGGAAAATATAAGCCAAAATACAGAACTTATCCACTGCTGTAAGGTAAACACATCTCTATGAAAGTCAAACCAATGATACCCTAAGCAGATCAGGCCTCTGGTGGCAGTTGAACCTTGCTGGGGGCCATGGGAAAGGCACGTAAACTCCCCATGGTTAATCACAGGCACCGGCATTGTCACCTCTTGGTGGCAGAGCTGCTCTGCTGAACACGGTGTTGTCAGCTCCACTGGCAACTAGTCACAAGGAGGGTAAGCTGTAAAGCAAGTGGGGGAGAGGGCTGGTTAAATCATCTCCTCAGGGGAATAAATTTTCCTGATTCCTTAGAACAAGGGGAACAAATGTCTGCTGATAAGCCAACTTCTCTGTGCTGGAACTGAAAGACCCATTAAAAACCAAAGCAACCCAGGGTTAAAATCTGCTACTCTGCCTGAAGAAACTTGTCTGGAGAGAGAGAATCTGTGGAAACAGATTGAAGTACCTGTGTCTTCCTAGATCCAGGGAACGTTAATCCTTAGGCGAAAGTGAGATTTGCACACAGCCTGCTTTATTATTCTTAAGATCAGCTTTCTCTGAAATTAACTCATTTTAAATAAATAATGCTGCGAGGAGAACTATCACTGTCCTTGGAGGGAACAAACCAGCAGGCGAAGTCAGGCAGCAAGCTTTATGCCTACCGCGGGGTGATCTCTGCTCAGCCTGAAAGTGGGAGAAGTGCAGAAGGCACCCCCAGAGACAGAGGGCAGCATAAATTGTAGATTCAAGTAAGAGACTTTAGAGGAACATCTGGCTATTTTGCAGAAACTTGGCAAGACCACTGGAAGAGTTGCCTGGCTTTATTTTGAAGAAAATGGAACAGGATCTCAATATCCTCCTGCCTAAACACCAGAGAAGGTAATTATCTCTTTACCTGTGTTTTCTTCCTTGAAAATACATTCTTTTCATCCAATCACACAGACATGTGAACTTGCAAGAATCACAGGTTATGCTAAATGCCAGCTCCTCAGCTAGTAGAAATCTGTGTGGCTCCACTAAAATCAATGGAGTTGCTCACATTTCTAGCAACTTGGCATTGTCACATGGTGTCTCCAGTGGCTCAAAATCATGTTTCTATTAAGGTACATGCAAGCTTGTAAACTTCTCCAAAACAACATCTCTGACACCATGGGAGTTCTGACCTTCAGCAATTGGAATTACTGTTTTTAATCCTCAGGCAGCTTTTGAATGGAGATACTATAAACTGGTAAATAAAATGTCTTGGAAAGCTAGCAGATAGCAAAAGCAACAGAAGTGAATAACTGCTATTAAATGCCTCCCTTGTTTTAATGAAACAAACAATTGCAGCTCTTCACCACACTTCATCAAAAACAGATTTTATCATGAATGGAGTGATTTGGGACTCAGTCACTGCAAATGAATAAACTACATGGAGATCGCTTTCCATAATAATAGAAAACAAGCAAATAAACAAACTGCCAGTCACATTTATCTGGCACAAAATGCAAGTTTCCAACACCCTCACTACTTCTAATAATATCAGAAAAAAAGCCGCATTTCTCACTGGAAGTCACACAGGCTGAATGGAGAAGGAAACATGGTTGTTTCCCCACATGTTAAACAGAGATAAGTGACAGTACCTTCACTGACCAGGGTGCTGTAGGACTGCAATATTTCCATAAAGAAGAGAATTATATATGCTGGTTTTTCACATAAAAAGTGGCATTTATCAAATGAACAGCACAGACCCTGCTAAACAGCAGCGAAGTTGGATGAAAAGAGAAACCAGAAATCTTGAAGAAAGACTCACCTCAGACTGCTGCTACTTGGGCAGCCCTCCTATATCCCACAACATGATACATGCACATCCTGGCTGCCAAACACAACTCCAAACTGGCAAGAGGTTTGGCTCCCCTCCCAGACCCCACTGGGGTGAGCAGTGGAGGACAGCATCAGCACCACCAGTCTGTGGCAGATGCAAATCACCTAGGGCACATACTAACTTCTTTTGTAATTGCATCGACATGTAAATGGTGACATACAGCCTGTATATCTGGATATCAGTGGCCAACCACTACCCGTTGACCGTCAGTGGAGTCCAGAGAGACCACAGAGTTTCAATTCCTCAACTACCTGGTGGTCCCGAATGAAAGGAAAGGACACTCAGGGATGCCAAATGGAAAAGGCAACAAAAGCCAGCATAAAAAATGCACATATTGTTCATGTGAGCAGCAATGGACCCAACAGAAATTATGGTTTGAGCCACCCTCACCTAACCCTATAAAAACCAACATACTAGTAAGCATTTGAAGATCACATGTAGCAGGATGAGAGGTAAGCAGACCCCCCAAAGAAAGAGGATGCCCATGTCATAACAGAGATGAGTCCCATTCCAAATTCAAAGGAGCCACCATTTAGGAAAAAGGAAGGAAAATTGCAGAATTGGTCCCTCTCATCCTCCCTCCCTCACAAGAACTGAACTGAACAAGGTCACATCTAAAAGTATACAGAGAACTGTTTACAATTATCCAGACTCAATCAAATAATAGCTGGCCACACCACCACCTGCTTCAGATGGCAATCACTTTTAATCAGTTCTAAGCACATGCTGCACCTTAATCAGGATCCTTAAAGGGTTTATCTCCACTGGATAATTTCACCTTCACCTAATTGACTGCCAGCCACCTAGAGGTCACTGACACATCTGTAAAGGTTAGTTTGGACAATCATCAAACGCTTCTGGTTTGCCTCTGAGATCAAACTACAGTAATATTAGCTTGGCTCAAACGTGTAGCTAGTGCCAGAATTGCCTTTAAAAATGTTCAAATTTTCTGAAGCTTATTGTCAATCAACTACAGCTCAACACCCCCGTAGTCAGTACAAGCCTGCGGTATGGGCTGCATCCTGTTACCAACCTGCTATGCTAATTCATCTCCTTTCTCTCTCTCCCACAAAACCTCAAGTCTTAAAAGCTTTCTATCAGGAATGAAAACACCGCTCTTTTTTTTTTTTTTTTTTTTTTAATTTTGTTTGGAGTTTACACCTACTTTGTGTGCATGCGATTGACTTCACCCAATATACAAGTCTTCTAGAAGAGGCATTGTTGTTTCAAAAAGGTGGTGTTTGAGCTAAGGACTTGAAACAAGTTTCTGTCATATGCAAGCGTCCCTTCTAGAAATGGCATCAAGATCCTGGAAGTAATCCAGACAGACTGAGCCATTGCCAATGATGATCTAGTTTATTTAGAAACAATCTTTGTCAGAAGGGTGAGTTATCCCTTGGAGAGGAGCACAAACCAAAGTGAAAGGTTAAATCTGCCACATGTAACAATGGTCTCAAGAACACCTCTGAGGAAACTCCTCAGCTGTCTCTGGCTTGTTTTGTATTTATTGCTCGTGCTTCTACCTTTCAAAATGAGCTCCTCTCTCCTAATTAAGAGATTGACATTTTGCCAAAGAGAAACATTGATCCCAAGTCTCTTCTTAAAGCTGGAAACTGCCTTCTTCTCATCCCACTTGGATTCTCTGCTATCTAATATCACTGGTTGAGCAAGCTCTGAGACCTTTTTCTCCACGGGTGTGGTGGGTTGACCCTGGCTGGGGGCCAGGTGCCCACCAGAGCTGCTCTATCACTCCCCTTGTTCATTAGACAGGGGAGAAAAAGTATAATGAAAAGCTTTGTGGGTCGAGATAAGTACAGGGAGAGATCACTCACTCCTTATCGTCACGAACAAAACAGACTGAACTTAGAGAGGAAATTAATGTAATTTATTACCAAACAAAACAGAGTAGAGGAATGAGAAATAAAATCAAATCTTAAAACACCT
>VXBL01005521.1:106779-159069 GCA_013400195.1 Aramus guarauna
CCTCCACGGGCTGCAGGTGGAATCTCTACACCCCCTCATCCTTCCTCCATGGGCTGCAGGGGGACAGCCTGCTTCACCATGGTCTTCACCATGGGCTGCAGGGGGATCTCTGCTCCTTTGCCTGGAGCACCTCCTCCCCCTCCTTCTGCACTGACCTTGGTGTCTGTGGAGTTTCTTACATCTTCTCACTCCTCTCTCCGGCTGCAAAAGCTCTAACTTTTTTTTTCCCTTCTTAAATATGTTATCACAGAGGTGCTGATTGGCTTGGCCTTGGCTGGCAGTGGGTCTGTCTTGGAGCGGGCTGGCATTGGCTCTGTCAGACACAGGGGAAGCTTCTAGCAGCTTCTCACAGAAACCACCCCTGTAGTCCTCCTGCTACCAAAACCTTGCCATGCAAACCCAACACAATGGGGCATTCATCTCGGTCTCTCCACCTATCTAAACTTACTTGTTTTGACACCTCTAAAGAGCTCAAATTTGACTGAAATTTGCTATCAGGTTCAAAGTTTATGGAGGTATAAGAGAAAGAAAAGCCAGTGCAGCCACATTGAATATATTTTAAAAAGTAAAACTTACAAATAAGGAATATCATTAAAAAATAGGGGATTCATGCAGTTGGGTTTTTAGTGGGTTCTTGACCCAAAGTTATTTGGTATTTTTCTCATTGCTAGGGAAGGAAGTATAAAAATCACCGCTAATGAAATTTTGTAGATAACACACAAAACTTGCTGTATATTAAATAATCTACTGATATCAATCACTTGGCCTGCTTGCTTACAGAGCTTCGTGGCTTATCCAATTAAATACCAGAACAGACGTTGAGGAACAAAGATGAAAGGTCACACTACAAGACTGGAAACCATATTCTGGAAAGCAGGAAATCTGTGGAAGGACCGAGGAAATGGAGGTGTACACGCTCTGAGGGCAACACTTCCAACTTACAGAGGAAACAGTCATGGGTATATTCAACATAAGCTGTATAAAGGTTGAGTTGTATCATCTCTACACTCCAGAATTGATATATATATTTTCAGAAATATACTGAAAATTTGAAAATATTTTAGAGAAGATCTACAAGAAAAAGCCAGCCACTGAGAGGCAGGCTTTACTTTGCACTCTTGGATAAACTAAATGGGGTGACAAGGTTAAAAAAGCAGCCTAATTGCAGTCTGCAAGTACCAACATGGAGAAGCAATTCTCAACAGCGGACAGCACTTTAATCTACCAGAAAAAGACGCAATGAGAGTCAATGGTTAGAAGTTTAAGCTAGACAAATACAAGACAGAAACAAGGCATAATTTTAACTGTGAAGAAAAAATAATCCTTGGAACAAATTATTGAGGATTGAGGTGCAGTCAATGATGCCTTTAAATCAAGGCTTGAGAATTTTGCAAAGTTATAACTCAAATGTAATTAGATAGATGACAAGAATACTGATTGAAATGCTATGGACCATAGATGTCCTTAACCGCTTCATCTGGTCTTAAAATTTATAAATCTTTCCGGAAGGCTATAAAGTTTTCCAAGGATAAGGACTTTGTTATTCATGCCAGATTGTGTCATCTATGCCATGCACCTTAAACTTCGCTTCAAATCCATCCTGAAAGAAGAGTTGACATATATCAGTCTATTTAGCACATCCCTTGGAGACTCAGGCATTGCTACTTCTAAACTGGCACTAGTGATTTTGGGGCACAAATTCTCCTAGATCACAGACCAAGTTCTCTGAATGAGCTCCCTATTTGCTAATCTGTAACTCCTTGCCCATGTCAACACTCAGTAGTTCTGGTCCCAGTATTGCCTGGGTTGCTACTGACTGTGTGGCAGAGCAGGGGTCCTCTGGGAAAGGTGTCATCCAAGTTACCAAGGTCAGCTGCTCCACAGTCACCATCCACAGGCAGGCTCATTTGCCCTGCAGCAGATTCACGGCATTTATCTCAGAGGCTTCACATGGTACACTGTGAGAGCCTGTACAGAGTCATCACCCAGTACCGTGGCTGCATGGGAGAGGCCAAGCCTAAGGAGTCACAGGTGAGCAGCTCTAAGCTGTGCTGCCTTAACTCCCTTGGTACAGGGAAATATATTTTACTCCCTCTGATATAAAGTCAGGACTCATAGATAAAATACTAAAAAATGCCTTCAATATACCTTTCAGTTATCAATGCCGCATAATCATTTTGTCAGTCCCAAGAGTGGAGTCCTTTTGGTTCCTTTAATTTTCTTAGTAGTAACACTGCCTATGTCCCTTACCTGTCCTCCCAGATACTTCCCTGAGATATTGCAGCACTGGCTTGGCAGGGTGCGGCATCGCCAGGTCCATCTCCAGCCTATACCCAATTAATACGCACAAAGTCAGGGCATCAGGCTTTAATCCCAATCTACACAGACAGTGCTGAACACAGAGCGCAGCAGCAAAGGCCACTTAACAGCCACAGACACCGCTGTTTGCTGCAGTCACTCACCATCAGTGCTTTAGTTCTGCAGTATTTTTCTTGTAGAGAAGGACCCTGTGTGCAGTCCTGCTATTCAGAATCCCATCAACTTTTTATGTTAAATACTTCCATCATCTAAACTGTAACCATTTCAGAAAACATTGCATGTGATTAGCTGCAGTGACGCTACCTGCCATTCATGACCCAAAACTCAGTAAAAGCTCACATGCACTCAGATATGACATGCTTTCAGAACTTAATATAGATAGACCTGGATGAATAGCAATAAATCTCCTATGGGATTCAAAGATGTTTGGAGCTGGGATCACAATTTTCCTTACATCATCCTATAGGTCTAAAAACAACAGCGGAGTCCTGCAGGTGTTGCTGTAGTGAAAATAAAATGTATATACACAGAAGTGCAAACTGCCGTTTATTGTGCCATGTGATGTTTTTCTGAGGTACTGAAAAGCAGTGAGGAATTCACAACACTGGAAAAGGCAGTTTTATCAAGAATGAAAATCTGAGACTTGTTCTGCTGTTTATTCATTATCTACCATTGATCACTTTCTTCATTCTGTCAGGGGAATTAAAAACACCCTATTAGGCCAGGGTGACAAACTAATATTTTAAATATTAAATAGCAAAGAGTCAAAGAGAATCTTTTTTGAAAAACCTGTAGGTAACAAAAATCCACCCCAAACTAAACAATTAGCATTAAATAAATTGCAGGCTGGGATTAGTCTGCACGAGTCACTAACCCAAAGGAGCAACTTTGTACTTTTATCAATATTGCCAGCTTTTGGAATACTTTGAGAAGTCGCATAGTACTTGCATGGAGTTTGTATAACACTCCAGCTATAGTTGAGATTTTTGTCTTTTTTATTAAAAAAGGGTTTATTATGAAATGTTGAGGCCTGATGGTTTTTGCTAAAAGTGTGAAAACATTAAAAAGCAAAGGCAACCTTCCTTCCCTCCTCCAACTTAGTAAGAAGAAAGACTTGTATTTGTCGTTCTGCCTCACCACCCATGTTATCTTGCATGACTTCATACGCTGAATGCAGGCAGCTTCTCAACTCTGGTAAAGCTCTGGCATAGTGCCATGGGCTGATGATATGACTATTTAAGAGATGCTGTAGCTATTTAGACTATTTATACTAGTTCAGAATCTAACAAAATAACCAGTACTGGATATACAGTGCCTTCACCTGAGCATCAAAAAGCACTTATAATAATTATTAAAGACCATTTCCTTCTTATGATACACCTCTGATATCTTTTTTCCCAATCAGATCCTATTTAAATCTTTTTTCTACAAAGCATGGCCACTTTTACAAGAGGCAGCGACCATATCCTCTCAGCTGTGTACTTCTGTGACCTGCAGAATCCAGCCCTCCAGTGATCACACAAGAACTGCTTGACTATGCAACACACTCTGACAAGAATAGTTGGGGAAGTCTTTGCTTTGCCAACTTTCACCTTTCTTGCGTTTGACTGCTGGAAAATACAATGAAAAAATAAAAAAAATATTAGAGTCTCTTTATCTGTGATAAAGTTTCTTTATCTGTGATATTTTTTCCAAAACAGAAAAGAAAGTTACAGTATCAGGTTTTTCCCTACTACTAAACTTCCTGACATAGTGTTGCTGAAGTTTTTGCCATCACATCTGTGAAGACAAATAGAGCAGAAAGAAAAGCCAGTAGCTCCACTTATCTTTCTAATTGACACAGAAAACATGTTGACTATATAATTTCAGTAGATGCCATCCAATCTAGTATTGCTTTGGGACATAATTACATGAAATACTCTTCTGAGTGCTACTCAGGTCAGTGGTCAGAGTCCATATATCCAGATTTTGTAAGATTTGGAAGTCATCAAGAGAACTAACAATGGTGAAACAAATTTAGTGTCACTGGAAGCACTGCAGCATATTAACAATAGGAAAAAAAAGAAAAAAAAGCCACAACTCTCAAATTGTGTTGTGTCGAAAGTGCAAGGTGGCAACAACTCTGACAGGAGGAAAAACTCATAAATCACTGAGATAGAATCCAGGGCATAAATACCATAGGCATCAGAGTGTACCTGAAGGACAAAAGGCTTTGAGAAACTGCCTATGTGACCACCACATGCAAACATACAAGTGCAAAATGCTCCACTGAAGGAGAAGGGTGTCAACACTCTCTACTCTCAACACAAAGGTCCTTCAAAACTCATTAGCACCACTAAGAGATTTGCACAGCTAAAATGCCAAGGACCGCAATTGCACTACAGAAAGTCTTGAGACAAGGACTGGATTCCAATTGTTCTGAAACTGCAAAAGCCACATCCCCATGAACAGATTTCACTGAGCAATAATTATTTCTTTGCTAATTAGTAGTAACAACTAACCTTACAGCCACATCCGCAGAGAAGTGTCCATGAGAGAAGCATTCATTCAAGAACTGCAAGTGTTGTAAGGTGGAGGCTAAGCTACGAAGAATATTATCCACCTTGCAAAAGACAAATAATTTGACAATAGATAAGCGTGCCACAATCTAATCTTGGAAACAGAGTTGCAACCATGCAAATCAAAAGCAACAGACATTCACGTTTTGAATAAAGCGGCTTTGCAGATGAAAAATGTCAGCCAGCATACATGGAGTAAATGAGTCCTGACATCCTGAACTCAGATGACTGAAATAAGTTTCAATTACTAAACCCACTCACCTCTTTCTACAACATAAACAGGACAACAGAAATGCTTAGAATTTCTTCCCGTCAAGACAGCTTATGCGGACACATGGGAGGAAAAAAATGATCACTTAACAAATCAGAAAAAATAGGGGAAAACTGTGAAAGCTGGGTATTCCGTGGATGACGGTTTCACCAAAACGAGGTGAGGGCTTAAAAACCTCCAATTTCTGAAACAACCAATGTAAATATTAATAATGGAAAAGATGCACCAAAAGTTTGATGAAAAAAGGGGGTTCATTTGCAGGATCAATTCAAACAAAATTAACAGAGAGGAAAAGAATTTGTATTATCTATATATGCTGCAGCTAAACAATGCAAGTCACTCCGGTTTGTTTCTGAGCTGTATTGGAAAACTTTTTAGTTTAAGTCTGTAAAATTGTAGCTCCCATCATCAAATGGGAGACTGACAGCATTCAGAAACATGCTGACTACCACTCTGTTACCACACAGCTCAGAGAAAATCACCAAATCTAAATAAAGGCACAATTATTAAAGCATTAGAAGTAGTCTTCTCCCCCCCCCCCCCCCTTTTTTTTTTCTTTTGGGAGGAGGGGAGTTTTTAATAGTTTTCACTAATCCTTGGATTTGGGGGAAAAGAAAGACAGGAGAGAATAAATAGGATGACTTCTGGTTCTTCTGGTTATTTTAGATAAATTTACAATCATTTCCAAATTGCATTAAATAGCCTGAATTTAGGACAGGAAGCTTCTCATTATCTTTCACAAATCTAATTAACTAAATGAATACGCTCCAAGCAACAGCAAATCCCCCATGTGCACTTTTGAGTAAAGGGATTCTCTTCCCTGTGAAACTGCAAACCAGCATCAGGCGTCCTCTTCAACACAAAGTGTTTGCCAAAAGGGACAGCAAAGGGCACTAAAATCTGCAAAGAACACTTAGGGTTATAAAAATATAACCCTGTTTAGAAATGCAATGGCTGAGAGCCTCAGGGTATCGTTTTTGTCAATAGCAGACAAGGAGTCTGAGTAGTCTCGTAACGAGGGCACAAGATTGGGAAGCAGGGTTAGAAACCCTCGTTCAAACCAATGGAAAATATAGATCAGATGCGGGCTGGCTCTCACAACAGCTAGTTGCAGCAGAGACGAATTTCTTTCTGTAGAGCATGTCAACCACCCCACTACACACCAATGAGAGAAAGTTACTGCAGCAAGAGATAAATTGTGATTTGCTTTAAAAAATAACAGTAATTCCTACAGAACCAGCTATGTTTTGACCTGACGCATAATTTATAGAGGGGGGGAAAAAAGCCACCCTTGAAATTACCTTGGCCCTGTAGTTTGTAACTGTCAGAGACAATTTCTTTGAAATCTAATTTATGATTTGCAGGCTTCATTAAGTTTTCGCAAGTAATTTTAAACTTAAATCACCATTGGCAAATCCATCATTTATTGATAGAAACATTAGGACTCTAATGGAGTGTGACTTGTGATGAAACAAGATAGGAAGAGACGAGGGTGGAAAAATGTGCTCCCTTTTGCCACAAAAGACCATTTTGTCAGGGGGAAAAAAAATCAGACAGGACAAAAAATTAATTTTTCTTTTTCCCCATCCCCTAATGGGCAATTTAAGAAAAGTTTTTGAAGTTGTTAAAATTATCTTCTAAAACTTGGGTAAGAAGATACAAGCTAAACTCAAGATCAAGTGTAAGTAATAAGCTTTCCATTTTCTTATTTACAGAGATATTGTAAGGATGGGCTGCAGTTAAACTCCATCCTCTGAAAGACAAGCATATAAATAAAAGCACGCCAAAGCAAGTAAAATGCAACAGAGAAGCCCAGATATTTGTTATCAATTTAATCCCTCATCATGCTGAATCCTGTGATTCTGGCTGAGGACATGTTGAAACAGTAGAAAGAATATTTTGATTGATATTTAAGGATTTAGTATGCAGTTAGCCCAAACTTTACCAAGTATATAGTTTTCAAACAAACAGCATTCAAGTATACTTCTCAGAAGCCTGGATATATCTGATCCTACCAAGAAAAATCTCCTTCATGCTTTGTAGCCATCTCTCTTCAGTTCAACTTGCTGGACAGTCTCAGGAATATATTTCTTTTTTATTCCAGATAGCAGCTTTATTTACTGTACTTTATTTATCATACCATCATTCACCTCATCCAGCAATTATGATTTCTGGCCATGCATTTTCAACAGATATGATAAAAAATACATTTCACTTATTAAGTGACTTCAGTGCAGCTCCCAAAGAAAACACAACTCCTAATGCAGTGCAAAGCACTGCTGTAATGGAAAGGTGGGTGATGCACAAGCAGAAGTCCCTGCATCTTCTTACCTGTGGAAGAGTGGGGCTGTGCCACAGCAAGAGTTAATGCTGTACAGTCTGTAAGTATGTGGCAAAGAAATCTCCACTGCAATCAGATGTGAGCATGCTGCAATTTGCAAGTTGATTGACACTGCCCACAAGAAGGCATAAGAAAAAGAAAGGTGAAAAAGAACCACAACTCCCTACAGTGCTAACACTATGCAACAACATGAAAAATTAGGAGTATTTGGTGCAACTTAAAAAGAGAGGATAAAGGGGTTGCTCTGCCTGGGAGAAGCTCTCTGACTTCAGTGAGGTTATTTCTAAGATCACCCAGAGTTCATAAAATGACTGGCTGTTTGCTAAGCCAGATTTTACCTATTTTACCCTCATCACTTTGAGTTGTGTGGGCATTTTTTGTGTGGGTACTTTCTTTTTTATTTTTTGTATATACATAATGAATAAGAATATATGAGAATATTAAATAAGCTGAATGCAATGCATTTTAAATAAACCTGCTACTTCTTTTTTTAGATCTAAATTAAATGCAAAGTAAGCACCTCTCAAATGCTTGTGGCTAAATTTACCACTGGGAACTTAATGGGTGTGTTGATGAAACGTTTACATGCACCTGTTTTGGCCATAAAGAGAGAAAATTTGCACATCCAATACATCCAGCTTTACATTTAACTTCTCCTCTGCAATATGATTGCCTGCTTAATATGTACGAATGAAAGATTAAACGGGAGAAACTGGCAAGGTTCAGAGTCTGGACTGTTTTTTTTTTAACAAAAACATTTTCAGACAGTGTTTGGGCCACCACGTATGAGCTGAAATTTATAAAGTTCTGCCATTCACATTTCAGTTCTGTTCCAATAAATGCCATTATAAACTTTTCAGACTAGTAATAAAAAAAAGCTATTAATGTGTTTTTCTCCATGTTAATCAATTCAATACAAGGAGTGTGATGTTAACACTACTTACGTTACTGCCTTCATCATTTCTCATTCTTACAATATATAAAATAAACAAAGGGGGTTTGGATTCCTTATAGATTCATTTTTATCTCAAAGTGAAAGCTGTGCAAGATTTGTGGCTTCAGACTCATAGTTGGAGATAAGCTTCTCCTTCCTTCGTCTTCCCAAACTAAATATACAAAGAGACTTTAACAAAATTAATTGCAGTACTCAGCATTCATGAATTTCTACGCTTGTGTAATTCATTTCCTTGCAGATAGCAAAGCAGAAGGAGGTTCTCTTGCTGCCAAGGTTACAGGATTCATGAGCAAGCCTGCTTGGGACTAATGGGGAATAAGTAAAGAATCTCCCTCATCACTCCTTTCACTGGGGGCTATCTTTTAATCACATTAAATTACTCGTGCCATCAGTTTGCATTCCTTAGGATAAAGGGACAGCCAGAGAACAAATGCTGGCAGGTGAACAGCCATTTCTGCCACAATTTGCGTAATGTTTAGTAATAAAGATTACTGCTAGATTAGGGACCAATTATATTCATATTCATCTCTGGCAAAGAGTATAGCCCCTCACTCAGTTCCTTCAACAGCAACTCCAGTCTTCGATCCAAGCATGATGTAGGAAGGTGAAGCAGCCTGTGCTCCCTGAGAAAAAAGCAGTAGCATAAAACCTTGGCTTTCCTCCCACCTAATCCTGCTGCCCAGTGTTGCTGGCTGTGGAGGTCAGAAAAGGGAACGTGTCCCTGATGAGGACCATGAAGGAGGACCCTGTGGGTTAGGTGAAGCCACAGAGCACTGCAGGATCATCTAGGTGTTTCTTCTCTTGTTGCAATACGAATACAACCATGTTCCAAAGGGAATATGAGAGGCTCAGCACTGTGGTCACAGGACACAAAAAAGGAGATGTTAAGATTCATTCTTACCTAAGGAATTCTTCCCTTGTAAAGCGTGTTGCTGCAGTAGGCAGTGCACTGAACCACATCCCACCACTGTACTGCTGTTCAGTGTCACTCTACCTCGGAGATACCTTGCAGACATGAGAGGGGATTCAGGGCACCACACTTCACATCCTGGCAGGTCTTATTTTCATGAAATGTCAAAATTGAAGCCTCTCTAAATTATCTCAAACTGGGTCAACAAGGGAAAGACACCCAAATCATTCTCAGCTTAAAAACACATTTTTATTACGCAGGATGTAGTCAACTGTCTGTTAAATCTAATTTTTCTTTAGCATTAATTTTTCTCTTTATCAGATTCCCCCACCACCACTTACAAGAGCACCTAAAAGTTGCATAAAGACAACCTCTGTAACAAGTGTCAAATTCTTGCCTACTTAACTCCACTTAACTCTGTTCAATCAGAACACAAGTTGTCTGTGTGCAACCTAAAATTCCCACTGGATAATTGTGGTGAAGCAATCTGCAAGTCAGAATTGACATGGAGACATCTCAATGTCCCCTTTTCTTGGAAGGTTACAGTAACCAGCGTATTGCCAGCTTTCAGAGATCAGAAACTTGATCTTCTTAATTCATGCTATTTAAATTGTGGATTCATGATGCTAACCCGAATGATGCAAACAGTCTTTGAGGAGAAAGGATAATTGTGTGACTGAAGAAACACACTTCAAGTACTGCATTTTACGTCCTCATCAGTTTTGTTTCTCAGCCCCCAAATGCACCACTTTTCACAAAAATCTACATAGAACAGGACTCCTCAACCCTTCTCTGATAAATTAATCTCCTCTAGAAAGGTTCACATGGAAAAATCTTGAGAAAGAGTGATATTGGAATCCTTGAATTTAATATGCTATTAAAAAAAAGGAAATTAATTAGGTGTATCAACTTTAAACATAAAAGCTGTGGAATAGATAAGGACTTACTGAGTGACCCTTACAGGCTATAACTCTGCATGGCATCCCACTGAGACCAGAAATAAACACACACAGTCTGTGAATTAAAATATCATGTTGCTCCTTTACATTGAAATTGGTTTATAAGGGCACGTGGAAAGGATTCATTTGTCCATCTCTAAACATGGCTGTCTATCTGCTAAACAGGACACAGCTGGGACCGCATACAGGCAAATTCACACCAGGACATGCCACGAGCCTCTCTACAGTGTCGACCTAGCCTCACAGGGAAGACTATTGCTCTTGCAGGCACACAGCAAACAGGTCTATTCCAAATGGCCAGCTACTCCAGCGGAATATTGCTCAAAACATGTTTGGATTGGGTGGAGGAAGGTCTTTAGAGCATAAAAGTGCCTTTGTACTTCCTAGATCAAGCAGAACAGTAGGTTTGCATCTCAGAGCTTGATCTAATCCCCTCAAAGTGCTACACAGCAATGTTGACAGTTCTGTGGTGTCTAAGGAGCGTGCTAGGAGCTGCCCCTGGATCAGGAGTGAGGAGCCCGGGGAATCCAGAATCTGACTCCTATGGAATCTGGATGGTTCCACCAAAGGTGTGGAAGCAAAAAGTCGTACTCTCCATTTTACATACATAGCACTAGCTGGTCCTTATGGGATGAATACAAAAATATAACCATACCAAATCACAAAATCTAATAAATAAGCATGTGGAAAAGGGACATATTAAATCCTCAAAAGGCCAGCTCAATGTGGAATGAGATCTCTCCCTGCTGCCCCCTTAGCAGTTTGATATCAAGCACATTCCAGGAATTCAAAGTGAGCACGCAAAAAAAGTAATTTTAAATAAATGACAATGAAAGGCTAATTGGAAAAGCACTCATTCCAGTAAGTATCACTGAAAATTAAGCTTTAACTTGCATATTTGCTTTAAATATTCTCCTTTTGTTTAGTAACTGCAAACCTATAGCATGCACCAGTGGGAGCAGTTTGTCATTAGAAAGTTCTTGCCATTATATGCCTTCAACAAATAATTATAAAGCAAAAAAATGAAGTAAAATGGTTGGTAGACACACAGATTTCAGATACACTCAATTTCCATAATTTTGTGAAAACTGGTGACTAGCTGCAGCAGACACCCAAAATTAGTACCCAGTATGAGAAAAAAAGGGTGAAATGGGAGTGTAACAGATGCACATTTTGTCTGCTCTAGAATATATAGTGCCCTGCCAGTCAGCACTTGGGCTTTTTTTTTTTTTTTTTTTTTTCCCTCGCCAGTGCAGTGGTTGGAAGTACTAGAGAAGAAATGGCAATACCATACAAGACAAGAGGGGACTCTGTCCCACTAGGGGATGGCGAGAAGTTCTTGAACACTGGAAGAGAGCAAATACCACTCCTATCTTCAACATGGGCAATAAGGAAGATCCGGGAACTGCAGGCCTGTCACTCTCACATCAATCCCTGGGAAGGTGATGGGGCAACTAATCCTGGAAACCATTTCCAAATGCACAAAGGACAAGATGATTTGGAGTAGTCAGAATGGATTTATGAATGGGAAATCATGCTTAACTAACATGATAGCGTTCCATAATATGGTAATTAGCTCTGTGGATAAGGGGAGAGCAGTGGATGTTGTTTACCTTGCCTTTAGTATGGCTTTTGACACCCGTAGCCCTGCAGAGAAAGACCTTGGAGTTTTGGTGGACATTAAGTTGACCATAAGCCGGAAAGGCACTCTTGTAGCAAAGAAGGTCAACAGTATCCTGGACTGCATTAGGAGAAGCACTGCTAGGATATCACAGGATGTGATCCTTCCCCTCTACACAGCACTGGTGAGGCCATATCTGTGTCCAAATCTGGGCTCCCTAGTACAAGGAAGAAAAGGACTTACTGGGACAAGTCCTGCACAGGGCTATAAAGATGATTCGACTACAGCATCTTTCATGTGAGGAGAGACCAAGAAAGATGGGGCTGCTCAGCCTTGGAGAAAAGATGATTCAGAGGAGTCCTTATCAATGTGTATAAATAACTGATGAGAAGGAATGAAGAAGAGGGAGTGCCCACTGAGGTCACAAGAGGCAACAGACACAAATTAAAAAGCAGGACATTCAATCTGAACACAAGAAAACATTTTTACTGTGAGGGTAGTCAAATACTGGAACAGGTTGTCCACAGAGATTGTGGAGTCTCCACCTGTGGATGAAGACCAAAACCCAACTGGACACAGTCCTGGGCAGCTAGTTATAGCTGGCTCTGCTTGAGGAGGTGATTGGACTACCTGATCTCAAGAGATCCCTTCTAACCTAAACAATTCTGTGATTCTGTACCGTAGTAAGCAAAGATGGACAGTCATTGAGAACACAAATGGTGAAGCCAAGTTACCACAGCAGAGATTAGGAAACAAGTATCCACATAAATCTAGATTTCATTAATTTAATTTCTCTTGGAAACGTGGAATTTTTCTGCAGCCAAAGTTCAACCAATTTCTTACCAGGCAGCAGCATTCCACACATTCTGCGTTGCAAGATTAAGACATTATGCCAGAGAACAAAACTCCCTGATTATTGCAGTTGCCATGCTGTGGAGTCTCCTATTGCACTGTGATATACTATCTCACACACTCAAGCGAGCATTATTTAGATCACCATGTGGGGAAGTGGGAAGGAGATTTCAAAAATCCTGAAATTAAGGATAGTAGCCTGGCTCCATGGAAGACAACACTTAGCTTCCACGGACTGGGGCAGGATTTTACCATACAGAAAATGATAACTTGTGTATTCATTCTGTGCTGACACCTGATGTTGTATCATGTAGCTAAAGCCCTAAATGGCTTAAAATGGATATGGAAAAACTGTGATATCCAGCAGCAGAGTCATTCCAGTGTCCTAGACTTACTCAACTAATCATCTCTCACTGACGCTCTTACATGAAAACTGACACATGAACAGAGTTGAAAAGGAAAAAACTTATGACAGGTGACCAGAAAAGCAATCCTCCTTGCTCAGTGCTCTTCTGCGATAACAGTCATTATGAAAGAGCTGCCTCTGCCATTTGTACACAAATCAGTGTCAAAGACAGCACGTACCAGGTTTCCATTGAGAACACCCAGCTATGGGAAGCCACACCTGGCTACTGAATAGCCACCAGCAGTGGTGGTAGCAGCAAGGGCACTCCACTGACATTTACTTTAATACCAGTCCAATCTCAACGCACTTCAAGGTATGCAACACATTCTTCTACTGCTTTATTCACAGTCCCCAAAAGAAAACAATTTTTTTCCCCCGAGGTACCTGACCTTGAAAAAAACATTGCTTCTCTTTGTTTGAATGTATTCAGCTGCTTCTCTGCCAACTACAATGCATTCCCTATTCATCAAGAAAAAGGTGGTCCTGAAAGAAATCTGCAGGATGTTTTCTCATGCGTGTGTGTTGTATAGAGAGTAAGGTTGATTCCCAGCTTTTAAATATTACTTTAATAATTCTGATGAATTCAAATCTTATTGCAATTCCTGAATTTTCAAAATTGCAACTCCTGAATTTTCAAAAGAAAAACTAAATGTCCTGTGTGATAAATCTAACAAATATCTGGTTTTGAATTAAAATCTTTTTCTCTTACGTGCTTCATGACTTTCCACTTTAATTATTCGCTAGAGAAAGACTTTTTAGTTCTTTTCTTAAATATCTTCAAATGATCTTTTGAATCTTTTCCATTTTGCTTCATTTACATAATTTCATAGAATCATAGAATGGTGTAGGTTGGAAGGCAGCCTAAAGATCATCTAGTTCCAACCCCTCTGCAATAGGCAGGGACACCCTCCACTAGACCAGGTTGCCCAAAGCCCCATCCAACCTGGCCTTGAACACTTCCAGGGAGGGGATATCGACAACTTCTCTGGGAAACCTGTTCCAGTGCCTCACCACCCTCACAGTAAAGAATTTCTTCCTAACATCTAATCTAAATCTACCCTCTTTTAGTTTAAAGCCATTACTCCTTGCCCTATCACTACCTGCCCTTGTAAACAGTCCCTCTCCAGCTTTCCTGTAGGCCCCCTTGAAGTACTGGAAGGTTGCTCTAAGGTCTCCCCAGAGCCTTCTCTTCTCCAGGCTGAACAATCCCAACTCTCTCAGCCTGTCTTCATAGGAGAGGTGCTCCAGCCCTCTGATCAACTTCATGCCCCCCCTGTGGACTTACTATAACAGGTCCATGTCTTTTTTGTACTGGGGACCCCAGAGCTCGATGCAGTAGTCCACGTGAGGTCTCACGAGAGCGGAGTAGAGGGGCAGAATCACCTTCCTTGACCTGCTGGCCATGCTTCTTTTGATGCAGCCCAGGACACGGTTGGCTTTCTCGGCTGCAAGCGCGCATTGCCAGCTCATGTTGAGCTTTTCATCAATCAATACCCCCAAGTCCTTTTCCTCAGGGTTGCTCTCAATCCATTCCCCGCCCAGCCTGTATCTGTGCTTGGGATTTCCCTGACCTATGTGCAGAACCCTGCACTTGGCCTTGCTGAACCTCAGGAGGCTTGCACATGCCCACCTCTCAAGCCTGTCAAGGTCCGCCTGGATGGCATCCCTTCCCTCCAGAGTGTCGACCACACCACACAGCTTGGTGTCATTGGCAAACTTGCTGAGGGTGCACTCGATCCCGCTGTCCATGTCGCCGACAAAGGTGTTGTTAAACAGCGCTGGTCCCAATACTGATCTATGAGGAACGCTGCGCATCACTGATCTCCACGTGGACATCGAGCCATTGATGGCAACTCTTTGAGTGCAACCATCCAGCCAATTCCTTATTCACTGAATCGTCCATCCATCAAATCCATATCTCTCCAATTTAGAGACAAGGATGTCTGGAGAAAAGATGGATCAGGGGAGACCTTATTGCTCTCTACAGCTACCTGAAAGGAGTAGCCAGGTAGGCTCTTCTCCCAAATAACAAGCTATAGGACAAGAGGAAATGGCCTCACGTTGTGCCAGGGGAGGTTTAGATTGGGTATTAGGAAAAATTTCTTCACTGCAAGGGTTGTCAAGCATTGGAATAGGCTGCCCAGGGAAGGGACTGAGTCACCATCCCTGGAAGTATTTAAAACACACGTGGATGTGGTGCTTACAGACGTGGTTTAGTGGTGGACTTGGCAGTGCTAGGTTAACAGTTGGACTTGATTATCTTAAGGACCTTTTCCAACCAAAATAATTCTATGATTCTATGTTGTATGGGACAGCGTCAAATGCTTTGCACAAGTCCAGATGAATGTCAGTTGCTCTTCCCTTATCCACCAATGCTGTAATCCCATCATAGAAGGCCACCAAATTTGTCAGGCACAATTTGCCCAAGATGTTGGCTGACACCGATCACCTCCTTATTTTCCATGTGCCTTAGCACAGTTTCCAGGAGGATCTGCTCCATGATCTTGCCAGGCACAGAAGTGAGACTGACTGGCCTGTAGTTCCTCAGGTCTTCCTTTTTTCTGTATTTAAAAATGGGGGTTATGTTTCCCCTTTTCCCATCAGTGGGAACTTCACTGGACTGCCAGGAATTTTCATATATGATGGTTTGTGGCTTAGCAACTTCATTCACCAGTTCCCTCAGGATCCACGGATGCACCTCATCAGGTCCCATGGACTTGTGCACCTTCAGGTTCCTTAGATATTCTCAACCGTGATGATCTCCTACTGTGGGTGGTTCTGCATTCTCCCAGTCCTGCCTTTGCCTTCTGTGACTTGGGCAGTGTGGCTAGAGCACTTGCTGGTGAAGACTGAGGCAAAAAAAGTCATTGAGTACCTCAACCTTCTCCATATCCCAGGTAACCAGGTCTCTCTTTTCCTTCCGGAGAGGACTCACATTTTCCCTAGTGTTCCTTTTATTGCTGACGTACCTATAGAAGCTTTTCTTGTTGCCCTTGACGTCCCTGGCCAGATTTAATTCTATCAGGGCTTTAACTTTCATAACCCGATCCCTGCTCAGACAATTTCTCTGTATTTTTACCAATTTTTAACATGCAATTCAATATGCCCTTCAAGGTGACCTCTGAAAAGGTTTTCTAAATGCTGAGGTTAGGACATTGTCAACAGAGGCAACATCAGCACAGCTGAAGATGATGATATGTATTGTTCTGCTTTCCTGTGGTTCAGAGTGGCAAAGTGGTGATGGCAAAAAAGCCATCTGACAGAGCAACATCCTTGGCTTATGGCAAGTGCAAAATGGAGCAAGCAAGGAAATCAAAGCATGTATTGTTGTATAATAATTCAAAAAAATCACTAAGAAATTGTATCAAAGACAGTTAGCAGTAAGAAGTAGATGAATGGGATTCAACAAGAAAGAATTGAACCTATATGAAAATTCTCTGTTCTCAAGGATGCTTCCCCAGCAATTTAAAGGCATAGAAGAGGGTACACAAAATAACTGCAGTACAACAAAGTGAATTAAGACTGTGCCATAATTAAAACAATCTTTGTACATGCCTCATTCACTGCTAATGCCAGGACATTGTAGCAAAATTGTGTTATACTACCACCACCCAAATTATTCAGAAGCACTGAAGGCATCACATAGGACATGTGTGCACTCAGAAATTGTAAAATAAAGTTCTCTCTCTGCTTCCTGTTAAGATCTATCCCTTTACACAACATCTACTTCTCTCTCTTCCAGCTCAGTCATTTCCCACTGTCAAGTCAACCATTGATTTTAGTGCTCATTTATAAAATGATTCAAGGATTCCAAGATGTCAAATGATTAAAGACAATTAGTCTGTATTAAAGATGATTACAGATATACCTGCTTGCTGTTTTACTGGCAATGACAGTAAAATAGCAAGCAGGTATTGATTACCATTGACTCATAATCACCATCAATTATGTTGATTTTGTAAGTTTGGGAATATATTTCAAAAGGTACAATATGACTGGTGTCTAGAACATTTGCTGAACCCTCTTTTCTAGGCCTGAACTTCACAGCAAGGATTCAACTGGATTATCAGATGGAAAGATAACACTGTCTTGCTGTGCAGCAATATTTCCAATGAGAAGCTATGCTGTGCAGTGGTTACCTTGTACATGTCATGGAATTTAGATAATATAAAGCACCTGAACATGATTTGTGGCCTTAAAGGCAACACACTCCACCCTAAAAGAACCCAGAATGTTTGGGTTTAGAGCTGCTGATCAACGAGATCTGTCTTTCCTCATTTCAACTAGGAGTCATTCTGTGTATACCATTGCTGAGTTAAATAAAAGCAAGGAGTTGAAAGAACTTTAGCTGTAAATTATACCTAGTAAAGTGGTCTACTCACCACATTATTCTTAATGGCAGCTGACAAATCCAAGACAAGGACTGTATGCTATTGGCCTGCTTGCAGTCTGATAACAAAAAAGTAATTTCCATTCTCTTTTTGTATACGTAAAAAATGTTAAACATTTAGTTTACTGTCATTTTCTAACGTTGTCTGAAATACATTGTGACACATCAAAAATGTTCATAGAATGAATAAAAAATGTGCTGTCTGTTTCAATATACTACCTCAGTCATTCCTCTGCATTTGATGTTGCCTGTATTTAAATGTCTAAAGCTGTCTTAATTATTTATTTTATTGCCTTTCTAGAACATTCTTTTCTCTTTCTGCTACTCTTCACTTTTTCAAATAAAATTGTATAAAATGTGTACCAGCAGTTAGAACAGATGCAAAACTGGGAGTCAGTCACCAGCTAAAACTAGTGTTGATATGTAAACCAGTGCTGTTCACCTGAGTTCTACTAGCACTGAATACCATAATGAATTCAGTTCCTGATCCACCTGGATGTTGAAATGGCTTCTTATTTCACTGCAGATGAGTCACGTAAAGACTTGTCCTCTGGAATAGTAAGGTCCCATTACATTCATTCAGACATGAGAACACTAACTATTTCCCAGTAGACACTGCATCTTCAGGATTTAGCCTTCAACACCACTTCTCCCCGTCAGCAAAAGGGGAGCTGAACTACTTACCACTTGTAACATGCTGTAAGATGCCTGGACAAAAAGCATGCAATTGTGCAATGTATTTAATAACCACCATAACTGTATTCTAGAGTTTTCCTCTGGAGAAGACCCTCACCACTCATATTTTTTCTACTATGAAACCTGAAACTTGAGAGGGCATGGGAAACAAATCATCGTAAAAGTGCTCCCACAACAAAGATATACTTTGACATCCCCCCTGGGATTATAAATTAACCTCCAATTAGGGATTACAAACCAGCAAGAAGGAAGCCCAGATACATCTCTTTCTGTTGCAGGCTAACTGATACATTGCCAAATATTTATCAGAGACCCTCAGATGAATTTAGTGATGTCAGGAAATAAAAGATAGATCTGGCTGGCTTTAAGCCAGGCATAATGGCAGCAGCAGCTGTGTTCAATTCATCCATACAGATCTGGGAATTAATCTCCCAGTCAGGCAGGTTGGAGGTCAGAACTGGATTTCTCATGAGAAAAAGCACTATTCCAAACTGTGCAGCAGGACAATATGAAAAATATTGTACTCATTGCAATATGAACAAAAATACATATTGACTAGGATGAGACACCATTCATCTTCATTTCTGAACTCAACCAAAATAGAAAGATACATGGCATAAAGAGCTGACAGGCTACTGCATTATCTAATCTTTACAAAGAGTATTTGTGTTGGGCATGGAGCTTAATTTAGGAAAGTTTGATTTTCCTTTCCCTGCACCCATTCCCCTGCTAACACTTTATTCAAGGAATCAATTAGGCCTTGATCAACCATTGATCAAGAGTTCCCAATGGGGAGCCCTAATGCATTTTATCTGCAGTTATCGTTCCTAAATAACACCTATTTCTGGGCATGCACTTAATTCTTTTCATCAATACTGTGCTATCCTTCAACAAGCCTGTTAATAGCATTTTGGAGGTGCACTTTCGATGAAATCCTCCTTTGACAAATGAATTAGTGAAACTACTGGGATTTCCTTTGGTATATTTGCTTTTTTTTTTCCCCCACGCAGGCAAATAAATTCCACCCCCCTCACATCCTCCTGCCTTAAAAAAGGTTAAAGTGATGTGTTGGAGTTCAAGATACTAAATGGAAAGCTGTTCAGAACAAATTGAAAAAGATAACCAATAATGCTTTAAAGCAAACATTCATTATTTTTCACTAAATTCCCTATGGAGTGAAAGATGTGATGCATCTCTACAATTTCCAGAATTTTTCACTGCCAGTAGCATTTCCCTAGCACTATTTCTTTTAAAGGAAAGACACGAAAGGTGCATATCAACTTAGACAAGACTTCAGTATATGATTAAGTCAGTCACATGGGTTTAAGCATGCACTTAAGTTATCTG
Source organism: Aramus guarauna (assembly GCA_013400195.1). Classification (NCBI taxonomy): domain Eukaryota; kingdom Metazoa; phylum Chordata; class Aves; order Gruiformes; family Aramidae; genus Aramus; species Aramus guarauna. The sequence goes on from VXBL01005521.1 coordinate 126,405, forward strand.
CTGAATAGGGACAGATTTGAACCTATGCCTGAATGCTTTGCTGAAAAGAAGCCAAAACGAATTGGTTATAATTAAGTTATTTTGATGAAATTTCTGCAACTCCCTATTGTGTGACACCAGTACTGAAATGCTAATAAACTAGTTAAAATTAAGCTTATTACCAAGTAAAATAAACCACTGAGACACTTCTGTCTTTTCTTATTTTATATCACCATTTATATAACATTATTTTGGATTAGAGAAATAAAATACTTTACCAGGGCTAATGCATCTGCCTCACAGAGCAATAATTGCAGTGCATCGCAATCCAGGAGACAATCTGTAGATTCCTCCACATCCACCTGCAATGCTACTCCTGTTTATCTGAGAAATAGCTTTTATCTATGTCAGCACTTACACAACCCCCTAACTCCATAAAACTACCAGAGAGATACCACAGGCCAGGAACTGCTCAATAGGTGGAGAGCTCTTTTAAAAACAAAACAAATGGATCTCTAACTGAAAAATAAAGCATTAACACACAGGCTGCTCAGAAGGCATTGCATACACATACCAGGACTTGCACGCTCTGAAGCATGTTATGTTAATGCAGCATATCCCCGCAGAAATATCACAGAGTGTTAAAATTGGCCTTGTCCTCTTGAGAGCCTTCTGCATGCCGACAAACGCAGATACTACCCACACAGATACTGTTCTGAAATTCTCCCAGCCTTGCACAACAGCAGGAACAGCTATGTTCACTGTGGCAAAGAAGGATACAGGGAACCAATAATTCTACCACCACTCAAAAGTTTCAACAGTAAGAACTTTTAAAACATATAACAATGGGACAGCGCAGGCAAAGTCAAATGCTGTTGAGTAGAAAAGGCAGGCCACCTGACTCAAGAGTGGTGCAGAGTGACCACCCTGTCAGTTTTGCAGGACTTCCCAAAGCCTGTTGTTTTCCAATAACTTAAGGCCATTTGTAAACTGCATACAATTTGGATGATCTTGTCCCTTCACTTTGCAAAAAGATTAACATCATCTGTGTGTGTGCCTTGGACAGCTCTGCATGCGAGGCTGACCAGGAACATGAGGCATTTTGTTACCTAAGCAGACATCCTGCTCCACTGAAGCTCTGTCAAAGACGAACGTGGAAAACTTTTAAACTCTCTGGACAAAAGCTCAATGAGAACAGTAGTCTCTGCAGTAGGTTTGAACTAAACCTTCTGTATGAAAAATTTCTTCAGTTTGATTGTGAACCCCTTCCTCATATTGGCAAGTGGTTCAGCAGCATCAGGTCATTTCTGTGAGCAACTGCTCATGAGTGCAGAAGGTGGAAGAAACTCAGTTTTTCCACTTTGTCTTTAAAACCAAATGTGAAAGAGGTTGTGAGGACTGAGCTATACTTGAAATCAGACCCACTATGTTGCTGTCTATAATCTGTATGAGATGAGGCAAAATAGCAATCAGGAATTAAAATAATTTGTAAAATGTTTTGAGAAACAAAACAAGAAATGCATCAATCTACAGGCCATATTTTTAATAAGCTAGCAGTAAAAGCTATAGAGGAAGTCATTACAATTTACTGTGAAACAGAAAACGAGCATTTTCACACATCTCATGAAAAACAGAAGTAGCTATTATTTTTCAATCCTCAATCATTCTGTGGGCCATTTTCAACACAGCTAAGCAGGCATGGAATTTAGGCTGTAATTTTCACAGGGACCCCAAGTGAGTTAATGGTCTAATCTTTATTGAAAATTCTGGTCTTAACTTTTAGTTGCCAACAGCAGTAACTGCTCCCATAATCAAATATCATAGTCAGTGATCCATCAGTGCTTTTGTTCCTTAATCTGGCTTATGTTACTTAGTTTGACATTTCAAAAAGAAAAGAAAAAAAAAAAGCACATTATGGTAGTGTAGTTATATTCTTCCATTTGTGGGCATTAAATAGTGGCACCATAGCTCTGCCCATAAATCAGAAAAAATATAGACATCTGAACAAACAAACCTACTGAAAAAAATCATGTATTACAGCTGCAAAAAAGTAAATATGGACTTTTTTTTCCTGTGCCTCCAGGAGAATCATCACAGTAAAAATAAATACAGATGCTAAAACCAGAAGGATTATACAAGCTAGAACTGGTACAAGACTATGCATTTTATTAGCATAATTTATATTCTAACAGAATCCAATCTGGTGTTGAGAAATATAAGGAGTATCCAGCTTCGGATAGGACAGGGCCCTGATGCTTTCTCTCTATCACAATAAAATTATCAACTTATAAAAATGTCAAACACTGCTTTATATTAATGGAATAAAAATAAAACATATTAAAGAGAATATTCAAACTACAGATGTCTGGCCATTCGCGTGACTCTAGCAATGTCACTGGAGTTTGGACTGCTTTAAATGGGGGCATAAATTTAGCCTGAAAAGAAGTGCTCTCAGAGTGACAGCAACCTGCCTTAGTTCCCACAATCACACAAACTCCATTCAACACCTACATCTCTTGGGCTGATACTTCTGCCCTCAAAAAAAAAAAAACCCAAAAACCCACAACTACATTTTGAGAACTTGCATATGAACATGCACAAACACCAACAGGAGCTCCCAAGTCCCTCAGGTGACCACTTTGAGCTGAAGACAGCCTATGAACCAGTCACACTGCTGCTTTGGGAACAGTCAGGACAAAATAAAACTGCTGTATATTTTTCCTGACAATCATCCCATAGGAATGCATTTCCTCATTCTATTCCCACACAGCCCACATTTCACTTCTGCAGAACTGAAGAGATTCCTATTTTGTAACATTACCAGCTGGGACAGTTGGAAGAATAGCGAACAAGGTTTGAGCTCAGGCCCAGCCAAAGAGATCCACAGTGTAGCTCCAAGAAGCAAGGCATTATCCCTTTTTCCTTCCTATACTATGTATTCCTGAGCGTTCTCCAAGCCCCTCTCTCTTTACAACATCAGATCGTATAGCCAGTTCAGAGAAAGAGTTATGAAGTCCAGGCTAGCATTTTTCTCATGAGATCAAGAGAAACATTTCTCCATCAAGAAAAGGGAAGATGACATTCTAGGGCATGGGAGCAAGTTGGCTGCTTAAAAGCTCAGAGAGGCTGCTGCCAAGTCACTAGAATGAGAGGCAGAGGCAATTTTTGGGCTTCTCCCAAGCTGATGAATGAGAATGGGTCAGTCTACACTGCCTTGAAGTCCCAGCAGCCGGTCCTGTCAACCTCAACAGCTGCATGCTCTTCCACAGCAAAAGAACAAAAGCTCTGTGCCAAAAACCTGTCTGTGAATGGCTGTAAAGGACTTTTGTCTTGATGCTTTTTAATAATTAATATGCTACTAAAGCAACAGTCCCAGCAATAGATACAGAGAGACTACTTCAGAGCTTGGGAGACCATGCATTGTGTCCATATGCACCTGGATGCACACCCACCCTGTGGCTGATACTGCGGAACAAGCACTAGCTTGCTACTGTGTCCACAGCAGAAGGAATAAAATGGACATCATTCACTGGACAAGTGCTAGTAAGTCAGCTGCAATACACAGCCCTGCCATCTGCAGAGCTCAGTCTCTCAAATCTCTTGCTGTCACCCAAAACACTAAGAGCTCTAAATTTAGAATTGGCCCTAGCTGCCTGCAGAGTTTTGGGCAACTCGTAGCTCCTGCCTCTCCACCAAAATAGGGTAATAACACTGCCCTGCTTCACAGAAAGAGGAGAATATTGATTAAACTTTGTAGCAAGGGATGAATATCCACTTCAAACTCCTTCCACTTGACAAAGTGGGAGTAAATGAAAACTGCAAGGGAATCCATTATTCAACCTCTTCTCAAGTCAGAAACAGAAAGTAACGATTGGCCCCCATTTTATCCCGGGAGGAATTTTACATGTACACACTCCTAATTAACAGGAGACTACCAGGTACTTGAAAAAAACTGATTTTATATATAGATTTATGTGTGTATATATACACATATGCCACCACTAGTTGGTGCAACTTACCTTGTCGTGGTGTGGTGGCTTGCGTGCCTTGTCAGGCCAGACTAAAATGTTGCACCCTGGCCCTCCAGGTTGGGGGTTTTGTTTTGGGCTGACAACCCAATCATGTAAAAAACAAAATCTGTTACAGAAATTGCAACAACACTATCCCACCGGGTTTGGTGGCATAGTGTTGTTGCAGCCCTATGCTCCTCGAGGAGTAACAAGGACCAAACAACAACAATATACACATATGAATGATACAGAAGCCCTCAGAGTCTTAATCTGCAGAGTCCTTTTCTACTTTTGCACACACAAATGTTACTTTCTTCTGATGTGCAAGTGTTAGTGCAGATTGTTCCTTCACCGATTTTCCAAGGAACCACATTAACAATTACTGTGGTGGACTTGTCTGGGTCAGCTACTTCCCCATAGCAGTACGTGTGGCAATACTGTTCTTCACATGAGGAAAGACAGCACACAAATTCTAGGCATGCTGTATGAAAATACTAGTTCTAGGCTGCTCCTGTTTTATTTATATTGTAGGCATGACTGTAAGTGTAATACAGAGACAAACTATTGATTTCCTTAGTATAAGCCCATGGATTTAAAGTCATACAGGAACATTAAGAGCCTCTGAATTTGATCATCTGCAATATACAGACTACAGTAATTTCTTTACTCAGTAAAACTGCACTTGAATGGAAGCCCATATTTTAGACACTTCTTTGATCTTACCAACAACTGTAGTGTACCTCCCTGCATCAACCTACAGTATGTGACTCAGAGGAAAGTTAAATTTCCTGATCTCTTTATTAAAAACAAATAATTCCACTGAAAAACAACAGGCTGAAGGAGGGAGTGAATCCTTCCTGGCACTTTTTCACTATTTTTATCTCTGAAGGACCCACATTCTCTGTGACACACTTGTCAACATAACAGTGCTGATTGCTTTGCTGATTTGCTTTGTTTCTTTTTTTGATTCTTTCCTCCATACCCACACATTTATCGATCTATCAGCCTCGACAACAGCCAACAACAGGGAATTCTACAAGATGATGATGTGGAGCATAAGAAACATTTATCTTTTAAACCTACTCCTTAATATTTTCAAGTATTTCTCCTGTGTTCAGGACAGGTCTTTAATATGTCATATTTTAGAAACTGCTATCATTTTTCTTCTTAAGATCTCTCAAGTAGAGGATCTCTTTCCTTTCCCAAACTGAATTAGGGTAGTCTCCATAATCCCTCTTCATGACTGCTCTCTCCCACCTTTCTAGCACTTCTAATCATTTCTGTAACCAAAACTCAACATTAAATTCACAGTGAGGTAAGTCCATCAATTTATACAATGACGTGATAAAATTTTCTAACTGACTCTCTTTCTATATATAGCCAAGTGTTGTATTTGGGTTTTGGAGACCCACTGCATATTAAGTAGATGTCTTTATTAAGCTGTCATGTATGACATGTAGATCTCTTTCCCAAGAGGTTACAGGTAATTCAGAATCCAATAATGCATACAAGTAATTTTAAATTGCCCCTTCTACTTTAACTACTTTGCAATTTAATGCCATGTTCCAGCTACAGCATGCCATTTGGCAACCTAGCTCTTTACAGTCCTTCAGAAGTGCACCTCACAGTCACTCACAGTGTTCCTTAATTAATTCGGAGCCTTTCTGTAATGTTGGCAACTTATCCACTCCTCACCCAGGTTATTGCTAAACATACTGAATATAACTAGGTCCACTGTTAACCTTATTTTTATTTTGATATTTTCTGTAGTTATTTTTACTATTTTTTGCTATTTTGTCTTTACATTCCAGAAGAAGTTGATTATTGGTAATGTATCTCATGACTATTAATTCATAGCAAAATTTTGCCACCTACCCTGTGATTTTCAAGCTCCCTTAATCTTCAGTTATAAGAGACTTTGACAATTTTGATGGAATAGAAAGGTTACACACAATCATGCCCTTGTTTTGGGTGTACTCATGTAATATTTTTTTTAAGAAAAATTATTTTAAGGATAAAGATAATTCAGATGGGCAACCTTGCCCTTACAACAGAAATACCAAGTAAGCATAGGAACAAAGGTCAAACATAAGTAAAATTTGAAACCACAAAGGCTTTGTTTATTAAACTTTTATACATTTACCTTGGCTTTCCACTAGAATCAAAATACATATGTGCTGCAAGGAGCAACTTGGAAAGAGCGTGAATTGTGTGCCTTTGCCTGTGCTAAGGCCACATTCTTTGTAACAACATTAATGTGGTTCTTAAATTGTAAACATGTTTGTTGTTTTTGTTGGTCCTTGTTACTCCTCGAGGAGCATAGGGCTGCAACAACACTATGCCACCGAACCCGGTGGGATAGTAAATTGTAAACATAGTTTTTAAAAATCCTATTCATTCTGATGGCTGTCTCCTCCTACATGTGCCGAGTAAGGCTCATTGGCTTCTTTGCTTTTTTTGTGGGGGTTTTTGGTGTTTGTTTTTGGTTGTGTTCTTGCTTTTTTTTAAATGGCAGATGCACTTGGCAATATCTGTGACCTTGAGTTATACACATGAGCAAGCAAGAGTGCCCAGTCCTGCAAGGCTGTTTATGCATTCTGAGAGAGCTCCTTCTGAGAGGGGTGTCTCAAGGAAGACAGAAACATGATGTGCATACCAAGCCAAGTGCTTCATGATTTATTTATAGGGAAAAAGGGCATAAAAATTTGCTGAAGAGGAAAGAAAAATGAAGAATCTGACTTACCTTGTCGGTGTAGACGAAGAACAGAATCACAACAGTGAGCTCCAACAGAAATATAATTAACAGCATGATAAAAAACTGTCAAGAGAAGAAGGGATGGGGGAAAAACAAAAAGCAAAACCCATCAACATCTATTTCAGCTTTTTCTGGATGCACAGTAAGTACATTCAGCAGATCATACAGAATGGGGAATGGGAGTCACACAGGCAGCAAAATGCAAAACTGCTGTGTTACAGCAGAACAAAAGGCACATGACATGCAGCAACTGAAAAAGCAGGTAAAGTACTAGTGAGGAAACAACAGTATGCAGGCATATGTATGGCTCATTTATATCACTGATTTGAGCAGAACAGCATAAAATCCAACAAAGACCTTTCCCTCCAGCAGCCCAGTACTCTATTTGACAGTAACCCTTGAGGACTCTTCCCAGGCTAGGTTTCCTTTATTTTTTTTCCCCATCAGATCTTTCCAGTTAACAAGGTATCAGCAAAATCAACAGCTTAGACTTCCCATTGCAAGAGAAGGTAGCCTGGTCCATAAACCGTAAAGTCATAGCCTCTTTCAAGGTGGATTGTGGGAGAAGGGAAAGGCACACCAAAAAGCTTGTGTAGCAAGTTAGCTTTACAAGCAGTTTTGGGTAGCTACAAAAATCACCCAGGGGTTTCAACTGAAAGGGGTTGACTTGCACTGCAGACATCAAAGCAAAGTCGGTCCATCTCTTTTTCTCCTCATAACCCCTGGAACTGTCTAAAACCCAGTAGTCAAAAGCTCAAAGGAGCAGATAAAAAAATTTTAACACAGGGATTTCAGGTCGATTCTCTAAAGCCCTCAGCTCTGATGGACTTCAGTGAGAGGAACCATATTCCCTGCTTTTTGCTAAGATGGGCCTGCAGCACAGGTCTGTAGCAATGTCAATACAGCTGTTGCACTGACATTAGAACAAGCGCTAGCACAGCATTAAATGAAACTGAGTTTTGCAGAGATGGGTAAAGAAGAGTGAGTCATTCTGGAAACTTTTTAGGCTCACACAAAGGTCCTGCTTCGTATAATATAAACTCCCTACATTTAGCAGCCTGCAAGGCTTGAATTCTAATACTGAGAAACGCTGACTTAATTGAAATCCCATCCCCAAGAGAAAAAAAAACCAGTTACCATCTCTTCAGCTTCAACCACAAGGCTGCAAACCTATGAAAGTTTAATAGCTACATAGTCTTATCAGAGCTTCTTCACTGCCTGGTAAGTCAAAACCAAACCTTTGAACCTATGGATTTCTGTGATTGAATGGAGGGCAAAAGGTCAAGAAGGGGAAAATATCTTTCTCCAGTAGTACAATTACACTGTCTACAGAACTCATTGCATTTTGCCTCGCGAGTCTTAAATTAAAGTTTATTTTCAAATCTTCATCACTAGTATCTTCACACCTGCCTGACCCTAATACTGGATCCTATTACTGCCCAGTTGTGAATCACAGAACTCATTCACACCCGTGATCTAAGCTGATTTCCATATCATTACTATCCAACACTGACCTTCTGTATGGCTTTGCAAACCAGTCTTGGTGCAGCTTGCTTTTTACATTTACAATTTTAGCCTGCTGCATAGCCTTAACTGAAACAGGACAAAGCATATCACTCTTTGCAAAGATGCATCAACACTTTGCTATATTTTATTTGGCTGTGGGGTATTTTTTTGCTCATCCATAAAGCATAGCTCTTCCAAAATGTGCACACAAACGCCACTGTCTCCCTCTGAAATTCACTGGCATAGCCTGGATTACATTAGGTGGTTTCTAGAACAAAGGAAGGACTTGTACCCATTATAAAGCGTGGTCAGAATTTCCTACCACAGGACCCCAATTTTGTCAGCTTAGAATTTTGCCAAACCTCAATTGCCTATGCTTATATATATTGAGCTTGTTTCTGTGTAAAGGGTAAAAGGTTTTGAAAGAACTTCAAAAACAGCACTTTGCATATTTCTAAGAATGAAGAAGGGTAAAGTATGTTATTCTGTCCAGGTTAAATTGCTGGTGGCTTAATCTGAAAGCCTCTCACACTCTGGTGTTTAGAGCAGGGACGTGAAACAAAGTGTGGCTCCATTTCAGGCACGGGCCTTTTGTCTTACCCAACTATGAGTGAATTTCTGTGGGAAAGTTATTAGCCTTCAAAAAACTGCATTTCACACATCCAGCAGAGATGAGAGGACTCAGCAGCTAAAACCTTAAAAGTCTACAACTACAAAAAACCTACTCCCATCCATCCCACAGCTCGCATGCAACCAGACAACTCACAAACCATCCCACAGCATCTTTCTTGCTCCTGTGGTGCCCACATGCCCGCAATGCCTTTCTGCTGTACTCTCAGAGCTGATGTCCTGTGAAGTGGGACTGGAGGCCATGACCTGGAACAGTGGCTATGGCCAGGAACCAGAGTAAAATTCAGGGACCTGTTTTTCCTGTGCCCTCAGGAAAGTATTTCCTCCCTTCTCCACACACACCGGCATGGAGACAGTACAGATGAAGCCAGGGAATGACTTTGCAGGGAAGCCTGAGGAAGAACATTTCTAACAGCAGATGGGGAATGGTTTGGTTTAGGGTATGATCTGACTACTAGTTTTAGAGAAACTGGATGTGCTGGCAGTAGCCGATCGGGGCAGGAGACACCAGAGAGAAAGGCAAGGCCTGTGCAGCGGCAGAGGATGCCTGTGCACATGGATACCCAGAAGAAGCTGCGCCTTTGGGAGGATGGCGGCTTCCCATGCTGGAGCCGTGGGAAAAAAAGAGCAAGAAAGAAAGAGTGGCAGAAAAAGGAAAGCACACCATACTGAACCCCATGACTGAGTATGATATGCAGACAGTGGACTGGAGACTGGCAAGGGGGGAGGAGAGGTGTCTGGAGGGAACTTGAGGTTTTTTCCTCAAGTGTGTAATTGTCATTATTTCTTAATACCACAATCAGTAATTAAAAGTTTATCTTAATTAGCAAAAAATTAGGGGAAATGTCACGACTCGAGAGTGTTTTCCCCTGCAACACTAAGTCATACAACTCTGCTAAAACCCCTCATCTTAGGTCTGGAGCAGGCAGCTGCTGTTGCCAGCTGTGCCATTATGTGCAGCAACAGAAGGCTGTGGGGTAGATCTTCAGGTGAGACCATGATGGTGCTCCTGCTTTCTTCAGTTAATACTAGAGAAATAGGTAAGCTGTTTCCATCGTAAAAGAAGCTAAAACTGTGAAGTCAAGCACTCAAAATTTAGGAAATCTCAGAATAAAAGTCCTCTCAGTGATGGTTATGTACCATGTCTAAGTCTTTCCCTACACAGACTCAGAAGTTACTCTAAGCTGTTACTGGTGGGAAATTGGTTTCATGCACTGCAGATTTTGGAAGTCATACAGTGAACCAAAATTAATGTACACTGTTCAGAAAGTCAAAACATAGATAAGTAGGATTATATTCTTTCTCCATAGAAAAATATTTTTGTTTTTAAATAAAACCTCTAGTTTTATCTTTATTACTCTTTGCATTCATTGACAAAAACTACACTGCTATATCACAGATGACTAACATGTATTAGTAATTACACTGTTTGCAGACAATAGAGACATGCACTGTATCTTTTATTGCAAAGGTATATTAGGTGAAGGCAACTTTAAGGTGGAGGCTTCAAATTCACCACCTGGTAAAAGCTACAAGCACTTACATGTCAGCACATTTATCATCCCCCTTTAAAGAACAACCCTACCTGAACCCAAAACAACCTGTCAGAAAGTAAAAATTGAGGCTTCAGACTGAGCTGGTTGCAAAACATAGCCTGCACACCTCAGCACATCTTCTGATACACCAGACTACAGTGTGTGCATGGACGCATGCACAACCTGCTCCTCTGTTCCCATAGCGCATTCCAACAAAAGTTCACTTTCAGTTCCATCCTCAGTATCATCTCAAGGTGAATGACGGCCACTCTGGGGCCAGAACCAGCTTGGCATATCCCATTCAAATTTAAAAGGGAGAAATATAAGGCTGAAGGCTCACAGCACTTAAACCCCCACCATACCTGCTGGAAACTCTCACAGCTCCTTTTCAAATGAGTTCTCTCACTGTGGTGATAAATACAGAGAAGAATAACAATGAGTTTTACTTTGGTTCACTGGGGCTGCAGGCTGTTGGTATAATAAAGATTTATGCATGGAGAAACAACAATGCCAAAGCAAAGCATTCATGTAAAACTCAATAAAAAAAATAGACTAATCTGACCTTGTACAGAGAGATGATTTACCACCTTACTTGTCAAATAGTGGGGATGCAAACTAGTAGAGGATCACTGGAGAGGTACCTACTACACAGTAAATTACACCTGAAACAACCCCACAGAAGTTTTGATGAGAAGGAAGGTATGGTGACGCCCTTCTGTCTATCTACCACTGCTGATTTCCAATCCTTAAGAAAACTAAAGTCAGTTTCTCAGCAGCTACCTTCACATTGTACAAAGCCCATGACTTTCCCACAGGTTCCCATTAAAGGAGTAGATAAAAGGAAGTATGCAATTGCTATCAAGCCTACCTCATAGCTATGCATCACCCTCCTGATGTCCGAGAGAGAAAAATCTATTAGAGAAGAGGTCTCAACTTGCAACTCCATCCCCATGGGAGCTGTACGAGGCTTTTGACCCACTAGTTCCAGTTTCCTTCATGCAGCCTCAGTACCAGTGGAAGAATCAAGAACTGTTCCCTATGTACATCCTTTAAACCACATCTCCATCACAGCTCACAAAGGCACAGAGCAGTAAGCTATTTATGTTTTCATCCCAAACAAGTTTCTCTGTTTTCTCAGTGTTAGAGACACTTGCCTCTCTGCATGATGACCAAGCATCGCACACTACTACACAGGATTGGATCTTTTGCATCCCCACTGCCCCTCCTTCCCAAACCTTCTCAATAGTTCTATGATGTTGCTCAAATTGCCTGTCTCTCTGTGTCAGGAGTAGCTGATCTCACAGTCTCCCAAAGACAAAAGTGACCAAGTACAATGAAAACCAATCTGTGATCATCTTGTTAGTCTCCTAACATTTTGCTTTAGACTAAATGTGATATAACTGATGGCAAAATCAAGAATACTGTGTTTAGACTGATCCTTGAAGTAATGCTTTTAGTTTGATGGGAGTCTGTCTCAGAAGGAGACAGCAAAATCTCAGTGTGTCAGACCCTCTTCTCAACTTTGCTAATGACAGGAGAGAGAAGTTGCTTGCAAAGCATTATTCAAATCCTCTTCAACAAACAGCAAGAAAGTAGTAGGAGGACTCAACAGCCAGCAGCCTCTTTGGAATAGTAACACATTCCAAAACGGTTTTAAAATTCATGGCTTAGCAAATAATTTGTTTAGACCAAACAGCCTAAAAATTAGCATAACTTACCTAAGAAACTGGACAAATAACTTCAACAGCCTGTGCTCTGTTCCATCACGTAGTACTTACATTGTTAACCTGTCTGCAAGGGAGACAGCTTCTTTTCTGACAGAGACAATATGAAGTAAAACACATGAGCAGGTAGATTGCTCCTGTGAAAGTGCTCCAGCAAGCTAACTGCTCTTGGCCTGCAGCAGCTCCCAGGATGAAGAGAAAAAACCCAGATTTATGGGTAACCTTTCCTCTGTAACATCAACTGCAAGTGTGGTACAGTCAATCATTTTGCCCTTTAGTTAGGCTGCATTACCAAGTCCTCACTGATCAGCTTTAATTTCAGTATTACATTTCACTTCCTAATTAATAAGCACCTCAGGTAGAAGAAATTACAGAGAATTCATTGGGCTAAAATTGTTGGTCTTCCAAGAGAACTCTAACTTCATAGCCTAGGAGGATTTTAATTTGTCTGCCTGGTCCTAATGTGTACATATATAACTTTGGTCTTCAAGAATAGTCCAGCTCTGGCTGCTAGAAGACAGAATCTCCTAGAATCACAGAAACATATAGGTTAGCAATGACCTCTGGTCCAACCCCTTGCTAAAAGCACAGTCAACTAGATGAAGCTGTGCAGAGCTGTGCCCAGTCACCTTCTGAGCATATGCAGATGAAGATGGACAGCCATCCACAGCCTCACTGGACATCCTTTTGCAATACTTGACTATCTTCATGATAACAAAAATATTCTGTATCTCTAATTGGAATTTCCCTTGTTGTAACTTTTATCTGTTACCTCTTGTCCAATCCCTGTGAATCTTTCCAAAAGCTGTATTTTCTTTAGACTCTTCCGTAAGGTAGTTGAAGATAGGAATAAAATCTCCTCCTTGCTTTAATTTCTTAAGACAGAACAAACCCAGCTCTTTCAATCTGTCCTTGCACATCATGTGCCCCACAATCATCATGGTGGCCCTCCATTGGACTCCTTCCCCTCTGGTATGTACATGTCTTTTCTACTGGGGAGCCCCAAATTGGGCTAAGCACTCCAGATGGAGCCTTATCTTAATCTGGAAGAAGGTGTTATTCTTTCTCAGTGTGAAGAAATGTAAGGGAATGTGGGGCTCAGTACGTCCCAGAACTACCCAATTATTAGATTTAGCTTTTTATTCTGATTTAAGACAAAGGTACATATTAAAGTGCAGGCTCTCCCAATGTTTGAAAGATCTCTGCTTGTTCTGATCAAAAGGAGAAGTTTATTTTTGAGTTAAAAGGAGGATTATCAGATTGTGTTCCTATGCTTTAGGCCTAAACTATCTGCCAAAGATATTTCTTTATTGATTTTTAGATTATAATTTGATATGAACAGAAATGCTAAAACAAATTACATGACATTCTGCACAGAATATTTTCTGCAGGGATAGCATCTTATCTTTAATACTGAAGGTGTAAACAGTACCTCTCTTTTTTGAATAAATTAAGTCAAACCTTTACCTACAAATTCACAGAGCTCCATTAAAGTCAAAAGAAATGAATGGATTTTACAGCAGCCACACTTTACCAAGCTGCCTGAAAATAAAGAACTTTCCTTGAATTTAATATGCTATGTAATTTTCCTGTGCTTTTATCATAATTATTTATATTGAAATAATATCTACTAGATTGGGTGGAGATTCCTCATTACCATGGCTGGCATTGTCAAAATCTTGTATCTTCCCCACAGAAGTGTAGCATCCCCATGCCTAAACAAGTTAAAACAGATGTATCAATAAACTTAAATGCATAAAGTTGAGAACCAAAAGGGGTAACACAGTCAGAGGTCCAGAATGCTATAAACTATTGCCAAATTTACTGCATATTCCACACTTTGGAAAAAATCAAGCCACCTATGAAAAGCCAAAATCAATGCAAGAACTTCCACTGAGGTACTGGAAAACAGAACTCCAGGTACTGGAGAATGACCTGCTCTTTAAACCTGCTTTCAAGTACCAATGCTTGCCAATGTTGGCTCTGGCTTTCAAAGTACAGTAATACAAAGATCATCCCCAAGTATTTTAAAAGGTTTCCCAAAATAGCTCTTTTATTACATACTGGTACATGACTTCCACAGAATAAAAACTGATATGGTATAGATTTTATTAGCACTCAAAAAAGAAAAAAAAAAGCAAAAAAAAAAGGAAACTTTCTTCCACTTTTGAAAGGAAAAGTGTTTAATGTATCACTAGTTCTCACAAGCAGTTTGATTTAACATAATTCCCCAAAGGCATTTTGATCTGATACATTAATAGGGAGTGGGAACACCATAGGCTCACTTAGTTTTTTAAAATTTTCTTTGATTTTCTTTTCCACAGAACTGAGCAAGGAGAGGAGAACAGAAGAAAAAGCGCAATGGGAATTGTACTTGCATCTTAGAAGTGACAACTTCTGCAGCCTGAAAGACTTGTGTAGAAAGAGACAGAGCAATGAATGCGAAATGACAGAACAGTGCCCAGACAGTAACAATAACTGGAATTAGAGTCAATAAAATCCCAGTATATTGATCTATCACATGAACTTCACAACAAAAGGGAAAGGGCAGCTTGATTCCATCAATTTCCATCGTAGTAGATTCTCATTCTACATCTTAGTACCGAAGTTTTTGCTGACACGTGGTTTGTATTCTCCTTTTGTTAGTTCCAGACCATTGCTCCTACTTACTAAGCTTTGTAGCACCATGCATGCTTCCTTTCTGCCCACAGTATTTAGACTCCTTGAATATTTGTAGACTTATGTCCCATCTGAGCCCTCTCTCTGCCATGCTGTGCATATTTAGCTCTCTTAATTCTTCCTTGGAAGTAAATCTCTTTAGCCTCCTGATCTTTTTTTTTTTTCAGCATAAAAATGATAGGTTTGCTCATAAACTGTAAAAAGGCAGTAATGTATATGAGCAAACTTATGAACAGAAACTCCATTACGAAAATGGCATGTATCTAAATTTCGTTCATCAGCTATTATTCTCTAAAAGCCTTAATAGTTAATTCATTGTGATTGTGACAAAGTCGTGCATGCTTTATGCCTGCTAGGTATATAGTACAGCTCTGTTTATGTTTGGACTATATTTTTTATGAATGTGCAAAAACTCCTGCTGATCAATAAGGCTCAGAGAAATCTGCAGTAATTATTTCTAGGAAGATATACAACATATGCAATTTTAACACATTAACAGTGTTTCATTTTAGTCTCATTACTCCTTGGAATCATTCAGTCTTACTGCATTAGTAAGTGAGAGTTGAGAGACTTGACATTCCCATACTGTGTGTCATAGGATTTTAACTGGCATTTTGTGGCATTTCTAGTAATTTTCCATCTTCTCCAAAAACTGACTCAAAATCAAGGAAGTGTCATCAAATATTAGCCAGGTCTCACTCTCACATCACAACAGTGGGTAGGTATTGGCCCATTTAACAGATCGCAGATTATTACTACTTAGCACAAATAAAGGTCTCGCTGGCCTTTGATTCTCTTTAAGGGTTGCTCCATCTCTTGTGCAAACATAACGCAAAGGTGTGACGTGATTTGGCGCCAATGTTTATTGTAGTCAAGACAGAAACTCACCCTACTTGTGAAGCACAATGCAGCTGAAGAAAAACTAAAACATAAGACTACCTCTTACAAGTCACTGCGCCACTTCAATTAATGACAAAGTAGTTGCTTGAGTCCGTCTAACTTATGTAATGGTAATAGCAAATACAACTAAAAGACTCTGACTTGGGGTTAATCCAGTATTCTTCATCTATGGCAAAGATATGCAAAGTTAGTGTCTAAACTAACAGGAGCTCCAGCATGAAACACGATCAGACAGCTCAGTGCCCTGAGAGGAGGAAGAGGAGGAGAGTAGCAGCGAGCAGTCCCCATGCACCCTGCCTGGGCAGCGAATGAGTCAGCAGGGCTAGCTTCACACTTGTGTTCACACTGAACATCTGGCTGACCCCAGGTGCTGGGCAAACTGACAGAAGCTCCCCCCAAGATGATAAGGGCAAATGACGTGATCATGCTGCTCAGCTGAGTTAGGATGAGCTGAAGGGGGGGAAAAAAATTACTCTGAAATTCTGCAGTTCTTTTACACATATTTGCAAACCCTGAGCTAAGTTTGCAATGGGACCTCACCTGCTAATTATAACAACAGAAAATTTCTCTTATTTCTAGGAGTCTCAAAACAGCATCTAGAAACTGCACAGCATGTGTAAGTGAAGGAAATTATGAGAATAGATGGTCAAGAAGAGAAAAAAGGACAAGGTAGAGTATTTTGCCTGTATTTAAATTCTACTGCTGTTTTTCTCCCCAGTTTGCTGTTCCCAAATGCGCTACACAGAGGCTGCTGCATTAGCTGCACATGGGTCAGTCTTATAATAGTTTAAAAAATGATCAGCAAGTCTGTTTGGTTTACTTAATTCTGCCTTTTAGCTGGTAACATTCTCCTTCTGGGGAACGGAAATGTCTATAGTATCAAATCAGTTCTGGCTACACCTTGCGTAGGCATCACTGATTTACACAAACCAGCCACCATTTCTTTACCTCCAGAGCTAGATTTTTCTGAGTTTCCAGTAATTCTAACACTTAAAGAAAAAAGCCAATGTTGCTCTTCAATTTAAGAAGTAGTGTTAAGGTGGATAAAATAGCAAATGAATGATTTTGAATATAAGCACACATGCTACTTCTGTAAGCCTATGGCTTTCTACCCAAGGAGATAATTTTTTTAGGAAACTAATTATCAAATGTTATGCTCAGAAGTGACATGAATGTCTGGGCTGGCAAGGAGCACACAGATTCTTTCTCCTCTGCCTTTGAAATGGGAGTAATTCTGCTGCTTACCAGATCTTGCACGTGACCCTAGGTCTGGAGCAAAGGCCCATCAAAATGAGCAGAGGTCAGTCTTATAGATCAATGAACACATCTGTCCAGAGACTACAAGCTCTGGCAGAAAACAGGCTTCCTTGAAAGTGTTTCCTGACCACCACGTAGTCTTATGCTCTGCTCTTCCACCATAAGGTTCATTGGATTACTTAATTGTCCTGGTAATTTGATGTGCAGTGAGATATCTGTAACCCACCTCAAATCCTTACAGACAGTAGTAGGGCAAGATGAGGCTTGGTTTCTGGATTCCTTTTGAAATGGCTCAGAGCCAGGTTTCTTTTCAAAAAACTCTGGCACATGAGTTGATTGAATGCTAAGACAAAAGATGGGATGAGGGAGCCCTTCTAAGTGATAGAGGATCTTGAGCCTGCATTCACCGTCAGAGAAGCTGACATAGCTAACACATAGCTCAAAACTACTCGTTAATAGATTAATCAACCAGGAGTTAGGAACTCAGAAACACTGACAACCATTTAGACAAACAGATTAAGTCTTCAACTGATATAAATTAGTATAGCTCCACTGATGCCTGCACATGGTGCTGTCACACTGTTTGACTGCCATAAAGCAGTATCTCGGCATTACAGAAAAGGAATGGGGACATTCTTCATTAAGAGGGTGGTCAGTCCCTGGAACTGACTCCCCAGGGAAGTGGTCATGGCACGAAGCCCGTCAGAGTTCAAGGAGCATCTGGTCAATGCTCTCAGTCATATGGTTTAGTTTTACATAGTCCTGCAAGGAGCAGGGAGTTGGACTCGATAATCCTTATGGGTCCCTTCCAACTTGAGATATTCTATGATTCAAAACATCAGGCATTGCATTAGTCTATATTAGAAAAATAAATACTACCCTATGACGTAAACCCTGCCTACACATTGAGTCTAGCCTCAAGTTTAAAAATGGAAGGGAGGGAAAGGAGGGAAGGGAGGGAAGGAAGGAAAACAGTTTTAATCTTTCTCTCCTCTGTTCCCAGGTCCTTTGATTAAGTGCTAGCAGAGCTGAAGTAAAGGGAGGAAGGAGAGTACTCAGACAGGTCCCATCCACTCCTGAGTTTCAGTATCAGCCGAGCGGAAGGAGCTAAAAATTGAAAGGCAATGAGGAGCAGATTCTTAATAATAAAGGAGAAGCAACAAAACTAGGGGAGTTTGGTGCTCAGTACTTGCAGTCCAAACAGGTAGCAAGTTAGGGCTTTCATATGCAACACAGCACTACACGGAGAAGTGTTATAAATGATGTATAATGCTCTCAGGCTGTGTGTATGGTATCTTCCTGGTTTTTGAATCACTTGTTTGCTGCTGTGGCTGCAGCCACAATTTCCCTGATTTTGCTACTTGGATTGCTATAAGAACACAAGCTCCTGTGCTAAGCTGGAATGAGAATCTAGTGTTTGGTGTGTAGCATTAAATTACTGAGATGAAGTCATTCACAGGCTATTTCTTTCCCATTTAGTTGCTTTGAAATAAATTTCCTGTCACCAATGGAGTTTCAGCTGTCAGCTCTCTGATTGGATCTAGTGACACTACTGAAAACCGTAGGGTTTTTTATTCTCCTTTTCTTCCCACTCATTAACTTTTTCCTCATTTTCTTTATTGCTATTTCGCTTACAGATGAGCTGACTGAAATTAAGAAAACTCTCAACAGCACAGTACAAAATATCATGGGCGCTCATTTTCCCCTATTCCATAAATAAGGGCCTTTTGATGTCTGGATAGTCATTCAGATACGTATATAGTATCTGTTCTTTCACAATTGGTCCTGACCTAGTATCAAGGTTTAATTCTGATCTTATTCGTTCCAGCAACTGTGATAAACTCCTCGCCTATTAACATGAGGTTCTCATTTAAATTAAGCTGAACACATAGATTTGTCTGTTAATGATTATTTTCTTTCCTCTTCTCACTCATTAATCATTGTTTCAGCTTTTCTAAAAAAAAAAATAATTTTGTCAACTTCAAGCCCTTTCCCCTTTCTAATATATTCCTGTATGGGCAGTAAATACATGGTGAAGAATCCCCTACGTTAACTTACAGCCTTTTTAGGCCTGAAGGTCTACACAAACAAGACTTGTTCTCTACCTCTTTGGATTATTGGCCATGTTGCACATCCCAACCAGGAGCAGAATGACATGTTCGTTCTACCAAATCATTGGAGAAAAAACAAAGTGTCACAAAATCAGAGGCTGAAATAAAGAACCACCTTTTGGATCTTATTTCCTTCCAGGACATGGGTTATTATTTAAGTTGCAAGTGTCTGGAAACATGGTATCTCTACACATGTACTGTAACAACAAAATAGACATCAAAATCCTTCCTTCACAAGGGGCCCTATAATGGTTTTTACCAGTAACTATGATTTTCTGTACCAAAAGTAAGTTCTTATTTGCAAAAAATTTGCATTAGACCATGTTCACATGGCCTTCCTGGCAGCTTCTCTGAATGTCCTGTTTCCCATTTAGCTGAAGGCAATATTGCAATTAGTCTGATCGGCTCAGCTGGGACAGCCTGCAGCTGAGCTCATGGAAACCAGATAATTGTGACAATTAGGCACTTTCAACAAAATAAAAATTGCGAACTAACTTTGCTTTGGGATATTTATTTATCATTTGGACATAATACATATGATGAAAGAAATCAAAATTGTCATTACTATTATGGAAACATGGACTAAATACTTCTTAGAGGTCGTTGTAGCACACAGGACAGCTAGACATGTTCTGCTGTAATCAGAGAAAGATGATAAAGGCACTGAGTTGAGATTTAGACAATTTGGGCTTGCTTCATAGCTCTCCCACAATCTCCCAGTGCAACCTATGCAAGGCACTTAGTTTCACTTTGCTGCAGCTCCCCATCTGTCTAATGATGATAATAATACTTTCCATTTGTCTTATCTATTTAGACGGTAAGCTCTACTGGTCAGGGATCTCCTCTTACCAGGAGTTTTATACAGAACAAGCATGCTGATCTCATGGGCTGCCTGGAGGGTATACTGTAATACAGATAATAAATAACATAATCCATCATGATTTAACATCTAGAGAAGAGATTTTTAACCTGGACTGTCCATGGAATAACGACCTTTTTCACTGCAAGCATACAAATATAGATCTCTGCTGAACATGTATGAAAGGTAGAGAATTCAGGCAATTTAGCTCCTCAAACATAGATCTTAAGCAATTAACCTAAAAGACAATGTTTACACAGACACTTAAGGATCAGCTAGGTCAACATTTGAGCATGAAAGAGAAAAAAGTACTTAATTAGGCATAAATTTCTTCAGCATACAGCAATGGCATGTGCACATGTATATACAGCACTTGCCTAAAGTCAGTACTATGATCAAGTCATTCTAACTGATCATGCTAGAGTGGTTCAGCAAGATGGTGCCTCATCTTCTGCAAGGACAGCTGAAAAGCACACGCACTGCAATGGGGTTAAGAGCACTCAAGCTAAACGTTTTGCTAAAACTCACCAAGATGATGAATACAGCTAGTAGCTCTGATGGACATTAGAACTATAACACATTTGCAAAGGGGAAGGAACAAATTTTGTTCCTAATTTTGTTTCAAGATAGCCTATAGAGATTTGCAGTACAGCTAGATGATCCTGCAATGCAGGATCAAATACCTACAAAAAAAAATAATCAATGGAAGTCCATAAACTAATTTTCTCAGGTCAGACTCTTAGCTTACTATCTCTGTCACCTGATCAGGACAGTAACCCAATCCATCAGAACAAAGATGCCATTTTTTAATTACAGCTGAGCTTTAAGCAGAGGGATCGCTGTTACACAATCTTGAGCAAGAAGAATAGCAGAAATGTCAAAGGAATCTTCCTGAAGCAAGAAAGTATTGTTTGCTTGCTTCACTCATCAGTTTGCATCTGCATTCAGATGCAAGATTATATATACCAGGTTGTACTTATTTCAAGAAATGCTAGTTGCTCTGATTTCCCTAGGGAAATCTAATGATGGAAAAGTTTATCTTTCACGTTGTAGTTGGAGCAAATAAGAATCATTGCAAATATCCATTCTTTGTTCACCAAGATCTTAGTACGACAGCTGCACAACTCACCCCATCTGCGTATTTTTGCAGAACGCATAAGATGGTTTAGGTTTCATTTTAATTTTTTTTTTCACACACTATTTTAGATTTTTAAATTATTCCAGTCCTCTGAATGCAGAGAAATAGGAATGAGCCTGTTTCTTAAGAGATAAATGAGGCATATCCTGGCTATACATTGCCACTGAGTAAGTAATATCTGCCAGCTCCTTAGTCGGTGGACACCAGGTAAGTCCTTTCGGGTCAGTAAAACTGTGAAGCCTTAGGCTATCTAAACACTCTATTCAGAGAGTTAACGTGGATCATTCCTGACTATTGCATGCAGCCATGCAAAAATCTCATTTACAACTTAAACTTCACTTCTGCTTTCAACCTCCTTTCTCCATCTGTCCTCTGCTACTTAAAACACTTTGTCTGTCCTCCTTTCTTTCAAAAGTCGTTGGCAAAGGCCAGAGATAAGCCATTATTATCTTTTATACCTAATATCACAGCAGCCTAATACCAAAGAGCTTACAGGTTTGCTCTGACAACCCAATACAAATGTCATATGTGGAGAACACACAGATACAGGATCAGAGTCTCATCTGCTCTGCAACCTACTGCATGAAATATAAATAGCTTGAAATCTCTCTTTGATACTGCTCATTTCTCATTCACTTAAGCAGACTCCTTAGGAAATCTCATCCCTTATCACATCATTGAACAGGAGCACTAATTATAAAGGCAAGACCATCGACAAAATTCCTGCTGTGTCTAACACCACATAAAATTCTGCTCCTCCAACGTAAGCAGGTTGAGCTAGTAGTTCTTCCTGCCATGCTCCCTCCCAGTCCATTTTAGGATCCCAGTGGTGCTCCATGCCTCCTGCAATATCTCCAATGTTTTCCCCCAAACCACCCAAGCCAATAACAGCAGCACATCCTCCCAACTACATCCTTCCCCAACTTGTAACTGCCACATCCTTTTCTCTTTCTTCTGTTTTTAGGAAGCAGAACAAGAGGTGCTCCTGTTGCATGAGAAATTTGTCTTTCCAGTCCTTGTAGATCTAAAGACCACCAACAACCTATCATTAGGACGGGGTGTGCTACAGGAGATAACAGCAAGTGGAGGTACAAATCGTTCTTGGTTAAACCAGGCATGTCCATGTGGTCCATATGCTTATAATGCCATAAGTGTCTTCGAGGAGATCTTAAGGGCATGACTTCAGAGCAGGAGGTGACAAGAATACAGTACAGGCAGAGCATCTGGAGAACCAGATGACATTCATATCATCTTTATTACTGTCTATGGTCATACTTAACATCCCAGACTTTCTCTCACACTGTATCAAGCAGAGGAAAGGGGGAAGTCAATGAAACTTGTTACTCAGAGATACACAGTGATATTCTGCTCAGTGGAGCAATGTTTGATCTCATATATGTAGGTTATAACTTGAGTATCTGCCATTCCACCATGATAGCATCCCTGGGTACCCCCTCCAGCTTGGTTTATTCCACTTCCTTTTCTTCTTGTCCATTCCAAGCCTCACTTCATCAGACTATTGCATACAGACTACTGAAACATGCAAGGGAAACAACATCCTAGCTTTTACTTCTTGCTTTCATTTTAGTACTCCATTAATAGCTTTCCATTGCTTTTAAGCCCACCCCACAAACCTGTGTTAACTGCCTGCAGGCCTTGTCTAATGCCTCTCCATCCCAGTTCCCTAAGTTTGTTTAGCACTTGCCTTTTTATTGGTCTAGTGCTGGGAGTGATCAAATATCAGGAGGTGAGAGCAAATTAGAAGAATGAAGTATATGATCCATGCGAACCGCATGAAGTTCAACAAGGCCAAGTGCAAGGTCCTGCACATAGGTCAGGGAAATCCCAAGCACAACTATAGGCTGGGCAGAGAATGCATTGAAAGCAACCCTGAGGAGAAGCACTTGGGGGTATTGATTGTTGTCAACATGAGCCAGCAGTGTGTGCTTGCAGCCCAGAAAGCCAACCGTGTCCTGAGCTGCATCAAAAGAAGCATGGCCAGCAGGTCAAGAGAGGTGATTCTGCCCCTCTACTCCACTCTCATGAGACGTCACCCGGAGTACTGCATCCAGCTCTGGGGTCCCCAGGACGAGAAAGACATTGAGCTGTTGTAGCAAGTCCAGAGGAGGGCCATGAAGTTGATCAGAGGGCTGGAGCATCTCTCCTGGGAGGTCAGGCTGAGAGAGTTGGGATTGTTCAGCTTGGAGAAAAGAAGGCTCCAGGGAGACCTTATTGCAGCCTTTCAATACCTGAAGGGGGTCTACAGGAAAGATGGTAAGGGACTGTTTACCAGGGAGTGTAGGACATGGGGTAATGGGTTTAAGCTGAAGAAGGGTCGATTTAGATTAGATGTTAGAAATTCTTTACTGTGAGTGTGGTGAGGCACCGGAACACGTTGCCCAGAGAGGCTGTGGAGGCCCCATCCCTGGAAGTGTTTAAGGCCAGATTGGATGAGGCTTTGGGCAACCTGGTCTAGTGGAGGGTGTCCCTTCCTGTGGCAGGGGGGTTGGAACTAGATGACCTCTGAGGTCTCTTCCAACTCAAACCATTCTGTGATGATTCTATGATCCAGTGAATAGTGCAACAGAATATACTACCCATACAATCAAATAGCCTCCATCAGCCCATCTTAAACACCTGTGCAGCCAGACTTCAGTTTCTCTGGCTACGTACTATCAAAGCTCCTATTTCCAAATAGAAGAAAAGTTAGCTAAACCAAACACCATAGAAGATGATACGGTACTGACATCACACATGAGCACGAAAACTTATCCCATGAGTTGCTGTCACATTTGTGGCAATACCTTCTGGAGACATAAATTACAGGAATTCAGTTCAAAAAGCAATCTTAGCTACTACCAGGAACTAAGCCAGATATTAAGTGGTGGCCTGGGAGATATAGAAAGGAGTGCAAGGACTTGATCCTGCACTGACTGTTAAACACATAAGGCTGCCCATGCTTAGCAGCTTTGCCTTTACAATTTAGACAGTAAATCCGTCTAAAGGGGCGTTCTCAGGGATGTTTAACAAAAAACAAAGATATTTTGGGAAGAGACTACTTTTAATTTAGCAGAACAGAGTGTTGAGAACACCTATGAAATAAGAAAAGGATGAAGAGATGCAACAACACACTCTAAGAACAGTCTTGGTTTGATATTCAGGAAGTGCTTTCATTCAAGCACTTATTTTGCTACCTTCACTACCTAGAAAAATGGGAACTGGCCAAAACCAAATGCCCTGGCCCTGAACTTAAAAGTATTTCAGAACAGAAGCAGCAATTTGGGGAAAGGAAGACTAAGAACAAACCTATATGATAAGGCTTTGCTCCCAGAAACAGAAGCTCCTACCACCATCCATGTGCAGTATGTGTCAGGAGGAGCAGTACCCACGAACATTTGCATCTCCCTAAGGATGCTCATCTAGGGTTGGCCGAGTACATTCGCCCTAGCTGCACCAATGGCAGCTGATCAAGGGAGACTTTGACCGTGGCAAAAGGAATTATGAGGGCCAGCAAACCAAATGAGATAAAAGGCTGAAACTCTTCCAGTATTGAGGACTGACTGCTAGATCCTGACCTGATCCTGACACATAAGATGACAGCATTCATTGCTGGTCACACCTGAGCTAGGCCTTTAATCAAAAAAGCACAAAATAGGTGATTAATTTTGCACATGGTATTGCTTAGACTCACCACCCTGTGGACTCCTGCTGCATTGGCATTGAAGCTGTAATCCAGTAACTACATCTGGCTGGCCAGATGATTCCTCCACAAAGTGGGTATTTATAAGAGTTAAAAATGTCAAGGACTTTCAGCCTCAGATTCTGACTTCGGCCTTCCCAGTGTAAATTTGCACTCACAAAGTTGCCTTAATTTCTATTTATGTTGTTCATTTTAGTTTCAAACCACCTACCTGCCACATAAATAGTCCTTACTAGCCTAGACTGACTAGTCCTGACTTTTACTGATTAAAAATCAGCAGAAACAACTGATGAAGGCAGGGGTCTGGAAAGAATCCTCTACTGAGGCTTGGAATCTCACAGTCACTTAAAAAATTTTTACAGGGTGAATTTTTCTTGGGGGCTGTGTGCCTTCACTTATTCTGTAGTTTCCAGGGGAGCAAAATCAATATGTGAAGCACAGTGAGGAACAGCCCTTTACAAAGGAATCACCAGCTCACCAAACTAAACCCTGGCTGCGCTTCACTCTGAGGTTTGCCAGACCTCACGGTGAAGTCCTGGACTTAAGCAGCAAGATCACCTCACTTCCTGGTCTTCAGCTGAAAAAGACCAAAAATATACACTACCAACAACTACAGGCACTGACTACTCATAAAGCCCAGCTTTGAGTGGCACCAAATTACATTTTGATAAAATACACCAGGGATGTGGCTCAAGCCTCTGTTAAATCATGGACAGCTGGTACCTTACTAATCTTTGATTTCACAGCAGTCCCCTTGTGCTAGCACCTTTGCTTCCTGACATCTCAGCCTTTTGAGAGTTAATGACTAGCAAAACCAGCATTGCCAAATCTGAAGGACTTAATTTCCAATATAAACCAAAATCAATCTCTTTACAATGTTTCCTGCCTACATTGATCTTTCTGCCCAGGACTTCCCATCAGTCCCACCAGGGCAGACATTTGGAGTTGATAGCTACCAGAGCTGAGTAAAAAGTACAGCTGAGTGCAAAACATGTCTTCACAAACTTGTCCCTCTTCTCTGAAGACTTCAGGAAAACCTGCACCACCACTAACCATTCCCTTCTTGCAGGTCTCATCCTCCAAGGACAGGTTAAAAGCATGGGCAGGAATGATCTAGCTGCAACTTAGAGCCATCAAAGACTGATTCAAACATCACTCACATCTCATTCATGTCAAATGGGCAACTTCTGCTGAAATACAGGATACTGTAACACCAGCACCTTAAGACAGCAAACACTGCAACAGCATAGCAACTTAATACTCACACT
This sequence comes from Aramus guarauna, assembly GCA_013400195.1. Classification (NCBI taxonomy): domain Eukaryota; kingdom Metazoa; phylum Chordata; class Aves; order Gruiformes; family Aramidae; genus Aramus; species Aramus guarauna. The sequence continues at coordinate 152,456 of VXBL01005521.1, forward strand.
CAGCAGGAGGCACTTGTTTTCTTTGATGGCGCCTATGCAGCCCACGAAGCCAATGATCATGACAAATGTCCCTGTGACGATCAGTAGGTTGGCAGCTGACAGGGATGGGAAAGAAGAGGAGAGAGTGGCAAAGTTCCCTTGGGTAACAGCCAGCCAGATGCCTACTCCAAGGATTCCACAGCCTCCCAACTGGGAAAATAAAAAGAAACAAAGAAACTCGGTTATCATATCCACACAACCCCAGATATTACCCCATATCAATATGGCAGTGGTAGAACAGCTCTGCTGGGGTAAACCCAGCACTCACACCTAATAAGAAATGATCTCTTCCTATGGTACTTTCAGCAGGGAAAACACACAAAGGAGAAAGAAGAAAATGGTATAGAGGGGGGACTCATCAGTAAGGTGTAACACTCAAGAAAAAGACCTAGATTTCCTAAATCCAAGACACAACTTCAAATATCAGGTCTCTTCCTCTCTAGTGAAAAAGCAGACACTGAGTAAAGGAGAAATTCCCAAAGATTCAGATCTCAAAGGGATTGAAAAAAATCCATATCCTATTTAGGCACCTCAGACAGCTTCCCAGAATGGCTGAAGCACTTTCGATACCCTGTTCTTCCCATCCCAATACAATGCCTCCCACCTCTGACACACCATAAACAAATCTTGCCAGAATGTCCCCTGGTAGGACACCTCACACCTCTTCTTAGTTACTGTCCAAGGTCAAGCCTTCCTTGGAAGCAGGAGAGCATTTAGAGTGTAAAGGGGCCAGAGAAGGAGGGAGAATCCTCCCACAACATTAAAAAACCCAAACAGATGTTTACTCCTAATGTGGCCACTAGTTTGGTAATTCAATCCTTAGAAGAGGACTTGGCTGGTTTAGGAAATGTTTGAGAGCGGAGTAGTAGTACAGGTTCCACAGGCATGAGAGCAAGAAGGGAGGATGCCAGTGCAGGCAGCAGTCAACACAAAACCATAAAATTTACAATTATTATATACACAAGGAACTTTTAAAAAATGCAAACATTTATAAGGACGCGGCTTATAATTGCGAGAAAGCCTGCAGAATTGTAACAATCTAAGTAAAGCTGAGCAATTAAACAGAATTAAACCAAAAGGGATTTTGCATTATTATACAGTCACACAGCAGAGCATCACTTAGGTTTCTTTCTTTCATGCTCTCTCTTTAAAATAACCAATTTTATTGAGTTTTATAATTGCACTTTATTATCCAAATCAATTAAAAGCTAGGAAAGAAATTGTGTTCATAGAGTAGTAAGTCAGACATAGGAGCATATCAATTAAATGGCTGCATAAAGTGGATGAACATAAGGCAGCTCATGAACCAGGGAATGAAAAAGACAGAGCTAATCCTGGGGCAGAGCGAAACCTCAGAAATGAAACACAGAAGAGAAATGCAAAAGCCAAAGCAATTTCTTATACTAATTGCCAAGGTTGCCTCTGCATGCCCCTGAATTCCCCCTCAATAAGGGACAATAAAGGCAGCTGTGTCTCAAGGCAGGACTCCTCACCCCAGTTGAAAACCAGTCTATTTTGTTCAGAAATAAGGAGCCAAATTATACCTTATTGTAATGTACCTCAGCTGCATCGACCTGCATGTCTCCACTGAGAGAAGGTGGACTCCAGGACAAAGGAACTCAAATCATCTCATTCAGGAGCCTTTTCATACAGAGGCATCCAATATCACCATATTCACCCTTTCGCAAAGTACCCTCTACAAGCACCATGGCAGGACAGTACATGGCCTGACCATATACACTGGAAATACCTCCCCCCTATGCCCAGTGATGGACCACGATCTTTAACATGGTCTAAAATGATTGAAGAACAACTAGCGGAGAAGAGGGGGAAGAACACTTAAAGGCGGCAACCCATAAAAAATCATTTACGGTAACTGATAGGATACAAACAAAAGCTATCAACATGGCCCAAGGGAAAAAATGGGGAAAAAAATTAGGAATGAGTTCCCTAAAATGGGAGTAAAACTCTGAAGGTTTACCAGACTACAGAACAGCATCAAAGGAGAGGTGGCAGACACCCAAGTTAAAAACCAAACTGGTCAGAGCACTAAAATACAGTCAAGAATAGCTAGACCAGCCGAGAAATGGGATGGAAAGCACAACTGCACTTCTGCCTCCGCAGCCTGGTGGACGTTCTGCCTCAAAATCAGCCTTAGAGCCACAGGCACAGGGAGGCCGCACAAATAGCCCAATTAAGTCTAACGAAGGCAGATGCCCAATAGCAGCAGAGGTATCACCTCACAATACATTTAGCTATTACCCTCAGTTCTTTGTTCTGAAGCAATTCAACTGTTCCAATAACAGCCAGCTTATTTCATAACCTTTCGTGCTCCCTCTGTTGCTACACTGCTTTGAGTGATATTGACACCTACAACTATCATTTGTATAATGGGAGGTGGGTCTCACCAAGGACACTGCTGTATTTGGTAAAGGCAAGACCTGCTTGCCTGCTCCTCCATCACCCCTTAAATTCTTTAGGTTGTACAATGCATCATGCTTGAGACATCATTGCACTTAGGGCATTTGATTCCAGCGTGCTTTCCCTCCAAAGTCATTCTTGTCGATAGAAACTGGGAATTCACCAGTGGCACAAAACATCACAAAACCAGGAGATGCCTGGCAAAATGCTGCAACTGTGGCTGTACCCATTTAGATCAGGGCTGAATATTTCAGGACAGTTAGTCAGCAGGAGTATCTCACTCCATTGCCCTTGATTCACAGATACTCTTAATATACATCAGGCTCTCTAGCAGCTCATTATCTTCCTATTTTTTAACAGATAATGCACAGCTCTTCCTTAAGTTGATTAACCAAACCCTGAAATGCACAAAGGGATCCTCTGAGCATTAAACCATCTGGTTCAAAATGGAATTCATGAAGTGCTGCTTAAGAAATGTCAGCACACGCTACTGAGGGCTGCTACACCTTAGTTCAGCCCTATTCCTCTTCCCACACCAGAACGTCCTCTCATGGTCCTTGAATAAAGTCACTAAGCTGTCACACCAGGCCCTAGTAAAGAGAGGTTGCCCTTAACTCTAAACTTCTCTTTAAGGCCCTCTTTCTGCCAAGGAGTAAAGCATACCTGTAAGTCTCCGTCCAATGACCATAGTAACACTCAAGCACCTGGTTAAAGAAATGCTTAAGGGAACCGGGACAGCCACAGGAGCCTTACCAATGATAGCAGAATATTTTCTGTTCCCAAACATTCGTTTGCCCCCCCCACCCCATTCTGAACTGAACAGTAGCATTTATTCTGGATCAGAGCAAAGAGAAAACTGTTGGAGTTGGTTCTATGCTGCCAATCTGTTTTGATTTCTTCCTCTTGGTATCTAAGGAGCTGTTAAGTTACAGAGAGTTTTACTTATTCATGATGCTCCCTTTCCTCCACTTTCTCTCCCTACCCCATCCCCAACCCACAGTTCTTGTTTGTGCCAAACAGAAGCAGAGTGATGAGATGATAAATCTTGACACCTTTCAGGGTTTGTTGAGATGTGAAATTAAACAAAACTAAAACCATTAACAGGGTTTCTCTTGACAATTTGGGGGCTTCCATGCAAACAGTGAAGCTGTCATGACTAAAAGAGAAAACATTCAAACAAAAAGATTAGCAAGAAGTCTACAGCTTGAACCTGAACTATTGCCAGCCAAATATGAGTCTGTATTGACTCCATGTAGTGAGTGCAGGGTTGACTTTAAAAAAAAAAATTTAAAAAAATTGTCCTCACAGATGTCAGGCTACTGACAATGGCATTTTTTTAACTCCCTTGTGAAATGTTTAACACATTATTTGCCTAATTGTTCACTATAATCCTCTGTTTTGCAAGCAAAGCAGCTCACGGCCAAATCAGGGGGATACCAGAAGGGATAGTATCATAGCCCTAAGACTTAGGAGATTTAAGTGTTCCAGGACAGACCTCAGTCTAAATCTCAAATAGGCTGTTTAGCATCTCTGTGCCTAAGCTGCAAAATCCTGAGTACAAAGACACAAGTAGTGGGTTCATTGCAAGCCCAGGACTTTGCAATTGGCTGTGGAAGGAGTGGTTTCTTCTGCTCAAGACAAACTGCTCATAGGCATTTATACAGCTGAGTCAAGCAGTAAAGCAGGTGGCATACTCTAAAAGCAGATTCAGTCTGTCTCTCCTTCCCCAAGAGATACACAGGCATGTGTGTACTCGATTTCTTGGCAGAAAACCTGCCTACAGAATTAGGTCCTCCAAATTGTTCTAATGGACTAAAAAATAAATTATTCAGACTTCAGTGCACGCATTTAGAATTGATTTTACAGTATGGTAAACAAAGTAATCCCAAACAGCCCTGGATATATGCATGTCGTTGGAGAAAATTATTCTGAAGTTACAGCTATGCGCTTAAAATACTGCAGGAGAAATTGCCTCATTGTTCATGATAATGGTGTTGGTGTCTTTAAGTGGGGTTTTTATTGGTTTTATTACATGGAAAATACATCTAATCAAGGCTTCTCATATTGTATTTGATTAGGATCTACTCATCATACTTCCCCTTTTAGATAAAAAAATTCCTCATTTATTAAAAAAGACACCGATAACAGAATCCAAGTGGAAGGTATGACCAGCTGTTCTGTAGTTAAACTAACTCACTTGGAGGGTTTTACTTGCCCAGTCACCACATATTTAAATTAGAAGGGCTTTCTTAATCCCACCTGCTATCCAGTTACTCTTGTGTGAATATGTTTCACCCTCTAAGGAGTAAGAGTATACAATGGAAAAATCAACATCGAAGTATTAATAGTAGTGATGTGAACATTACCCAGCAAATATCCTTGTAACGTAGGGCATACTTAAATTACTGTTCCTTTCAGCCAGACACATAGAGGAGGTGGAAATGGAATACATATATACATTGACGGGATCAAATTAATCGAGACTCGTATACGGAAAAAGCAGAAGTGTGCGTGCTAATGCAGAGACCGTGGTGCTCTATACAAGCACATGCAAACCACCTGTCGGTGTAGCTGCTGCCTATCTTGGAGGAAGGAGTGGCCGCTTCTGGGAAACACCTTCAAGCTGGCAGCTCATGGCTATTAGACTACTGAAGAACTCATAGAGATCCATCTGAACCACACCACCACTACCAACTGCCAGTACGCAGGATGACTGAATGGTGTTCCACCACATAGATGGACACTTCAGCAGAGCTCACGTAACATATACTAGTAGTATCACCTCAGTGTAGCACAAGCTGCATTTCTTTTGCTAGTCAGAGGACTGAAATTTAACAAATATGGGATGGTATATGGAAAGTTAACAATTAAAAGATGGTATACAATTTAATCCCTTTCTGCCTCTGATTTTAGAAAGTTAAATGGAGTACTAAATGGGGAACTGAGGCACATTTCTACCCTTAGTGTATTGAGGCTCTAGAGCTCTGCAGCACAGAGCTGAAGGATATGCACAAACCTCATCCAAAATGGCCATGATCTGAGCTGTGCCCTTTTAGCAACAATTCGAAAAGAACTAGGACAAAATACTTCAGAAAAGATCAGTTAGTAGGCACCACATTCCTGGGAGTGAAGCCACTGGAACAGTAGCAGTCCATAAACACCAAGGTGGGATGGGAAAGGTGAATAGAGGATCATTATCCACTTTTATTGAGATAAAAAAGCTAGAGGTTATTTGATCTGCAAGTTGAAAACCAATAAAAGCAAGTACTTTTTCACAAAACGTTTAATTAAATTCTGGAATTCATTGCCACAGAGTTTTGTGGATGTCAAAATATAAGCAGGTTCAAAAAGGGATTACACAAATCAAAGGAGGGCAAGGTCTCCCAGCATTTATTAAAAATGATATTTTGCATGCAGCCCTTGCAAGGGAAGATCTTAAATCATTAATTGAAGCAGCTGGTAAAAGTGTCCTGTGTTATCACTCCTTTTTTGTTATATTCTCTCTAAGCATCCCTGAGTGACCATGACAAAAAATAGGGTATTCAGCTAGATGAAACTTTTTCAAAATTATAGGCACTTGTATGTTCTCCTTACTTCACCCTCTTCCCCTCCCTAGTTTTAATGATCACTTACAGTTTGAATTATTTCCTCCCCCCCCCCGCTTCCTTGCTTTGCTTGGCATCAGCCTATTTTCAGAGACAGGGTTATAGATAGAGACAACAGTCAAAGAGTTAAGTCTCTGTTTCTCCTTACTTACACATCATACTTTTGGTTTTGTATCAATGAAAGCACAGCTTATTTCAACCCAAAATTTAGAAAACAGTTCATTCATCAAATTCATGAAGTTTAGAAACAAATTCAAAATCTCTTTCTGTGCCTTGAATCCACTGGACCTATAAAAACTGTATTTCTTTTCCAGTGGGCATACGGATCCTATCCAGGCTCCTCTCTTACAGCCTTAGCAAATCTGGAGTAAGACCTGCTACCCTTTACATAGTACCCAGTCCACTAGATTTTTTGCAGTTTGATATAGAATAGTTGCAAGGAAATCCTAGAACTTATGCCCACATATAACAGACTCTTGTGTTGGTGCAATCAATAGCTAAACTAGAAACAACACAGTGCTTATGCTACAGTACATTAAAAAAAAAAAA
>VXBL01005521.1:159076-239218 GCA_013400195.1 Aramus guarauna
TGTTTAAAAAAAAAAAAAAAAAAAAAAAAAAAAAAAAAAAAAAAAAGATTAAATTATCTCACTGCATTTCTGAAGCAGAATAAGGATACCTCCACTTCAGCTCTTCGCACACTTGCACTTCCTTCTCTGTAGTGCTCCCTTCTGCTCTTGCAGCCATGGCCCAGGTTTTCAGTGTTGCTTATGGCATTTCGGCAGCTGCCAGCAAATTCTCAGCTGTCATCATTCCAAAGGATTTGAGCTGCCTCATAATTTGCATCAAAAAATCAATGAGAACTGGGCTTATGGATCCTCTACATCATTGTAAAAAGTCTCCCTAATTTCCCGCTCTAGGGACTAAACAGCTTTTTAAAGCTTGGTTGAATGCAAGCATGTCCTTTCCACCCCATACACTACCCACACATCTTTAGTACCTTGACTGTCAGGCTGGTGGAGACAGCACAGTCCCCAGAAGAAGTCTTTTCAGAGAAGCTTAAATAAGGGCAGAAAAGTCTCCAATCTATTGAGTCTTGGGATAGACCTCAAAAGTCTTGAGACTTGGGATTTCAACAGTAGGGCACATCTAGTGCCCACTAGTATGGGGCTATGTTTTGGATTTGTGCTGGAAACAGCGTTGATAATACAGAGATGTTTTTGTTATATGGACCTATTGCTGAGCAGTGCTTACNCCCCGATATGGGTGGGGGAGTGAGCGAGCGGCTGCGTGGTGCTCAGCTGCTGGCTGGGGTAAAACCACGACAATAAGGTTTGTACAGAAGGAAAAAAAAAGAAAAGCCCACAGGTGGCAAAGCCCCTCTGTAAAAGGCAACAACTCAGGAAATCCTTTCCTCATCTAATTCAGCTGGGCTCTCAGTTGCATTGCTTCTCAGACAGAACGGCTGGTCTCAACTCCTAACAAGAGCTAGCTCCACCCAGTAGACAGATATTATCCCACATAGATTACACATCACAAACAGATGCTGTTCTACTCCCAGACTCCATGCTTTCTTTTAGAAAAATATCTACTCCCTGCAGTATGTTCTCTGAAGCCAAAATTTTATTTTGTTCTAGCGTTATTTGTTTCCACTTTTGAACTTTTTTACTAATACCTCTACGACTCACAGGAAGATGCTTTAAAAGAGCACAACAGAGTAAAGCGCAAAGCATTTCAAATGCCAATCTCTTCAGCTCTGCATATAAGCAGTTAAAATTTAAAAGCTCTATGAAACTAGTTGTTCGGCCTTGCCATCCCATATTCTTTTCATTTTGCTTAAAAATTAGTTTAGAACAGAAAAAAACTCATCTTGCAACATGGGCCGTTATGTACACAAGCAGCAGCCAAACACCTCCAAGAGTTGCACACCTACATTCCCTGCTGGGGTCAACCAGCGTGACTCATCAGTCACCACCCTGATCAACAACAGCCAAGGATCCGGTCTGAATATCATCCTAGACTTTTTCTTATGAATTAACATGCTGTCTGCCTCTCCTTTACAAGCCACTGCCTTGTCAGTGGTGCAACACAGTGTATAGCGCTCAACATGATTTCAACGTAGATGTGACGCGTCATCTTCCACGGGCCTGAAGTGGATATCCTGCATGACAGGCAAGCAACTGTTACACACACAAAGAGGTAGCGAGGGCTACAATCCTAACCCATGTTCTGCCTGCCAGCATGACATCTTGGGATTCATAACCTCACTGCCCTCTAACCACACTGTAGTCTTGTCACAGGTTCAAAGAAACACTTCAATAGCTCATGTTGTTGCTTTCCTTCCTTTTAGACACTTCTCTCCTACAAACAGGCTTTGTTTTAGGATATTCCACCCAATACGTGAGCCTGACAAATACCAAGAATGTTTCTTATCAAGCCTAGAAAGTCTACAAACAGGACTTTGGAGCTCTATGTGGGCAAAGAAATGTCACAAGAAGGGCATTCATTTTCGTAGTGTCAATAATGGAAACATATAAAATGCTGCTTTTACAGTTACCCTGGTGAGGACTGAGTCTCAAGAGCTTAAGCCTTAAGAAATTAATTATTCTTCCCCAGTTGAGTTCCACCACTAAACTGCAGTCTCATACAACTAAAGTAAATTTGGGGACAATCGAAGATGTCAAAAGACAAAATATCATGCTGACACCCTGCTAATGAAAAAGTGAATAAAAAGTCATTCAGTTAATCCCTGCTGTTTTACGAGTAGCATTCTCCTACACACTTGCTCCTCTAAATCATAGCTATCTATCAACTACAGTTACAAAAGAACAGAACTACAACATTTATGAGTTAATATACCCAACCTAAAAGTCATGTTTTCCTTTCACGAGCTCAAAATTCATTGAAACACTTAAATGTGTGTGCAATTGCATCCTTATCCAGCAAAGCATTTAAAGCATGTGCTTAACTGCCACTGACTTTAATTAGTCACTTCTCCAGTGCTCTTAATTGCCCCATACTCCCATATCACTGAGGATGCAAAAACTTGCAGAAATAGAACAGGTAAGGATGACCTATTAAAGCACCATTGCTGATAAAAGATTAAACATGATCACAGAATATTAAAAAATGGTGATTATCAGTGTCACAAGCATCTAATTTGGAAACTTGCCTAAACTCTAATTCAACTTAAGGATTATGAGTAAAGTACTGAATTAATGACAAGGCACTGCAACACAGAGCAAATGCATGAGTTAGAAGAAGGAAAGGGATGAACATATGACAACAAAAATAATGTCTCTTTTCAGGTTCTAGTTTTAACTGCTGTCAAATTGAAAGTGGTAAAGCTTTTTCAACTGCTTCTCAAATGTAATTTCTAAATCCACCTGGGATGACTGTAATGAAATCGATACAGTTGTAAAGAGGAATACATGCATGAGGTCTGGAATCAGAATCCATCAAATGAAGTTAAATCTTTTAAAAAAGAAGCAGAAATGGAAGAAAAGTGGGTGTGCTCTGGTGTCCCTGTTCTGTCCCATTCGTAAAATAATATACAACTTTTTAAATGACTCTGTTGCATAAACTGGCAAAAGACCAGATCTGGAACTCGACATGCAATTTTAGTCACCTGTTGTCACATACATAGCACTAAATACTGAAAACACTAGAAGCAAATAAAATGTTAAAGTTTAGTCTTTTATACAACACAAACCATGTGATTTCTGCAAAAGAGATTGTTGACAGAGAATTTTACCTAAGCCATTTGGTGAGAACCTGAGAGAAACTGAGGATAATGAGCATCAAATAATGACTCCATAGACCACAGCTCAGTCCCCTGGTTTACCACAGATTTCTTGCATTGGATAAAATCCTGACTATTTGGTGTCTTTAGTGCTTTTCTCTCCCCTAGAGGCACTGAATGGGTTTAGAGTAAGATGTAGTGAAATAATAAGATGATAGGGGTCACATAAAAAGCAAACATAAATAAACAGGTTTCTTAAGGACTATAAAGATGACAGAGATGGTCTTTCTATTTCATATTACTCAAAAAGTTTTTAAAACATGCTAACAGGCACAGTCTGCAGAAAAATAGAATGAAAAACATTTTTATATTGAATATTTAATCTATCCATAGAGGTACGTAGATAGCACAAGGCTGGTTGCTATAGAAACCCCCATAGTGAATATAGATAATATAGTAGAAATGCAAAATTAGTTGTGTATCTAAAAAAGAAAATTGCTGATACTGTGAAAAAAATGACGACAGCTGAAGCTTATACCCTCCTTCACAAAAGCTTTCAAAAAATAAGAGTCTTGACTGAATAAACCAATATTCGATTAAATAGTCTGAATAAAGAATCTCCCGCAATGCACTCTTCCAGAAACTGAACTTAGTTCTGGAAGTTGAGGCAGATCACAAAAAGAGTCTCTGGTTTCAGTCCTGGAATGGGGGGCAGGTGGCTTTTACTAACGTGTTTGGCTCTTTACATCTCGAAGCTGATTTTAAAAACATCCTTCCTCCAAGTCCCAAATTGTGCTGATGATTATGTGCTACTGTGATTATGGTTAATCCACCTGATGGAGATCTTTTCAAAGAGAAATGGTTTTCTTTGCAAATGTATGGTCTACACCATAGAACAGGTCTTCTCCGATTCCTCCAGTAGCAACGCAGCTATGCCACATTCTCCCCTCCCATTCACCTTTCTGAAGTTCACTCAGCAGATAGTAACAGTGTCAACAAGGATTTATAGGGTCACTGTCAAATACTGCTCTTAAACCTACCAGCTGACAGCAGAGGGCTGGAGGTGAGGATCAGTGGACACATCAGCAATACAGCACTCCCTTCCCTTAGCCCCATCACAGATACTGCTCTCTCTGACCAGGTGCTGGCAGCACTTAAGGATAGACAAATCTTCTATGTCGCAGGAAGTTCCCTCCCACTATTCCCCAAGTCCCTCCAAAAAGCACAGGATTCTTGGGATGATACGTGGCACACCCAAGTCCCTCCTTGAGGAGCTCAAGCCCTGCTCCGGAATCAAGCCCATCCCCAGCAGGGACAGAAAGGTTCTGGGAACCAGTAGTACTTTTACATGATACCTCAGCTCCTTCACAGCTATGCAACATGACTCCAGTACAAGTCTCCTATCTGGATGAGTCACAGGCATGAAAACCTTCTAATTGCTATTTATTAAGAGGCTTCTTCATGTTCATGCTTCCAGTAAAGCTAAAGACACATTCCAGTCCAGATCATAACATCACTGCAGCATCAATCAATGGAAGTAACATAAGGCATGAGGTAAGTGTTAGGAATAAAACGAACTAGAAAACAATTGGAGTACAAGGCGGGGGTGCTGAGGCCTCATAAATAAAAGAAAACTGCAATGAAGGACTGGTTCAGACCACTCCAACATAATTTCCCACCCTCCCCTTTTATCTCTGTTTTCCCCACTGCCAACCTCTCTGCCACATTTCACAGTGAAAACCCATTACTCTTTAGGATGCAACTTAACCCCTTGACTGCCATAAGAGCTCACATGCAAAATGAACACTCATCATCTTAATATTCTTTCTTGTATTAAAACAAACCATCAAACACCAAAACCAACTGGGGTATCCAAGGTGCAAATGCAAACATAGCTCCATGGAGGACAGCTAAGCATACCAGCAATAGCAACATTAATGACAAAATGTAAAATACATTAAGACGCCATGAGACTTTCCTTTTCTGAGGTTTAGCTTTCCAAGGAGATGGGGAGAATGACCAAACCTGTACATCACAAATGGCTTTTAATAAGCAGTCTTTTTTAAACAGTCCCATCAATAAGTGGCTCACATGATCATAGAAAGGGTTTCTACCACATTCAGTATTGATCCTCTGATCAATAACAGAGTTGTGAGCAATAATCACACCCTAATAACAAGCAGCCTCACATCACAAAGCTCATCTTCTTTCACTGAACACCATCAGAAAGCTGAGCAAAATGCATGCTGAATCTTTTATGGATTCTTTTTAATGGATTGTTAATAATATTTGTACAGGCAAACAAAGTATTTACTACCATCGCAACTGCCTAACAATACCATGTAAGCAGTCCCTTGTAACAAACCCAGTGTTATGACTGGAATAGCATCTCTCGCTTCAATCGTTCAAATACCTTGTCAGGAAAACTATTCTAATTGGGTGGGAGTACAAGAGAAAACAAAGATTATTCCCTTGTTTTATGTTAGCAATTTTTAATGATTGTTTATTTATATTAGGCTTAGCTATGCAATAGCACATCTGAGGCTTTTCTGCACTCTTACTAGTTCTATTTATATACAATTGCCTGTATCCCAAGCCACTTCCAAGCATGGGCAGTATGCCATCGGTAATGAATGCCACCTCGAATAATCTTTTTTTCTGTGCTAGTTATCCTCAAAGGAAACACTACAGTCCTTTCTTATCACCAAGCAAATATCTGCTATGGAAGCATTTCAGATGCTTTGGAATAAACACATTTAGTTAAACGGATCTGTGATCAGGAGCTTCACTGCAACGTACAGATAGGAGAGCCCACAGAATGCCTTGCTTTCACATTTTCTTTTGCCTTTTCTGTTTCAGGGATCTGTGAAAACGAGTGCAAAGACTATGAAGCAAAAATGAGTAAAAACATTCCCACCAGGACTGTCCAAACAATGAGCTTGCACTAAGGGCTACCTACAAATACTCCTCTGGTCAAACAAGTATTGCTGAAACTTCTGAACTGCAGAAGATTTCTGGACTAAACTCCATCGTCTTTTGTCAAATGCTATAGGATACAATACAGAAAGATTGCAAATATTTCTTCTCACTTCAGGTCCATACAATCAGCTTTTAGACACCTAGACTAGGATTCAGGTCACCTAACTTTGGATGTCAATGCTATTAGTGGTGTCTAGAAATCAATGTGGCTCATCACAGCCTAAGCCTGTCTTTGGTCAGCCAAATAGCTCCCTAGACACCATTAATGGCATTGACCAGATTTCCCTGACTGCATCAGTAGCCCAGATACTTAGAGTTAGGGCAACCCAGATTCCAGTTCAAATCCATCTGCCTAGACTCTCCTTCCTTTGTCATTGGAAAGAAACAGGCATCTCCAAAGGTCACTCCAGCCTATACTAGAATATTCACCCAGGACAAATCACTCTTTTGGAAACCTACTCTATGCAGTGATTATAGACTAGTCAGAGCAAACAGCATGGACTTAAACATAAAATCCCTCCCTTGTCCTGCTACCTAAAAGACAGAAAAGATGATTGTCTCTCCAAATGTCAGGTCATAAAACTTCGCCATCCTCCCTGAGGTGATCTGGAAATTATCTCATCTATCCTTATTAATTAAAATTACACAGTGCTTTTTTCTTCCTTATGAGAAAAACATGCTATGGCATAGATATTAAAACCCAATGTGTGTTCAAATACACACAGAGAGCATGAAGAATCAAATTATCTCTGTTTAGCAAGTCTCTTCCAGTCAATGGTCATGAAAGCATTGAGTTACACTTACATTCTTGCACTGCTCATTACGTGTATTGCTTAGTAGCTCTTAATAAAAGAGTGTGACTGACACGAATTTATAGCTTTTTTATTACTTTGCCCCCTCACGTTATAAATTCATGAAACAGTTGTAGTTTATTGCATTTTTATATTTGTCAGTTTTATTTACACACTCTCTTGCCGTTAGAGGGGAAAAAGCTTTTGGGTTTCTGCAGATCCTCAATCACTCTGTGCTGGGGCCTGAAATGAGATGGAAGCAAAGACTTCTAGCTCATCTAAAAATAAACCATCATCTCAAATGCTTTCTCAGCATAACCTTCCATCATAAAGCACTGCTATATAAATATGGCTTTATAAATTATATATCTTAAGTCTTTGCATGCTCACAGCAGTTTACCAATAAATGTTCTGCAATACCTGCTAAAAAAACCAGACATAAAATCATTGTCAATGGTGATAAATGATTACAGCTTAATAACAGTCAAGCTGACAAAGCTGAAATGCCCACAGGGTGTATTGTAATTCAAATGCCACAGGTGGAAAAATAAAAAGCTTTCAAATATAAATATTATAGCCTTCAGCAAAGAGACGAAATCTAGAGAATGGCCTTGTGACACCAGGCTGCGTACTAATTCTAGGATGTCCCCTAAAACAAAATGGTGGAATTTAATGCAAATTTAACAGCCAGTAGAATAAATGAACTTCAGGGCAGAAACTGTTGCAGTGTGTCTGCGCTGGGTGGGACAGGTCTGACTAGCGAATAAAATCAGAGACATGGGAGTGGGACAGAAAAAGAGAGTCAAACATTGAAAAGCATAACTTTTTTCTAAAGAAGAACAAAAGGATATTTTGTATAGTGAAACATATTCTTGGGTTAACTACAAAATTAGCTTCTTTGCATAAGAAGGTGGAAGGTGGCAGGATGAAATCTCTCAGTTAAGTTTAGGCTAAAAATCATATTTGTGAATCAAGGGAAAAGTCTTATTTAATAACTCATCATGAGGCCACTTACAGTCTGCAGCTGTACTGTAGAGAACCTGCTCATAATTAATGACCCATAGCCACTTAAAGCTAAATGACTGATTTCAAATTGTAAATGAGCAGCTCAGTAACAAGCAAATGTCTCATGACGATTTCAGCAGTCTCCATTCCCATTCCATTAACCATTTAACAGGCAAAACACAATAAAAGAGACAGAAAGCTCTCGTCATTGGAGCCTGCCTTTAACAGCTCATCTTCAGACGATGAAGTGAATCCCCAAGAGGCATTCACTTCAGTATTTTTTCCAGCATTTCAGTCCCAGCATGGTCTCTCACTCTCCCCAAGGGCGAGCGAGCTCTGCTTATCAAGGCAAATCAATGCTTGGTGGTTAGTCTAGAATGATGAGATCTTACCTGGCATGTGGCACACCTCAAGAACCTCTAATGCAATGGGCTTTTGCCAGATAAAAACAACAAAAAAAGCATCCGATTTTCAGTTTAGCTCCACTCTTTCCCATGGCTCTCTAAGAGTATAACTGGCCATTACAAAGATGTTCTCTCACAAGAAAGACAGGTATCAAAAGTACACAGCTGAAATACTGAAAGGGAGGAAAGCCCATCAGGATGAGTAAGAGTTCTCACATGAAAGTGGAAAGATAAAGTGGAGAAACATGAAGAAAAATCCTTTGAGTCTACTCTCCGTAACTAGTTCCCTCCACACTCAGTGATCTGGATGAATGTTTCCTCTCCATCCTTGACCTTCATCCTCAGATATGCTCTCTCAGCAATTTTTGTTATTCTGCAGGAGCTCTGCATTCATCCCTAATTTGAAGACTTTCTGTGTTCACTGAACCAAAACTCCTTACTGCTCAATGTCTGTGGTGTCCGACTTGCTTATAGAAGGGGTGCATCAAACACAACATAACCAGACAGTCAAAAGAGGTGATTATCCCGCTGTGTTCAGTGTGGGTGTGGCCTCACCTTGACTACTGTGTGCAGTGCTGGCCCCCACAATTGAAGAAGGATGTGAAGGTCCTTGAATGCATCCAGAGGAGGGCAACAAAGCTGGTGAAAGGACTGGAAGGAAATGTCCCGTGAGAAGCATCTAAGGAATTTGGGCTTGTCTACTTCGGAGAAAAGGAGGTTGAGGGGCAGCCTCATGGTGCTGTATAGCTTCCTGAGGAGGGGATGTGGAGAGGGAGGTGCTGAGCTCTTCTCACTGGTATCCAGTGACAGAACTTGTGGGAATGGTTCAAAGCTGCAGCAGGGGAAGTTTAGACTGGACATTAGGAAGCATTTCTTTATTGAGAAGGTGGGCAAACACTGGAACAGGCTTCCTAAAGAGGTGGTTGATGCCCCAAGCCTGGCAGTGTTTAAGAGGCATTTGGACAATGTCCGTAACAACATGTTTTAACTTGGTCAGCCCTGAATTGGTCAGGTATTTGGACTGGGTGATTGTTGTAGGGCCCTTCCAGTGGAAATAGTCTATTCTATTGTGTTCTGTGCTGTCCTAAACTCAAGGAAACAATTTGCATGCACTTGGTAGAGGAAACCAGCAGAAAGGTATCTCCCTCCCCCAAAACCAGAAAGCTCCGAAGCTTCCAGACTAGTTAAAGTCATTAGACTAGAAGTCATTTTCCACTTACACTTTGTGGGCTTTTGCCATCCAAGCTACTGGATGCTATACATCCAATGATATGCTATGAAAAGACCTGGAATTCATCCTTCTACTTTACTTGCATAGCCTCCAAGACAAACAGACCTGCTAACAGTCTTCACATCTATCTCATCCACATCACAACTGCTGTTGAAAATACACTCTCTACACAGTTGCTGACATGCTGCTGCTGTTCTCTTTGGGTTCAGGTATGTTACTCTGAGTGATCATATGTGGGCTGCACAGTCTCATTTTTCATCAAGTAGCTCTCTTCCCATTCCCAAACACTTCCCTCAGATGCCACTTGCATTATCTATATCCTGTGTCTGAGCTGTTCCATGCTGGATCTCAACACATAAAGGAGCAGGAAACAAAGTGTAAATCCCAGTGCAGATGAATTTGCCCAAAGCAGCATGAAATTTAGAGAATGTCTTTCTGTTGTTGTGGTACAAGGTGGCAGGGAATAAAGTGTGCTGACGGCAGATGGACATACAGTAACAAAGAAAGGTGAGTTTTAGAAGAAGAAAAGTCGAAGGAAAGCTCTGGAGGAAGAGGCAGCTTTCTCAGACCTCATATCTGCCTTCCCTTCACTGCAGCAGCACACAGAGAGCTGATGAAAATGTGATGTCTTTGTGCCCCTTTATTTCAAGGGAGAAAGTTGCTATTGGCAAGCTGCTGTCTGCGTAATTGCTTCCTTCTTGGTCTGATGAATCTGAGATTTGTTGTCAGCCTTCCAGGGACAGTGAAAAGCTCATCCATTTTCTCCATTTTATCTGGATGAAATGGTCATGGGATTTGCTCATTTGGGCAGCATTAGTGTGCATGATTATGAGGAAGAGCTAAAGCACCACCAAGACATGCGTGGTGCTACCAGAGCTGTGTATTAGTTCTCTCTAATAAATAAATATTAGTTCTCTCTCTATTCTTTGTTAAACAAAACCCCAAAAACCATCAGTTGTAACCTTTAATAGACATGGCTGGTGCAAGCAGCTAGAGCTAGTTTCTGAAATAAATAAATATTCCTGTCAGGACCTCCAAGGAGTCACGATCAAAGTATGACACCGTTTTCAGGAAGCTCAATGCTGCATCAAAGTCAGCTCTCTTCAGCCTTTCTATGTAAAATATCATCCTGCTCTCCCAAGCCCAAGGAAAGCACAGTCAAGCTTACCCTGACGGCTTTGGAAGTACAATTATGCATGTTTGACATGCTTGCATAAACTCACGCATTACAAGAGGCAGAGTAGAAGAGATTTTAGAGAGAAAGCGGAAACGGCTTGCCCTGCAGTGAGATTCTCTTCTTCAGAAGTGACTTTCCAGCCACTGCTCCCATTAAAAGAAGCTCTCATCTGGTAGAGGACTGATTCTGTCATGCTTGCTTTCACTCAGTATAGAAGTCCAGCAAAGGCTTCCAGGCAATATAGCATTTTTCAGACTGAAGAGGAAAACCCCTGGCTCAGGCAGAAATCCTACTGCTTTGCTTTAAATAGATTCAAAGTGAAAGTCCTTTCTCTTTAATACAATCCAGAGCAAAGCACACAGTGAGCCTGCAATGGCTACAAGTAGCTAGAACATCCCCAAACTCTAGTGATGCCGGTGGCACAACAGCACTTGGCACTTAGCATACTGAACACACTTCAGGGCTTTCCCCTAAAAGGGCTTTCAACAAGTAAAACTTTAGGCTTCCCTCACTATTAAATTGACAAAACAAGCATACCATTACCTTAAAGCCAGCTAGAAATGAGAAATTAACTCTGGCAAAGGGGACAAGAGGCTCACAGTGAAACTTTCGTGTCTCCTACCCAAGAGCGGCTCTCAGAAAGCCCGGCTTATTACAAACACAATCGACTCACAATAAAACTTTGCTATAGGGCAAGAAAATCAACAGCAGAGAAATAATTTCTCTCTGCAAAGCATCTGCTTGCTGACTTTATTGCTGTTGCCAACTCGAACTGCAGAATTAAATAGTGGCAATATTTGTATGAAAAGGAGAAATGCTCAGCATTGCCAATGAGAAATGGTTCTCCTCTCTTTACATCACCCCCCTATTGCTCTCCTTTGTAAAATGGGCCCTCCGAGGCTCTAGCAGGAAAAGAGACCAACATTTCTCCAGGTGCCTCTCAAAGTACCAACATATACAACAGCTCTGCACAGAAGCTAAGGCAGAACCATTTGGATGTGGTGTTAAACAGGTGCCAAAGCCTTTTGCAAACCCCAGGCATCACCTTTTGCAAAGCAATGGCCACAGGGAAGCGGGAGGCTGTCCAGCTCTACAGCTGGAGAGTTGACCAAAGAGTGCTTGCTGCCTGTCCCTGGGCCTTAAGGTTATTATCCCTGAGCTGCTTTGGTGACATTACAAGACTGTTTCGCTGCATCCTTTGCAATATCCAGCCTCAACCATTAAATTGTACATCCACAAATGCTCAATACAGTCTGCTCCTGATGGCACTGGCTATAGGAAAGCTCAGGCTTGGGGGCCACAATGGCTTACCACCACCTGTCCCACAGCAAACAGATTGATGCAAGGGCAGCCAAAGTCCTTCTGGCACAGACTGGAAGAAAAATATCAGCCAGGCAGCAGACAGAGGGAGTTTTGCAGCAATTCCAGCCTCATCTGACCCACCTGAGACACTTCAACAGATTCAGCTCTGAGGTGATTTCTATGTGATGCTGGATGGGCACAGCAAGAGAGAAGAACCACTTACACATAATGCTCTGCACCAATACATGCCATCTACCTTTCTGAAGTCAAAGCTTTTTTTACAAACATGCTATTCATAGCTAAATTCCACACAGGTGTTGCCCATGTCTTCCGCCCCCATGGTGTCTTCTCTGGACCAACTGCAGATGAGTTCGTGAAAGACTTTTTGCACCCACACTGCTCAGATTTAGCAAAAAGCTGCCAGTGTGGTGGCATTAACATATATACAGACCACAAGGTTTAGAGCTTGCTAGGTAGACTTTGATCAATGAAATGCCTCTTTCCTCTGTCTGCAGCAGCTTTATAATGGGTATGCGTTAGGATTTGAACATGCCCAGGAATGTTTATCCAATCCTCATCTGCTACCGCTGGTCTCTGCTGTCTGTCTTATAATGGGGTAAACCTGCAGCTGGGCAGAGCACATGAGAGAGAAAGAAATAAACTAGTTTAAGTCTGTCTGCACTGCGGAACACATCAGATAAAACCACATGCAATACAAGTTAAAGGAAAGGAAAAAGTATTGCTACAGCAACAACAAAAAAAGAACAAGCTGCATGTCCTCATAAATGCTTATTCACATGCACATGATATGTAAGACTTACTCCTAATAGGGTAAATTGGCCAAAATCTCTGATGTAAAAACTGATGTAAACTGGCCAAATCTCTCATGTAATTTAAAGTATTTCAACTGCCTAAAAGCATCAGTCACACGACACAGCCACAGCCAGATCCAGCTCCTACAAAACAGCACAGACCCACAGACTTCTAAGAAGCTATGCAAACACGCAGAACTTTTTCACATGTATCTCCCCCTTCCACCCAAGGCGTAGGGAACACAGCAGTTAGTAACACAGAAAAGCAAAATACAGACCCCTTAAGTGTCTTCAATTAGAAGAACTATTGTAAATTCCGTACAACTAACTTTCAGCACATAAGCCAGAAACAAGTCAGCAGAGCATTTGCAGCGAAATCAGTGGTCTGGAAAATTTGGTCAACTCATACAATCGCACTCTGTAAATGAGAACAGCCTGAAATGGCAAGAGAGGCTCTCCAGTGCTCTCCAGGGCAGTAGCATGAAGTGTAATGAAGCTAAAATAATTTAATCCCTTTTTTGTTTTTAAACTCCACTTTCCAAGTTTGTTCATGAAGAATATCAATCCAAAACAGAGGCCCAATTTATAATGCCAAGCGTAAAAGCAACGGTGAGGCTGGCTCTTGATAAAGTTTTGTCTTTTGAAAGACTCCTGCTTGGATTAGCCCAAGCATTTGTATAAAGGAAAGAATAAGGCAGTTCTCTCTCTTCTCACATTATCCTCCCCTGCTGTTTCAAAGCAGGTGTGAAAAACTGACATACATACAAATAGCCTATCTAAGCTGGCCAGGGAGAGCAAGTATGAACAAACATTTTTGGTGCTTTTCACGAGTTGTGCCTCTAACTGAATTATAAGGAGAGGGAGGGAGGAAAAGGTAACATTGCCACGTTCAGGTGTCCTTTGTATCGTGCTGCAAAACCTTGCAGCAGTGGCCTTAGATTTGACTAGCATGGCAACTGTGACACACTTACAGAAATTTTATTACTGAGATTAACCACATGGTTTTTAAAGAGGAATGCTAAGAGCATACTTCTTTGTGCATGTGCGTGTGTCCTTCTTACCCAATGCCATACTCCCTGCCCTCTTTATGGCCATGAGCCATTCCCAAACTTCCTCTGATTTCAAAGAGTTCTGGTTCACCTTCCCAGCCATTTAATCTTAGCAATGCTTTATGGTCCTAACACCACTACATAGTATTTTCAAAGCAACCTTTTTAAGAATAAAAGAGTGACACTGAAGACAAATTCCTTAATTTTGAAGAAATTCTTTAGTTCTGAAGAAAATTACTTGAAGCACTTTCTTTTTTCTTCTGCCATTGCAGATATTTTCAGCTGGTAGGACTGTTAATCAGATACAGAAATGTCTCCAGATAACTGAACAGTCAGGCTCCTCTGAAGTTTTTTACGATGAGTACTCCTACCATCATACAAATTATTGTAATTTTTGAATACAGAACCTACTTGCACATAAATACACTGTATTCAAGTGCATTATGACTCTGTACTAGTTGCTATAAAAACAGACAGGCCCAGAAGACTGCCATGCCTCCCCACAGCAGGGTAGAGTCTGTTCAGCCTTGGTTCACCTTCTCTTTTTGTTGAGGGAGAGAGAAAGAAGGAAACAATCATGTGGTTTTATTCCTATTTTGTATTTTTGCTATTGTTGACTCTGCTTCTAATACTTCTTTTATTTCCCTTTTGGAAAAAGGACAATTCAGCAAGGAAGGGCAGAAGGGCTCTTCGTTTTGTTGCCACAACAATGGCATTTTAAAAAATAAAAAAACCCTGACAAAACTGGCAGCTCACAGAATACTACAAGAAAATAAAATGGCAACAGAATGCACCAAACTTAGAGCTGAGGTGCAGCTATTCTCTGCATGCTCAAGTTTTGCAACCTAGTGTTTCTAAACACCAGTGTCATGGAGCTGTGAACTCCAAAGTATGTGGCTCTACATGATAAAAAGTGTAACAGCTGAGTGAGTCAAAGGTCCTTTCACAGCCTTCGAAAAGCTCTCTGCCATTCAGTAAATGCTACACTCTCAAAAAACCCTCTCATGATATATTACGGAAACCAGCAAGCCTGAAATAATGGTGATATCCTTCAACACTTAACAACATACAAATATAGAAGAAAAAACAAAACAAAACAAAACCCCAAAAACCAAACCTGAAGGGGGACAACAAGTAAGAGAAAACCTGTATGACATCAAAACCAGAAACCTGAACTTTATGTGTGTGCAAACAGGCAAAAGAAAAAAGATATACGTAACAGATGAGATCTTCCACAGGTATAAATCATGAAGCTCCATGGACTTAATGAAATTGAGGTCTGGCACTGTTTATCAGCTCCCTTTCACTAAAGGTTTCTATTCCAGGCCCACAGTTTTTCCCATGTGGGAAAAAGTGAGCAGTTCCCAGCTGTACAAATGAGTTTTCCCTGTCATGTCCTTGACTGTTTCCCTAACCTCTGCAAATACAACTGCCACCTCTTGGCTCTTCTGCATCCTGTCTGATTCTTTCATCTTGCCTGTATCTTCCTTACAGCACTGCTCAGCTCCCCTTCCTCTGTTAGGAAAGGAGAAGAAAAAAAAAGGCAAAAAAATCCAAATCCTTGCACCATATTTAATTGCCTTACTCACTAAAACTCATATTCACCCTTCTTCATCCTGGACATCAGCAATTCTTAAAACTCTGATTACACTCTTCATATGAATTGTCTTCTCATAGGATTTTAAAAACAGGCCACCAAAGATGGATGTTTACTTGTTATCCTTCTTTGTCCCAGCCAATGCTATATTGTGACAAAGTACTTCTCTACAGACCCTTGCTCTGCCCAAAAGGCCATTTGCAGATAGCCACATGACTTGACAGATCACAGCAGAGATGTTCTACCAACAGTCTGGTCGTGCTATATAACTTGCTGTTTTGGCATTTGATGGGTGAGTGTGCTTGTGATGAAAATCCTCAGATGCCTCTTTTCTTGCTCTGCAAGTTTCTCTACTTCTAACAGTTTCAGCTGTCTGAATTTATCTGGAAGAAAACTGTTCAACAGAAAGGTCAGGAGAGTAAATCAACCCAAGCCTGAAGGATCAACACATCCACACCTTTCTGTGTGCTGTGCCCTTCTTGATCCTTGCTATAACTCCAGCTTTTATAATTGAAAACAAATGACCTTACTTCTATTAAAGCTCCTTTTCTATTAATCGTTCACCTGTCTAAATTAGAAGTTACTCTGCTCATACAGTAAAGAAATCATATGTGTTATAACACCATCTCCCTGCTAAACTAATGACTCACTGAAAAAGTGGGAATCTGCCATTTGCCTATAAGATACTTGATTGCTTGGGATAGGCCCAAGAGGTTCAAAAATGCTGGCTACAGATGCTTGTCTGTTCTGAAGCTGGTGTCTTAGGTCTTGTAACAATTTCCACTAGGTGACATAGTTGCAGTGGATGCAAAGGTTAAGCCCATATCTGTCTAAAGACCTCAGTATCCCAAGACATTACATCTCCAGGAAATGATGATTGTGGTTGTGTTATTCTAGTGAAATGTCTAGAGTAATTGCAGCACATGATGGGACAAGGGAGCAATGAACACGTGTCATCACGACTGTTGGCACAATACAGTAATAACTAGATGAGTAAAGGGATAAAGAATGCTGCAGAACTAGAAGCAATTTCCCTTACCAGCTTTTTCTAGTAGGATTCCCTTAGGGACCTGCAGAAATTAAAAATTGTGATTGTGCTTTCTGAAAAACAGAGGTAAGCATACAGATATCCTGGCTGACATTTTCAACATCCAACCTATTGCTTTTTGAAAGGGTTCAACCCTGGACCCTTCTCTCAAGCAAGCAGCTAACAGCACAAGCTGTCTCAGTAAGGATTTCAGAGCACAAACAAGAAACACAGATTTGTGAAAAATATTATTATAGCAGAGAAGGAAGCCCAAATGTATTTTGATGCTAAATGGAAAGATAGCAGGGAAGGAAAGTCTCAGACCCACAGCTCCAATAATATTTCTACTACAGTCCACAAAGAGCTCTCCAAGTTGTTTTGTGAAAATGAAATACCACTGTTGTCTTGTGGGTTGTTTTGGGGTTTTTTTTAAACAGAATGCTTATGAAATGTTTTCAAATTGTTATTGCTCATTGTGGGATGATTGCATATCCCTGCAGAGCAGTATGAGATGTGTTTATTCAGGAGGTGCACAGGGTACATACATTGCAATGCAGTAAGATGTCATAGCAATTACCCACCCTAGCTCCTTTCTCTGCACTACAGACACTCACAGTAACTTTAGCTGAGGGCCAAGAAGCCTGATGTAGGGTGACCAATGAATGTGTAAGGGTACCACAGCATAGAAATACACCTCACTCCTGAATCTTTCAACAGGTAAGCAACAGAAAGCAGGAATTTTAATGTTGTGGCCCTGTTTCAAGTTTGCAACTCTCATGGAGAAAATACTGCTTCTGCAATCATGGTCAGCACTGCATCAAAACCACTGCAATAGCAGGATACCTTTACCAGTACAAGAAAACTAAGGGAAGAAATGTGTCTTCCACAGAAATCACATCCTTATTAACCAGAAGGAATCCATGCTTAGCTCTAAAGTTTCAAGATACTTGCTAAATAATTAGATGAAGCTTTGTGTGGTGACAGATTTCTCCAGGAGACCAGCCCCATCACTGCAACAGCAGCCCTAGGTTTTCATCTGATCACGCTGATACAAGCAGGCAAAATGGCAGAATATTACTAAAGTGCCAGCACTACTCCAAACATCCAGTGACAACAATCATCAGTGTATTTTTATTACCTTTGTAATCATCAACTCTTAAAAAGCTTCCGAAAAACAAGTGAATGAAAATAAGTCTAATATACCATGTGCAAGACTTGTACTATTGCAGCTGTTTGGGGGAGGGAAGAGACAGAAAGATAAAGTAGAAGTGGTAGAAATGAGCACTTAGTTTTCTTGATTCTTACTATGGTATCTCATCTACATGGCTGTTCTACTCTCAAAAAGCTATAGCTACAGGCTTGTTTAGCATGAAACGGGCTGTGTCCATTGCTCCCTTAGCTGGGTAAAGATCTTCACAATACAAACTTCAGGGAGTAAGTTCAACCTCTAAAACCCTTTTGCCAATGAAGATTGTATAAGCCTAAGATTACACTCTGTTGCAGGTTTTTTGCCAGCTATTAGCTGGCTGAGAGCTGAATGGGAAGGAAGCTAGTTAAACTGACAGAGATGATGGCTAACATTGATTTTTCAATTGATTTCACTAAATTGTTGTCCACACAAACTCCAGTGTGGACATTCCTGAATTGGTTTAAAATTGACTTATAATGATTTAGCTCATGTTGACTCTTTATTGACTTGGGTTATGGCCACAGTAGGGGGAAGAAAAAAAAAAGAAGAAAAAGCGTTCTTTGTGTCAGAACGCAGCAACATATCCTGTGAAACATCCTGACAAGAAGAACAAGGTTGTCCAATATACGCTCTTATCAACATCAAGGTTTACTGATTTGTCAAAGACAAGATGTAAAGCCAAGGGAATGCTCATGTAATTTCAAAAGATTCACAGATTGTGTTTTAAAGAAAATAACCTATTTCATCTGGAAGTTATACTTCTCAACTGAGGCAGGGAAGCCAAATGCATGCACTCTCAGCCCCAGCTGTTTGCTTCAGTTTGTCCATTTTATTCCATATTTTCTGGATAATCAGTGTTAGTGCTGGCAGCTATCACACTCAGATGAAGGACAGACACTTCTTGAATTACCCTACTCTGTTTCCAAGTGCTAAGCCACCAGCAGATATTTACACTGACTTAATGTACTTTGAAACGCAGTCATCCCTTAACACGTGGAAGTCCAGTTGTATCATAACATAACACCAAAGCCAACTTTACAACTCACTTCCAGAGTCAGGACAGTGGCCAGGAAAGACCTGTTGGGTCATGTCAGGCTACACAGCAACCTTGGTGCCACTGCTAGACTCCAAACAACATCCCAGCATGGGAACAGCACCTTGACTGCGTACTAGTGGATGCTGGCTCAAGACCCACGGGTCTACCATTGAGTCCCATAGCAATTTAAACCATTTTCATAATGGTTGTGGAGCATCAGAAGAGGGTTGTGCATCAATGTAAGCTGGCATAAGCAGAACCCCACCTTCACCGGAATCAAGGCATGTGTGGAGCTGGAACATGTGTATTCCTGGTGGGAAGATTTAAAGGCAGGTGGCTGTGGATCAGTATGAATTTATTAACTGATAGACATGCTCTATGCTGACAATAACACTGAAAGATAAAAAAAAAAGGTTGACAGTGGTAAAAATCATTACAAACTTAGCTCTTGACACAGGCCCAACCATTTGAGTTTGCTCATTTCTTTTCGACTTTGAAATACCCTCTGTACAGATTTATTTGCCTTTGTAATTGCAGATATGAAATTAAAATCTTCTTCCCTTTCCCTGGACAATCATTTTTTTCCTCTCTGTACAGTTTATAGGAGCTCACATTTTGATATTTTTTTAATAACTTGTGTTGTGTCTGGCACTTTGGGGAGAGCCTATGACAGAAAGCACTTTATTACTTCTCTGTTTGAGTTCACTGCAGAGTGCTCACCAGGCCCTATCACTGAAAGGAGAAATCTAGGCAGCAATTTAATCAAGCAGTGATTGAAAAATTAAAGGTGGCAGTGATTAATATGGATTTAGGACTTCTTTTGTTTGAATAGGTTTTAGCTAGAGAACATGGCAGGTTTGTTGGTTTTGGGGTTTGTTTGGTTTTTTTCCCCCTGAGAGAGAGGTAGGTGAGAGGGGGAACACAAAGGAAGCCTCTTTAGGCAGATCATTTCTCTCCTCTTAGTATTCAAATAAAAGCCAAGGGAAGAGGTTACACACAGTGCATATTACTATCCTTAGGTAAATATCCATGTGTAATTTCAGCAATCACAAGCACATCTCTGTGTATAAGGAAAGATCCAGCCATAGAAACTCAGCTTGGACCAGCACCAGAAGGAAAAATTCTGCCCCAAGACATGAACAGATCTTGAGATTGAATCATCAACCTGGCTTTTGAAGAAATAGATACTTTTTAGTAACCAGGAGCATACTCTAAACATACATTGAGTAACAGTGTTTTACATTTAAAACAAAGGAATTAAGATCTTTGAAAGCTGATAAGAAACAATAAAGAAGTAACCTGCTTCACAATCACACAAAATTAATCTGAAGGTGCAGCTCAGAAGCAGTGTTCATATCTCTGTTCTGTTAGAGGAAAAGGTATTTCTTTAAACAGAAGTACATATATGTGTGTGTATATATATGACCCTTGTATAAATGTGGGTACACATTCACTGCTCCCCTACACATTCTGCAAACATTTACAACAGTAAAGGAGACTGAACATCACAATTTGGATCAGATTTCCAATCAAGTCTTTACATGGTAAAATGTCTGTATCAACTTAGCTGAGGTTATAGAGACAGGGGAACTTTTGTCAAACCTTTTTGTACTGCCCCCATTTACAAGTTACTGCTGTAAATTTGTAAATTCATACTAAAGATGGCTCAAACTTACTCTGTTTAACTGGTTGTAAACACCTTTTACTTCAATTTATACAGCTTATAGCACACTAGATCATCTGAGAAATAGGGACAAGCCAGGATAAGAATGGCTATGCAAAAATTTGCTTCTACTTAATTCTGAATACTTTAAAAAAGAAGTCTTAGCCAAACTTACACAAGTTGCATACGATACTGGCCTTCGTTTCTTCCCCAGCAGTAAATAGCTCCTGCCTAGGCATCTTTGCAAAAACATCAGACACACCTCATCTTTCATAAAGTGTTGAAAAAAAAATTAAAAGAAAACACAAATAAAGCATAGGCAAAGATTATTACTTATGGAATATTAATAAAAGCCTTGTGCCTTGGTTCAACCCAGCCAGCAGCTACAACCACCACATAGCCATTTGCTCACTCCCCCTACTCCCAGTGGGATGGGGGAGAGAATTGAAAATGGAAAAAACATAAAACTTGCAGGTTGAAATAAAAAGTTTAATAGGACAGAAAAGGAAGAAGATGACGATGATGACAATAATATACAAAACAAATTATGCACAGCACAACTGCTCACCAACCAAAGCCAATGGTCTGCTAGCTCCAGAGCTGCTCTCCCCGACAGCCACCCCACAGTTATATATGGAGCATGACATCATATGGTACGGAATATCCATTTGGCCAGTTTGGGCCAGCTTCCTGGCCATGTCCCCTCTCAGCTTCTCAGGCACCTCCTGCCTTCTTGTTGGCAGGGCAGTATAAGAAGCTGCAAAGTCCTTGACTACTTGGCAACAACTAAAAACATCAGTGTGCTATCAACATTATTTTCATCCTAAATCCAAAACACAGCACTATACCAGCCTCTAGAAAGAAAATTAACTCTATCTCAGCCGAAACCAGGACACCTCGTCTGAATAAGGATTACCAGAACTTGCACTTCAGCTAATAGACTTATTTTTCTCCATAAGATTTATTTTTCTCTTTTCTTTTTTTCATGCTTGGCCAGAGTAGGTGATTCACGTTTTCCCCAGACGTCTCTTGTCCTTGCACGCAGAAGAATATCTTCTTGTGAAGTCACTTGAGCAGGAATCTAAAGCCCACATTCAAAGCACTTAAATTACTAAAAAGAATAGTTACCTACAAAATGGGTCTGGAAAGAAGTATGTTTATATGCAACTTCAGATGACTTTTGCTAACTAACACTTACATGCTTGCCTGGTTCCCAAAGGATCCACATAATTTAAGTATAGGGTGTCTGAAAGAAAGTGTGTGCTGGAAGGCGGATACCTGGTAATTCAATTCCACTTGCCCCTGGGCACAAACATAATTGTATTATAAAATAGGTCTGCCACAAATGAAAACAATTAAAGCACAATACATATTTTACTGCTTACAGTTAAGAAGTGTGGTTTCATTTTCCGTACATACCTGTGGAATAATTACTGGAGGTGGCTTATTGAGACTAAAGCAGTGTTAAGACTTCCATGGTAAATATGCAAAGAATCTGTTCCATAAGCAATGTGACCTGCAACCTTAGATGCTGGCAAGCACCAGGAGAGCTTGGTATGCTGACTCTGAGAAAAACAGCATGGAGGGCAAAGCAGAGTGGAGATGCTGCAGCCAGGCTCTGTGACAACACTGCAGGGATGGGAACTTGATGGTATCGCGGAACTGATAAACTGCAAAGTTGGAAGCCCTGAGCCAGCAGTATTCCATTTTCTGCCAAAATCATGTCCTTTGGTTGAACCTTGCTCATTATAATCCCAAAACACACCTCCATCCCAAAGGCTACCCAACCTCCAAGGTGCGACCACTCGTCACTAAACATGTGCTCTGAATTTCTTAAAGTCTATAACTTTAAAAGCAAAGTGAAGCGAGAAGGTTTTACACCAATCATAACAAATGTATTACTAGAGTCACTCAAGCTCTACCTGAAAGGAAGAAAATAGTATAAAAATGGTTTAAGAGAGGGGGCTGTTAGGGAAGATACCATCGCAGACAAGTCAGGAGGACATTGCTGACTTCTGGAACCAGTCAATGGGCTGAACCTCTCTTCCCAACCACCCCCCCCCATGATGCCTGTTGGGTGAGATTCGAACACTCTGCTATACCGAGTGCTTCCCCAGGAAGCTTAGAAAATCTCCATAAAGTTGTTTCATAATTTAATATATTTGCAGTTGGCTATATTATTCACATTCTTGGTACTTGCACATGCTTTGCATACAGTGTATCACCGGAAATCCAAAAGAACCTGTACTTCTGTTGCTTCAATAAACTGCACCATTCATTATTCTAGCCGTGAGAGTTCTCATTGGACGTGACCAAACTCCTTAAGTGCGGCCGTGCTAGTCTATTGAACGTGACTAGACTGTGGGTGCCTCGCACTATTGATGCATCCATAATTGTGATAGTTCAATATATTGAATGCAACCAGACCTAAAGTGCGAAACTGGGTATCACTCAGAATCTAAACCCAGCCGCCCCCAGTCCCTCTGATATCTGAGGACAAACTGGAATGCAAGGGGGTTTATTTCCTGCTGAGCTTCTTTATGCTTTAACTTGACAATACCCACACCAGTAAACACAAAATACAAGAATTCAATGAACTCTGCTTGAAAATACAGTAGTGAGATACTGCAATGCCACATATGCACCGGAGACGTTATATAATCAGAATAAAAACTTTGCCAATTCATTGGCGAGAGGTCTAACTTGATCAGTGTTCTTTAACCATTTTGTTAAATGGTTAAATCAACATTTTTAACATTGAGGATAGCTACTAATTGAAATTCTGCAGAAACCTAGAGGAGGGCAAAGAGCTCTCAGAGTGCTGGGATTTCTCCTCTCTTCTGCATCTGAGTGTCCTATGAGAGTCTGAAGAAAAACAAGGTCTCTTTGTGCTGCTCATGGTTAAGGTTTAGTCAGAACAACTCCAAAACGCAAGACTCAAATACACAACTTCATCACATAAAGGATTCTGACAGAGACTAAGAAGACAGGACCAAGGCAAACACAGTCACCATCTAAAGAATAAAAAGTATAAAGAACAATCTACAGTAGAGTAGCACAGCAGGGAAGCAGGAATCACAGCAATGTCCAGGATTCCCACTAAGCCCTTTAGCCCAAGGAAGTCTCCTAGGCCAATGTTTTTTTCAGAGCAGCCCCAGATTTTGTCTAGTATCAAATGTTTTCCAGTTTTGTAAATGCCAAGCACTTTAGTTTATGCCCAGGGAGGCTCCACATGATCAGTATTTCTGAGAATCTTGGGAAAAGTCTGTCTACTACTACAAGACACTTTTAAAAATGCTGGACTGTACTTCTCTGCATGTCAGTCTCCCCATCTGCAAACTGAGGATGAAAATATTCTATCACCATGAAGGAGTAGCATACAGCTTCCTTGCTGTTTGCAAAGCCCTTTTGAAAGGAGAGAATAACCAACACTATAAAAAAGAAAAATCATTGTTATTGGTATCCAGATGCCTCATGCCAATACAGTCCATTCTCAACACATCTAGGGACTGCCTCTTCCTAATAAAGGGTTCAAAATTCTGAATGGCCAAAAAGAAACCTGTGAGAGCAACGGAAGACACATGTGGTTGAGAGAGAACCACAACAGTTACAAGGAAATCCAAGTTCCTACTACTTCCACTACCAAAAAAAGTAGCTGCCTGATAAATATGCAGTGGCAACTCACCAGCACAGAAATTTCTTTTTGCCACTAAATCACAAAGGCTTGGAGAACTTCTAGGGCACTTCATCTCCAGCCAGATCACTTGAACCAGTCACCTACAGAGCATTACCTCCACAGCTTCTGACACCCAGTAACTCTGCAAGTCTGCTGGCATGCACAGCAACAGGCCTCGCATTAAAGCACTACAGAGTATTATCCCTTTATTTTTCTGCAGTCAACCTTTACCCTTAACAAGATTTTTTTAACCACTGCTTCCTCTTTCTACCTTTGCTTCGCAGGACAGCGAGCCCAGGCAGCACAGATCGCCTGATACAATGCTTTCAGTGTCAGTCTTACTGTCCCATTACATGGCAGAGTTTAATGTGTACACGCTGGCTCTGTCAACTCAGCAGCGACCCCGCTCTTCAGCACAGCTCTGCCAAGCAGCTTGCGGAGCTGATGCACCCTCCCTGCAGTCTCTTCCCTTTCTCTGCATTTTGCTCAAAACAGGTCTTCTGCTCCCTGCCGCCAAATAACCTTTCTCAGCCTCCAGGGGCTCAAAGGAGGAGCCATGTTGTTCATTCCCAGCCCAGCAGCTCACATTACTGCTTCAGTATGAAAAACTACAGCCAATGTATGGTGTAAATTGTTACTATCACTCCCTCTCATAAAGCAGGCACTGCCGATATCAAACTGCTGTTCTTCATGCATAATTCATCAGGTTCCTTAATGTGCAAAGGTCTCTGCAGCTCTTTTCTCTGTATTAAAGTTATCTGTGGGGAAAAAAGCGTCTGTCCAGCCCCTGCTTGAAATATTAAGAGCACACCTAAATTTTAAAGTGGCTGTTGACTTCTTTAATTTACCATAAAAACAAAAGCATCAGCAGTGTCCCCATGACCACAAGGTCCAGAGTGGGACAGAGCCACAGAAGGTCACAGGGATGTAAGACTTAGCTCTGCCATAGGACATACAGCTGCAGCTGTACTGCTTGGCACTTAATTCTGTTAAAAAACAATCCTTTATAAAAGCCCTAAGCCTGAAAGCCTTTGCTGTCAAGATATACAGGGCAAAGAAGACAGCAATGCTCTCCAGCAGCATGCTCCATTTTTTTTCCAAAGACTTCAACAGAACAATATTGTCACGCAGAGTTACTGCATGACAGTACCGCACACATGAAGACCCTCATGAACACATGACACTGCCTTCTCATGTCACCCTGTTACAGAGACAGCACCAACAGTCAAAGATGACTTCTGCTGGAGATCCACAGATCAGAAACCACTAGCCATTGAGAGAGTAAAGGTGTAAACAGAGTAACAGACCCTATAAAACATACCAGAGCTTGCATTCCTTCCTGATTCAACCAGTAATGACTAGAAACCTCTGCACTTTCAACTGCATAAGCCTCCAAACTGCTCTTCTCCCATCTCTTAATCTGCTCTGGTTCAACCTCCCTCCATCCCTTCTATTTGTAATTGTAAAGCTGGGTCATTTTGGCTCACACCTGAGTTTAATATTGATGGTTTGTTGATGCCAGCTGAGGGCAAGAAGGAGGGCTCTTCCAAAGCTAAGGCAATTTCTCAGTTTCTGCCTACTGATATACAGTCCTTTTCACATTTTCCCTGCAGCAAATAACTGTAAGAAATGTTCACACAACAACAAGCTGGAAAAAAACCCAACACGAAAAAATAACATGGCATCTATTTCTACAGTAATGAAATAATTACTAACTAATAAGAACCAAACAAACTAAGCAGGAAACAAACACAAGGAAACATTTTCTAATAAAGCTTCATGCTCACTGAAGTGGCAGAGATGTGTGGCTATTTCCCTCTAGAAGGGTAAAAAAACGCTTACAGCAGGCTGTAAAAGAGTTCACTGGTTTGTGAGGGTTTGCTTTTGTCAGGCCACGGTTACAGTTTAGCTTGACGTCCAGAAGCGGGTTGAATGCCAAGAGCTTACCGCCTTCTCCCCTCCACACCAACCCAACAAATTCAAGTGGGAGAGAGCAGAGAGGAGCCTAACAAAGGGCCAAGGTCTCTTCCCTTTACAGGGTCGAGAGAGGCCCTCCAGCTGCTGTTACGAGCTGGGACACAGCTGCCCCAAGGCAGAGAAGAGATGTGGGGTTGTGCTACTTCTGAGAGGAGAGTTTTCACTACTTATCTTTGCCTAAACCATATTGGTACCAAGAAGGAACCTCAAGTGAAAACTCCACTTGACAAGAGATTTCAAAAACACTGATGTGATATAAGTTACCACAAGACAGATGATACAAAGTGCCCATTGTGCCTGCTAATCCAGTATATCCTCTCAACACCCTGCATGCAGTTACATGCTGCAATTCAGCAAAGCTAACTTACAGTGAGGCAATACAGGCGTAGGAACCCTGCTATACACTGCTACAGTATTTCAATCAGGCTAACATACCCAGTGTTTTAGGAAAGCACAGTTAGCCAGAGGAAATATTTTACTACCATAATCATACTATTCCTGTGCCTCGGTCTTGGAGAAATCTAAGCATTATACTAGGCAGACATGACCTTTCTGCCTGGCTACAGCAAGGACTCTTCCTTTTCCAAATAACAAAATTTCATACTCTCATACCTTATAAACCAACACTGGACTTTTCCCTTTTCTGCTACTTATTTGTCTCCAGGGCTGCTTCTTCCCCTCCTCTGGTCTCCAGTCCAGCAGCCATGCATTAAGCACCAATGGTCCAACCCATCCCTCATGAATCTTCCTAACTGGTTTTACTCCTCCCCTTCTTACATTTTTCCTTGCACGATTCCTCTGTCTGTAGCTCCAAAACCTACACCATTTTTCTCCTGGCACTCATCTCCTCCTTGGTAGTTTGCAGCCCCTAGTTCTCATCAGCTAATTGATTCCATCTGGGGAGGTAGTGAGGCCCATCCTTGACCATTTCTGGTACACCATGCTCTCTGCTCAATAAGCCCAGCAGAGAAAACAACACTGGGATTTGGTGCATCTTATTACAAATACAGGAAAGGGAATCTTCAGAGACTTGGATCATACTTGCACAGTCATGACCCATAACCAACCTAAAGCCCGCGTGAAATAGTGCAGCACTCTGTTTTAAGCTGACAAGAAAGTTACCTTGCGTCAGATGCAGCAATATTGGAGAGCCTGGCCCTCCTGCACAGTGCTATGCTAGGGTTGGGAATGAGCAGATAGGAAGAGTTTGACCCTTTGGACCCACGGAGCTTTGCTCAGTTAGTGAGCATGCAGACAAGCTGATTTCTTTTGCTGCCAGCCATCCTGCACCTGAAGGATGGGGATGCCACCTAGAAAGGTCTGCAGGAGAGAACATATATTGCTTTACAGGCAGAGAGTCTAAGCCTGGGACTGGGTCTAGGCTGAGCATATGGTCCCCATAACATATGTAAGAACCAGCTACTGCCTAAAGGGAGGAAGGTGACTTAAGCTGGAATAAGAAAGCTGCAATGCCACTGAGTGATTTTGTGCCCCGTGGAGGTAGAGTTCATTTTAGGCAATTATCTCATATGCTCCCTACCAACTGCTCTCCTCGATGATGATGGGCTGCAGTCCATACTAATAAAGATAATGAAAGTGATCTGGACACTGGAGTGATTCCAGGAATAAATTTCCACCTCCCTAAAGGCTGGAACAATCTAGCAAAGAAGGGCAGCACGCGGCACATATGGCATGCCAGGAGGGGAGAGCTGGAGCCAATCTATTTCATCACCTATGGAGGAAAAAAAGGAAAAGGAGCAAGAAAAAGGAACAACTAACTTGTTAGAAAGATGCAAGACAACATTTCACGTTGTTTAGGACGACCTACTGGGCAGTGCAGGCATGACGCAAGCACTGTCTTTGTGTCCCCTCTTTCCCTGAAAAAAGTCAATTTTGAACAGTAAGAAAAGTTACCTGTTTTGCAAGCCTGATCAGTTGCTTCAAGCATAGACTGAAATAGAGATACTCGTCTGATTCTTAGGAGAGGTTATGTTTCTTTTGCTAATGGATACTAAGTTATACTCATTGCCTCTCTGTTCAAATCAGAATTCATAAGGTCAGATAAGGTTCCAGATCTCTGCAGCTCTTTTTGCCTCCTCTAAGCTTTAACAAAGTTACACCAACATAAACCACGTGAGCATTTGGCTCTGCCTGAGTATATATGCGCAGGTGAAAATAAAAGGAGATGATACATTTGAAAGTAGTAGATGTGTGACAAAAGATGTATTAACTTGCTTTGTGGCAAATTGGCTAATCTCCTTTTCCACTATGTCTGATCTCTGTAAATCCAAGAGAGCAGCAAGAGCACACAGAGATCATACCAGGCTTAGATGCAGGAGGAAATCAATATTCGTGTTCTGCCCTGGCCAGCCATGGGGAGCCATGAGAGACAACGCGGCAGTCAGCAGGTGAGTGTCCACAGGGCTCCGGAATCGGTGCTCACCTTGGACCAGAGCTCACTTTCACCAGCTGCGATGCAATCATGGGGCATCTTGCTCAGATTTGCTTTCCTGAGCCATTCTGTGCCCTTATGTGGCCAGTCTTCAGAATTTAATTCTCACCATAACACTCTTCTACTTATATATATAGCTCCCATTCCTACAGTCCTGCAATCACATGGGAAACAAGGCTTTGGATTTGAGTTTTATCTAAATTTAACCTATTCTGAAAAGGAGCCTTAACAAGTGTTTTGTTTCACTGATTTCCTTTTGCATTTCCAGGTTTATATGATGATGCTTCAGTGGCAACTGGAATCAAGCTATTTCTAAATCCTGACATAAAATTCAGTGCTGCTTAATTTACGTGCTTTTTTCCCATATCCCCCAGTCTCAGTGCTTTTCTTTAAAAAATCTGTCATGGTAAAGGAATACATTTAACTGGATCATGCCTAGTTCTGTGAGGTTGGTACTAAGTCCTAAGGGAGAATAGCTTGTTCATTTATTTGCCAAGTGTAAGTTACATTAAATATGCTGGACCTGTGCAGGTTTCTGCTAAGTTGCCTCTAAAATTGAAATTAATTTGTCTTTTAAATGGCTGGAAATGTTCATGAAGCATAAATCATCCCCCTTCCTCACTCACCCCACAAACTTTATATATTATATAAACATATGGATATTAAAATTATATGTAACTTTTAAAGTAAGTGGTATCTGCCTTTGAGACATGGGGCAGGTAAATTATAGCCTCAGAGACCAAGGAAAAGATTTGGGGACCATTAGATATATGGTGCTACGAACATCAAAAGCAGAATAAATTAAAGCTGAGGTAATTTTAAAAGTTGGATACTCTCCAATTCCTCTGCAAGAAAGTCGAATGGAACAAGGGCACTAGAACAGAGTGTCCCGGTGGGAACTGAAAGCAGAAGAGGCTTGGACACAGAATCTGCATTTAGTTTATTATTTTGTTGGTACCTAAACTGTCAATCTCACTTGGCTTCCTGCCTCCTTAAATTAAAACAGCACAATTTTACAACCTTAGAGCTTTGCCCTCTCTCTAGGGTTCTCTCACAAACACTTACACCCTTCCGAGACCTAACAGAACACAGAAACATCGGGCCTGCAGCTTTTTAAGGTGGCAAGGATAACTGAAAAGGAAAGTGCAATGCTTTGGTAATACTCATCTTGCCTTTTGTTAAACTCTCTCCTAACATTTCCAACTGCAGAAACTAACTGAGTGGATTTAACGCGTAATGTATTTGCAGTTATATATACATCCATGTGACCTTGTGCGTACCCAGTACTGTGCGTAGGGTGTTGAGTTGCCATGAAGCAAATGGGATGGCATTTAAATCAGAGTGCCCTGCCCAGAAGGTAGCCCTCCTGCAACGCCCACTGCAGGTGATGGCTGATCAGCACCACTTCCAGTAGCCCAGGCGCTGCTGCGGCTTATTAGCTGGTCCTCGAGCACTGACCACCACTTTGAATTTCTCTGTCCTTACAGGATCTGTTTGATACTTAACCCTGCACACTCCTCATAGCTTTGCTGGTTTTTGTGTTTTGAGTTGCAGTCCACGTGCTCAGGGGAATTACTGAGCGTAAGGTCAAAGCTTTTGCTTTTTGCAGCATAAGGACCTCTATCCCTTTCCACCTTGGCCTTTAGTACTTCCATGTGGCAGAAGACAGGGAAGGAGATAAGGATTAACTTCAATCTACGAAAAGATCCAAAGCCTGCTCTTTATAGCCAGTTCTGCAAAAAAAGACCAAAGGGCTTTTAAATTAAAAAAGCCAGGCTTTGCTAAAGTATAAAATAGAATAGTTAATATTTTAATTAAAGACAAAAACTCAGAAAAAGACTATTGCAGAGAGAAGTGAAAATGGGTTATAACCGATACTCCCTTCACCCACGGTCTGCTTGCAAGCAGGTCCTTGCCCCCAAACTTTATTCCTGCCTTCAGTCACATTCTGCAGCAAACTGTGCCCGCTTCTTAAGTCCTTAAGGACTTAATGGTCTTACCGTTGCCAGCTCCATGCTGTGACTCTCCTGCCTTCCATACTCAAAGTCACTGAAAGTCCCTTCCCTTGCTCCTCAGCTGGTGTCCAGGGAAGGTATGATTTCCTTCCTGTGCCCGAGGAGTTCCCCTGATTCAACCATCCCATTTACAGGAACACGAGCAAAGTAGGTGAGACTGCACAGGTCAAACATACAGCCTGTCCCAAGGCATGATTGCCAGTCTGTTATCCTGGGAAATTAATGGAAAGTCGTGACTCCTTCTTTCAAACAACTATCAGAAGTCTGCTGTGTAGTAGACAGCATGTGGGGTCTTTTTTTGCAAATAGAAATACAGTAAAAATCCAAATAAATGTGACCCGTAGGATCTGAATATGTTGTCATCTGGTGTCTTCATTTTTAATGATGTGGTATAGCCTATGACAACTTTATTCCCCAGTGAGCAATGCTTGGGCCTCATCACCATGACCTTCTCTACTGGTTTAATAGCTCTGCAATTTATGTCCATAATAGATCGTGCTGCTGGCAACCAACATGGAAACTTATAACTAATACTGCAGAGGATGTATGCATACAATGAAATTGCAGCCACAGTACTAAAAGACCAAAGCAATGACAGACTGCACTTTTGAGCCCCCCTAGCTGTACTGCGGGCCTGTTTGGGATGAACATGTTTCTTCCAGGCTTGGAAAGTCTCATATTTTCTGTGGCTTCATTATCTGGTGCCTAGAGAATGGGAGCCCAGTGCTGTGCCCTACTACCAGATATCCTGCACCAGTGTTGCTGATGGGTTCTGCTGACTAGCTATGTCCAGCACATGGAGGCCACCACACAGAAAGTGACAGTCACAGCCAGGTGCAACTTCATGGGACTCAAAATGCAACCTCACATTGAAACTTTCCTCTTCTCACAAGGCCAAGGAGGAGAGGAGTTAATTGCTTTTGCTGTGTGTCTCAGCATGCAAAAGCCGTATATGGGGCAATAAAAAAAGCTGAGAAGCCTTTTCTTCTGTGAAAATGATGACGTTGCTGCAATGTGATTAGTTTTGCAAGCTACATGGCATCTTTGATGCAAGAAAGCATTTAAGCAGGGGCAAGGGTCTGAGCAGAAGCGATAAACAGGTGGGAATGCTTAAATCACAGCAGTGTCTTAACTGCCAGGGGAGAAAAAGGAGGACTATCAAGCACAGTGATACAAGGAAACCCTATTGCCTGACCAGGTGAGAAAATTTGTTGACTTTAGGTATGATATTTTCTCTGTGGTAGATCAGTATGTAAAACTCTGAGTAGGTTAGCATATATAATCCAAAACTACTTTTCTCCCCATCTGCAGATTCAGTGAAGCTTGTAAAGGATTCCATATAAATAATTTTAAATATTCATGCAGTGTTCATCAACTATGTGTCCCAGTAAACCTACAAGGACAACCTTGGGTTTTCTAGGCAATTCCTCTTCAAAAATAGTACTCCTGCATGCAAACATTTGCCTGCGTGCTGCAATGACAGCATATGCTGCTGCTTGCAATGTTGAACATTATTCAAAGCAATAATGTTAATGCTATTAACACAACAGCACACTGTGAAGCACCATATCCACTTTCCTACAGCCAAGTGGAATACAGACCTCTGTTATCCCCCTCCCTGAAGCGTCTTCTGAAACAGCATGATTCTAACACCATCTCCCCCGTTTGCTCATCACATCCAAATACCCTGCAAAGACATTCCCTGACTCCTAACAAGACTTATTTTGTCAAGTCTTCATATTCTGCTGAGAGCTGGAGATGTCAACATTGTCCTGCATCTTATCTCTAGTGCCTTGCTGTAGAGGGAAAAGGATCTCCCCTATGGACAGAATTACATATTCTCATCCTGACAGTAACAGATATCACTGTACTGCATTTGGTCAATTATATCAACTTGAACTAGACAAGGGATATATCTTGAAATATGAAAGAAGGCAGTCACATCTTTAGATATTTTTTCAAAACCCATTTTCCCTACATCACAGTGGGAACACACAAAAAGGAAACAGAAAATGACTGCAACAGGACATCAACTAGAAACTGTACTTTGGATCTTCTGCTTTGCATAGGCCCTGCTACTAGATAGTAGCTATCCAAAAACCATTCCAGCCCAAAGAGTTCACAGTCTTATATGTCTGGGTTTTTTAGTCTTCATTCTATTTTGACATGTCTTTACCATTTTGTTGCTCATTTCTTTTCCATCAGGTCTGGTCACTCTCTGTGGCCTGAACTGAAGCCCACTGAAGTCTGTCTCGAGATACTAGAATGCTCTGTTACTCAGTGATATGCAGGGGGGAGGAAACCGCTTGTGCAATGTAATACATGGAAATGTTTTACTGAACTGTCTGTCCACAAAATACAAAACAAAAAAAAAATCTAGCAGCCTGGTTCATATACTTCACCCTCCTCAACTACACAAGAATTAATTCTTCTCAGTTTCTATTGTTAGTATCAGCTAATTCCTAAGTTATTTATAAAGCTAATAAAACCACTAACATCAGAAAAATAAGCATTTAGAGCAAGAAACATTTCAAACTGAGAGTGAGACTGCTACCAGCAAGACTTCAGAAAGCAATGGCTACCTCTTTTTGCTCTCAGTCTCTATTTTTCTACCCTCCTCAGTCTTGCATAATGAGATTTAAAGATGCATTTGGTCTTAACTGCTCTTTGAGGTCTTATCTGCAGATGAAAATCTGCTCTTGAGACAGATATTACCAATGTTTAATTAATTGT
This sequence comes from Aramus guarauna, assembly GCA_013400195.1. Lineage (NCBI taxonomy): Eukaryota > Metazoa > Chordata > Aves > Gruiformes > Aramidae > Aramus > Aramus guarauna. The sequence continues at coordinate 192,344 of VXBL01005521.1, forward strand.
TGAGGAAGAGGATCCACATGTTTTGGGAATCTTCAAAAGTATATGGATAATGCCTCTCATTACCAACAGGTCAAGTTAAAAACAGTAATACTGCAGAGTTTTCTCTGCATTTACAAAAATAATTTTCTTATACAAGCACAGAAAATAATGCCCTTCCTCTCCTCAGCAGCTCCATCCTAGTAGAAGAATAGAGAAAAAGTCTAATGATAGTAATTTTAAAAAATGAGCATTTACTCATTCAATGAAAATTAATAAGTAGGCTCCATATGAACAGGAAGATTACTGACAAGGGCCGTTTTGTCTAAATATTCCGCTTCTAATAGAAACACACTTGATTTAATAAGCGCTGCTTCAAAACAAGAGACTGCCAAAGGTCAGCCAAGCACACTCCTGAGCAAACTGTAAATGGCCTGGATAAATGAGATTAAAGTTTACTCTTAAAGCAAGCAAAAGAAATAATACATCGGCATTGTCCAACTCAATTCAATCTGCCATCAGGTACAAAGAACTTCATCTCAGGCAAAGGACATTTTTGAGCACTGCAAGATGTTTTTCAATTATTTAAAGAGATGTTACTTCAGAGTTTTCAGTCTGGTTATAATAGCAGCTGTTCCCATGACCAGAAACTTCAGTTAATTTATTTTGCTAATAACCCCATCCCTTTCAGTGTGACATACTGGGCAGGGCACTCATCTCTACTACATTACTGAACTTGATGCAGCAAAAAAAGCAAAGGGAGTAATTAAACGTTATGTAAAATACCGTAATGGAGGAAGGAAAAAACCCACATGTTTCACTTTTTTATTCCTCCCCCAAAACTGAATTTGAAATTTGCCTGACTGCTTTGTTTTACACCCTCATCGCTGATGACTCTGGGCCGGCACAGATCTGGCAATAATGCTTACGAATTAGCAGTCTATGCCTGTACCAAACTGGAGCTGAGAGGTGGGGTGCAGAGACATAAAATATAGCTGTTCTGGGATATTTTCAGTAATACAGTATTGTGGCAGCAAGGAAAAGTTCTATAAAATGTAGTAGACCATCATCACTGACTTACCAAGGAAAGATTTTCGGAGACAAATTGTAATACTCCTTTTACAAACTCTGGCCACTGCCAATCCAATCTCTAGGATCTGTGATGAGTTGTTTGTGCTTGTGGCTACATGAAAGGTTCCCAAACTATAGTACACAACCAGGAATCAGGATGACCATCTTTTTCTCTTGTGAAGACTGGGTATTGCCTTAACAACTAGCCATCTGCCTCTGTGCTTGGTCTGATATGGAGTCAAAAGCTATTTGCAACCACTGCTGCTGTCACTGCCACATGGTACCCCATAATCTCTGCTTTCAGTATCTCAGCAAGCTCAGTATGCAAAAACCTCAGGCTATACTGTTAGTACAGTGGGATGTAGTAAGAGGATATCAAAGATTATGAAAGGATATTTCAGCAGCAGCTCCTAACCCCTGAAAGGCAGAATTAGGTATGAAGAGAAGTTTGGTTATGCTGACCAGTAACACGGCAGAATGGAGACAGCTGCTGCATGCCGAAGCAGCTGCCCAGGCAAAACCAAGCCTTGTGATATAGAAAAATGAGTGTACTGTGATGGGGCACAGATATGGTCCCTGAATTTATAGATAAAGCAGGTGATTCTTCTGGTGCTCTGCAAGGAGTCTTTGTTCCTTTACCAGCATCAGGAGAAAGGTCTGTAGCTGTATAAAATAGGATGCCAGTGTCCTCTGGAAGCTGACTTACCCAGATTCTTACTCATCTGTGATTAACCAGTTAGGCAGTAGCAAGCCAATGCGTGTACTTTGCAATGATGGCTTTACAAGACAATTGATGGTGAGTTTTCATCCAATGGTACTAAGCAGAGCTAACCCAATGCAGTACCTTATTTAACAGAGCAGGGGTTTTATATTCTCTTAAGTTTGCCAACAAGGTCACTGCACCCAGATCTGTACTCTTTGCAACACAAACCGAATCTTTTGAAGTTCTTGGCCCCAGAATCTGCAATTTCCTTCCCACAAATGCAGTCAAAAAACAAGAATGTTTAGTCTTGGTGTCTGGAAAACTAATCTGTCCTATAGTGTAAATTCCATAGCTACAGGAAAAACAAAACAAAGCAATACTGTCCCCCCACTCTTTCCCATCAGGACTGCTGTGGAAAGGTCTCCAAGAGTATATACTTATCATACAATTGAATGTATAATGTCAGCTAATGACCTCTCCAGTTGTGAGTTATTTACATGTAAAGTTGCCACAGTAAAGCATCACATTATTTCTGCTCTATTTCAGCATTCACCAACTAATGCAGAGGTGACAGTATCAGAACAAATACCAGAAAAGAGTAGTACTGAGGGAAGCCAAGTTCATTTCAAGGCTTGGTGTTTTGAGAAATGCCTTGCCTCAGCCAAAGCACAAGTGAAACAGGGCTGAATTATGACACTGGGTACAAATTCTTTGAAATGAAATAGTTCTGCCACAAATATTTGCTTGGTCAGATGATTTCAGACTTTGAGGGGGTGTTGGTATACAGGAACATAACAGTCAATCAATTTTTGGAAAAGGGAAGTTATTATAGGATGAACCAGCAAGAACAATAATACAAACCCTGGGGGCTGAAAAGAGTTTTCAGGGAACACTTGCTTACAACTCAGTTGCGTTCGTGTCCTTCGGAAACATACCATTCAACTGGGAAGCCTTCTCTCTAAGCAATGCTTGTTACCACTGATAAAGGGGAATGCACTCACTATCCTTTAAATAAAAAAGGCTTTTTGTTTTACCCTTCTTGATTGCTTTTCCTCTGCTGTCATTACAATGAGAAAGCACAACAGCTTTCCTACTGTAAAGCTGCTCACTGTTGTCTGCATCTTTTTAAGGGAAGAGAGAACTGATACAAAAATACAGTGAATCCATAGTAAACTTCATCTCAGGCTCCTATAGAGCTACTAGGCACATACTAGTATGAGATAACCCTAAACGGGAGTGCTTTATAAAAGGTAATGTAATAGTAGCAGACTAAATACAGGAATTGCTTATTGTAAAATCTGCATTTTTTTCTCCTATTAAAGATATACTGCATTGTCTCAAAACACAGCTCTTCCAAACTGAAACTGCCACCACAGAATGCTCCTTTTTAAAAGGATTTTTCCTCAGCAAGCTTTTCTGATGGGTGTCCTTGAAATTTTGCAGAGGCAAACAACTGCAGCACTAAAACGATCATTTGGCAGCTTGCTGTAGTTTTGCGAATCTCTCTCTGAGCCAGCTCCTGTTTTGTTTTCTTCTCCCTCTCACAGTGATCTCATACAGCATGGGTATCTCAGAGACTGTAGCATGGAACTACAGTTTCAAGGGATTTTTTTCCACAAACCAAAGAGAGGTCTTGCTTGAGATGAACTAAAATACTCCATCCAACTTAACTTCACTGCAGTTCAGGTCTGAAAGCAAGTGCACCTCCATATCAGAGGGTTAGGAAACTCTATCTTTGTTTCAGACTAGAGCAAAGTCCAGGATTCAAATGCTCAAAAAATCTCCATCTGATGTTGTCTTTCTAATTTACACTGCACGAGCTCTGATACTATAAAGTGCAAGGGGCAAATCACTTGTCTTCTTTAAATGAAACAACCACAAAAGCTTTTGCGTCATTTCCTTTACAGTAGCTAAGGTTAGGCCTTATAGAAAACTGGTCTACTCTTATTACTTATAGGTATTTATCAGGAAACATTTTTGCCCCTTTAACAATGTTTATCTGCTTCAACTATTTATCTGCTCACTGAATTTACACTGAGCTTTCAAAAAAAAATTTCTCTTTGACTCTCTGCAGTTCAGCTCTGTAAGCAATAACTGACCAAGCCAAAACATTGCTGAAGAATCTGTCTGTCAAATATCATAATTCGTGGCTTTTCTACCTGCCTAGTTCCATCCTCCTACTGGGTAACAGAAAATACAACTTCACTTTTCAGAAACCAGCCAGCCACATCTTCAGCATTCAACCTAACCCTTATATGGAGTATACTAGTCCTGACCATTTATTTCTGAGACCTTCAAGGTGTGTAGGCAGCAAGGGGAATGGGGAACCCACAGCAGTGCCTGCCTCTGGTTTTCATCAGCAGAGCTCTGTCAACTCTGCAGAAAAGCCCACAGGAGAAGAAGCTTTCAGGACCATCAGACCCATTTCTTCTGTTTCCACTGTCAAAGAGGCAATGCAGATGCTAAAGCAGAAATGGTGGTCCTGAGGTATGTTCTGAATACATGATAGTGTATGTGGCACAGTATAAAAGCTTTATCAGCACTTGTTAAGATTGACATACATAACTTGGTGTGGATGTAAAACTTTAGCCAATAAAACTTGTGACCATAAACTTTTGCTAATAAAAACCTTCTATGCTATATCATCAAATATTTTCTGTTTCTCTAATTATATAGAAATACAGTAATATGCTGAACAGGTAGATACAGACATTAGGCCAGTATGAGATGCTTCTAACTGCGGTAAATGACAAGATATAAACCTGTCCAAATCTGACTGGCGGCAAGTTAGGAAGGTTTAAAAATTATCATGGCCAACAGATCTATGTTTATCACACAGGAGCTGTTGCCTGCTGTGTAATTAGTTTGTTCTCACCAAGCTAGCTTGTGGCTTACATGCATTTTGAAATAGTGCAAAATACCCTAGAGAAGGACAACTACTGCTCATGCAAAAGCACTCTACATTGCAACATGCAGGCCAGGAGAGCTCCGTTAGCCCTCTGTGCAGAGACTAACGCCTTCAGAGCTGAAGAACCTGGTTTATATCCTGCTGCCTCCACTTGGTGCTTTATGTGCACAGCTGGCTAATGACCATGTTGTATTATGTATAAAGCCATTTACTGTGATATGCTTGTGTTGTTAATATGCTGTAGAGTATTTTTGCTCAGTTTAAGGGGCAACTCTGGGAAACATTAACACCGGATGGTATGAAAACAAGGGCAATTCCAGTCCAGACGGCAAGAAGAAATCCACAAACTGGCCAAATATTTCCATCTGCTCAGTGAACAAAGAGACTTTCATGCCTCAATTTATGCCTTCTGCTGTGAGCTGCCGTCACAGTGAGCAAGGAATCCTCCTTACATTCATAAGAGCCATGTTGCTGAATGCTGCTAGTGATGCTTCCCTTTGGTGGCCTCCATGCTCCTTGTCCCTCAGTCCATGCATGAGGCTTTTAGGCTGTTTTGACTAGTCCTAGCCCCTTTGCAACTTCCCCCAGAAAAGATGCTGAATACAAGGAGCCCTCTGCTACACCAAAAGAAACCAACGGTCTGAAAGGATGAACTAGATTGTGAGAGTTTGGTGCTGATAATTGCACTCTCTTCCCAAACCATCAACTTATCACACACTTCCTGAAAGTGTGAAACAGCAAAGAAACCTTTGCTTCAGTCTGTCCTACACAGTTAAATCATCTCTCAAGTCTCCTCGTCCTAAGAGGCCCTTGTCTGCTCAATATAAAAGCAATGATGTTCAGAAAGTAATGCAAGCCTGTTACCTTCTCACTAAAACTTTTAATTACAACCAACTTTTTTCTTCCTTTTTTACTAGTTTTGTACTTTCACTGACACATGTCTAGATTAGGCTTGAAAAGCCTATTAGAGACTTCAAAATATTGAAAAGCACCACACGGGCACCTTAGAGAAAGCCCCTAGTCACCTTATTCCTTAATATTCAAAAAAATTATTGCTGGTTCTTAAGATGTGTGGATCTATTAATGTCTCTACCAGCATACAGATGCAGTGCACAGTTTGGTTGCTCACAGTTAACATCTGAGTAGGAGTTCCAGGTCATTATCCTGTTAGTATCAAGCAGCATAGAATGAATTGCACTTGCTAAAATTTCCCAGATATTTCCTTGTCTTCTCCTTTTTCATCTTTCTGAGCAGGATTGTTTTCTAGAATGAGCATAACAACAGTGATGTAGGAGCTCTGGCTCCCTGGGGTGGTCAATCTGCTACATCACTGATGCTACAAAGATGACTCGGCTTACTTCACTGTTTTCTACCTCAACAGAGAGTGTCCAGGGTGTCTCTAGACTCCTCCAATGCTATGCCTCTCTGCTGGTGCTGAGGGATGCTGAAACTTGCACCACAATATGGAAATGAAATGTTGCACTTAGTGACTGACATCAAAGGCTTGGTTTATGTGAAATGCTTAAGTCCCTTAGTTACATTTTAATGAGTAAGTAGTGTTGCCTGAGATGCTAAGATACTGCCAGATACCCAGGTACTCCCTAAAAGCCTTGTCATCCCTTACTGTACTGCATACTCAATACCATTTCTTTGCAGCACTGACAAGGTCAATGATTGACTGCAATAATCATTGCAATGTGCTGCACATGAAGGCCATTCAACAATTTCAGCTTATTCAGAGGGAAGCCACCTGTTAACGTTTCTGCAGAGTCTCCATTATACCTTCAGGTCCCTGGATCTGTGCTGCCTTTCAGATAATTGTGCTCTGCTTGGATTAATTTGTTCAACAATTCTTCTGTTGGCTTGGGTTGCTGATATATACGCCTTGTTCATGAAAACTTTAAAGATTATTCTCCCCTGCTATAGTTCTGCAGAAGCAGGAATAGGTTTACAGGCTAGAGTCCCAGATAATGCAGTGGGAGACACAGCACACTACAGCCTGAATCACTGCTTTACAGGTTTGCCACAAAGACTGTTTTCTCAGGCAGCTATGAACAGAGAAAGAATGTCTGGTATGTGTTAATCCTTATCAGGGGAAGACAGACTTAAATGTGTTTGTTTCTAACAGTGTTAAAGTTTGCTAATGTATTTTAATAAGTAGGTAAAAAGAAGAGACTCTCAAAAATCTAGTTTTCCTGTGATGGAAAGAGGAGAGAATCTAAATTAAAATAAATATGTTTTCAGACACAGAAAATAACACAGTGTGAAGAGTTGTGATATTTTTCTATGAATAACATCCATAGAAGCAGGCTGCGCCTTATGATGTTATTCTTGCTCTGAGGGGAGGGGAAGCTTGTTATCATTTTGTGTGGTGGTGTGGGAAGTTTTTCTGTGGAGTTTTCTCACTCACTGATCGTAACCTATGCAAGAAGCATTATGAGGTTGCACTTGTACTCAGGACACAAATGGCATAAATGGACAAAAGAAATTAATACACAACAGGTAAAATCTGGAGGGTGTACACAGCATTTGTTTTTGACATACCTTTTGCATCTCCTTATACTTACACACACTGATGACAATAATGGCATTCATGCTTACATATACTTTTAGGCTGTGACAATTCACCCCTAAAGAAATGAAGATGCATGCTTCAGTTAACAGTAAACTCTATTACAAGATTTGTCAGAAGAGTCTAAAGCTGTTGTTCTTTGCAACATTCTATTTATGGAAGTGTTCTGGTGATGCAGATTGATGTTCTTGGCTCCATATTTTAGTATCTAACCTGTCTGGAAGTGGAGAATGCTAGTACATTGATTAATGAATCAAAAGTTTCTGTAGTTACACTGCTGTTTCACTACGCACTTCTCTTTTTTCCCTACTGATAATCCCCAAAAATCACCTCAGCGAATCACAAACAGTGTTCCTGCACTGACATTGCCCTTGCAAGACTCTTTTCTTATCTCTCTTCCACAAGTGATTAAGAAATTGTAAAGTCTATATGCAAGCCAGAATCCAGGCTAGGTCCAACTTCTGCAGGACCCCAGACTGAAGCAAAAGCTCATCTAGATACAATATTGAGGATCTACCAAGTGCTAGAATAAGTAACTGACAAAACACAAAACTGTTGATTCCAGTATTTTCAGTTCTTGCCTTTATGTTAAATTGCAACCATAAAGACAATCACCATAAAATTTATTGGGGCAGTTACCAGCCATTTAGTTTTTTATGTACATATTGTAGATTCACAATGGTTTTGACAGCAATGGTTGTTTCTGCCTGAGGGACACCACAAGTGCCAGGATTATGACACACTGTAGTGCCCAATGCTGATTATTGCACAAGTGAGACAGCATTTTTACCATGCATGAAATATTTTATACAGCCACAGCTGGAAAAGTTACTTTATATTCTGCTATAAATATGAAGGAAATGTAACTTGGAGAATCTTCTAAGACAATGTTGCATGAGCTGAAGCAGCCATTTTGAAAGAGCCATCTGTAAGTAGAGGTTGTGACTTACTTGGCTGCGACACAACCACTTGATCTTCCAGCAGGCTATTGCAAGAGGAGATTAGAACTAAAGGAAGAAGAGGCAGTGTATAAAACACATCAATTTCATGGCAGATGTACAAGTCCCCAGAAGACAGTATCATCTCATATGAGCTATCATATTATTTTATTGTACTTGACATGATACTGCCACTGAAGAGTTTTCCAAAGGAAAGAATATTTGTAATTTAGGATGCTCCATAAGTAGAACTTTTTGCAAACAACAAACTAGGTCAGGTCATCAGATTCAGACTGAATGGCATGTTTAATGCACCGTTTGTCCTATTCTTTTAAATTAAATATTTCTTTAACTGAAGGATGATAGAGATTTGCTTTGCTTTGATCTTATTTGGAACATAGCAAATACATACAGTGAAGATACAATGAAGAGATGCCAGAGTAAATTAGTATATCCTGAAACATTAAAGTATGTGCTCTTAAAATTTGATTTTTACAAGGCAAATATATCTTGCCCTCTCCCTCTGTACATTTTATTTACATAGGATAACTAGCATTTATTTTCAGCAAAACACTCTGTGCTAACATAAAGTTACAGTATAGTGTGTGTATACATACATATATATGTATGTGCAGTATACCTTCACTCTAGAATAATTCAATTGTGCTGAGATCCACTACAGCAGGCACTCAAGCTAACTAATAAAAGCTTGTTCAGGTACCTACTAGCTACACTGCATTGTTTCTGTAATGTAAAAATAGCCTTAGCACAACAGGTATATGTTTAAAGTTAACTCTTGAATTTGAGTGCTGAGCAGGTGATAAGCTAATTAATTATTTTTTTTTTAGTACACCATTTCACGGAATTCAATATGGCTGTGGACACCTATTTCAATACAGATGAACTGAAATGACTGAGGTTCATCTAATATTTAACTATATTGAGAACCAAGAGTTACCAAGTTAAATATACATCCGTTTCACCAGGGGAAAAAAAAAAGTTTGAGATAGGAAGTTCAAGTATCTCACACTTACAAGATTTCTGATACAGTCTCTTCTCCTTTGACCCATACTCTATTTAGGTACTGTAGGCACCTCCCCTTCTCCATCAGTGACCCAGAAAATTAGACAAACAGGTCACACATACAGAAATGCTGGAGGAACTAATAGTTTAGAAAAGAGATGACTCATGGGGAACACGATCACAGTCTATAAATATCTTCAAGGCAATAACATAAATGTATAAATGAAAGATGGGAATTACTCTGTCTCAGAAGTTGGCAGATAAGTTGGCAGTATAAGTTATGGAAAAGAATAACTGGTAAGTGAAGAGCATCTACAGGGCAGTTGGCTAGGAACCATTACTGTAAATATTCAAGAACAGGTAAAAATCAGATATTAGTGGGAAAGATGCATTGAGCAGACCTGAAAGATCTCTGGAGCTAGACTAAATGTTTCTATGGTGTCTTTTCTGGTACTACTTTTGCTATCCATGACATTAGGGTAAGGTCTAGACAGAGAAAAGATTACATTCACCAAACTAAATGTGTCTGCTTAAATTACAATTATCTGTCAGCAGGTGTTTCATTGACTCAGCACCTGCCATCTACTTCCTAACAGCGACAGCTTTTATGATGTGCTAATGTAGAAGGTACTACACAACATCGATACAAATTCATAGTTGCTAATTATACTATTAATAACATTGAACCTATCTGCTGCTAATTTTATTGATATACATAGTATTATTAATTCCATCAGGCGTCACCAGTGATGTTGAATGACACTGTGTACAGTAATCTCCCTGAATGACTCATTAGGCTCACAGACCTCCTTACATAGCCGCACCTGGCCTGCCTTAAGCATTAATGGCTCAGATGTCTGTAGCTCCTGTCAAACAAATAGTCAGTGAAGTGCAGTGACATATTTTTATTAAATCAAAACAAACCAGAAAACCTTCCAGCACACGAAAACTAGGATTGCAAAGTCAGACAATAACAGGTTGCCTGTCGCACTTCAGGTCTCTCTCCAGCGCACGTACATTGGGACGCACTGCCAAAAAACATGTTTCCGTAGGAATTATGGCTCATTTAGTGACTCTATAGTTACTTGATATTTCTTCTCAAACTCCACATTTAGTATGTTGCACCACATCTTATTTCTGTGCACCCATAAACCCTATACCAATAGCATCACACTTCCAGGCCTTGCTTTGTCACGCTAACTAGCATTAGAAAATTTCTCATTTTGCCTCGATATTCCTACAACATTTGGCATTATTACAATCTTTTTTTGGCAGACATGGAACTAAAGCTAGCCATGAGTCAAGCCGAAGCAGCTAAAACCTCTACATTTAAGGAACAAACTTGAGACCCCCAGAGTGTGATTTTTCCAAAGTACTTAGCATTTTTATGGCACCTCATACATGCAGAGCACAGATTCAAGCAGTCATGCTTGCAGCTGGGAACACTCAGTATTTAAGCAAATCTGGCCTAACATACATCCTACCAAATACCCACATAATTAGGAATGTGCAAACTGCAGCTCAGAGTATTTTGGCATTGCACAGCCTTATCCATTGCCTGTCAGCAATCCCTGGCCATATTCACTGCATAGTTTCCAAACAAGATAAGGGCGCTATGAAGATCAGACCCATTCCCTGCACAACCGTGCAACTTTCCTGTGTGTCCTGTATGAGGAAGGCACTCTGTGGAATAAAAAAGTACATGAACATCTAATTAAAGACTATATGATAGTGCATGAAACACAAAGGGGCGAGTTAAGACTGCAAAGACAATGAACTGGAATTCCTGTGTCTCTTACACAGGAGGGGTTCACCTATTAACTTCTTAAATGATTGCCACTTTTCAAAAAAGCAAAATAAACATATTTTCCTGGGTAATAATTTAAGAAACATCCTTGCTAGATTTACAAAAGCACTATCCTAGTTTCCTACAATTCTTTAGAAACCTGCAAACATTGGATGGCATGGTAAACGCGTGAGGATGTGTGGCTTTAGCAATAACCATATAGTGCCTCCTGTTTCCTATTTAAAACATCAGAGATAAGTATGAACTTATCAGCCAGCCAGTGTTTTATTCCAGACCTGTGACCATTGTCTCCCATTATCATATAATGAAGAGATCAAAAAATTCTTAGCACAGAATTTTTTTGCTCAATGTTTGTATTAAATCTGGCAAACTACATCTCTGCTTCATTGCTGATTCCAACCATGTGTTATCATTGCATAAATGATGCTTACAGTTTTGAGTAAGTCAATTTGAGCAGTGATTAGTTTTCCTATCTGCTAAACCTTTAAATATTTGATTTGTAAATGGGTATGACTTTTCATCCCAACTATTTTCCCCAGTATTTCACCTATTTTTAATAAGTTATACATGTATCCTGGTAGATAGCCCTACCATGCATCACACAGGTGCAGTTTTTCCTTTATGTTTATGGACTTACGATATGCGTTGCTTTGTATTTGTGTTCTGACTATACTTTATTCCCTACATTCATCCTGGAAGAAACACTGAACAATTAGTTAAAGCCTCACCTAAGCCAGCTGCTAGGGAGCCCTGCTCCAGCTATAGAGGATAGCAGACAGCCCTTCCCAGCCGCACTCCTAATAAGGTTTTCTGTCTCTATTTCTCCATGCTTCCCTTCACTCTCAACCTCAGCACAGACATTCTTCTTGGGGCAGTAATTTTGCCCAGACTGCTGAGCCTTGAGTTGGCCCTAACCTAAATAAATGGTCGCTATTCAACATGACTAAAATGAATGCATTCCAGGAAGATTGTGCATATGGGAACAACAACTATATCATGAGAGACTGTCTGCAGAAATTGTAACTAAGCAAAGAATTTGGTGGTCTTAATAGATAATTATTAGGCAACAACCTGTGAGAACAGCAAACTTACGAAAAGGGCAACTTCAGCCCTACAGAGGGTAAGACCCGGGGAAGCAATTTCTGGCTCTGTGTGTGCAGCAATGGAAAGATCATTATTAGACTGTTGTGTGCAGTTCTGGTCTATATGTACCAAGGTGGCTGTGGGCATGTAAAAGCAAGTGCAAATGAGGATCATAGAAGTATCCCATGAACTGACAAATTCATCCTGACAATGTAAGGACTGAGAAGTTTTTGACGTATTTAGAATATTGAAGAGTAAACCTAGAGGTGATGTGAACACCGTGAAACACTGTTTTCATAGAAAAGAGATCAGATAGCATAGCCTTTCTAATCCTGCTGATAATAGCATAGCAAGATCCAATGACTGGAAGCTAAAGTGAGATATATTTAACCTTGAAATAAGGTAAAATTTCTTAGGGAAAGTATAATTAAGTATAAAAACTGTTTACCAGGAGAGGTGATAGGCTTGCCTGGATCTGGAGACTTTAAAATATATATCTTAATGCTGCTTCTAGGAGAAATTTTATGGCCTAGACAGCTGGGAAAGAAGAAAAGGAAGTTGGCCTAAAGGTCCCAGGAGAACACTCCCAACCTTGACCTCTATAAATCCTTTCCCAAAAATGGACCAAGTTTACTTCCACTACTTCCATCTTGTAGTTCTGTACTGCAGCATGGGTGAAGTCAAACCTTACTGCACAGTCTTAGGTACTCTGTGGCCGGAATCAGAAATTATTTTTCCACCAATGCATACTTGACCAGGCATATTGTGGTTTTCCCTTGTCTGAATATATCTTCCTACTTCGAGTCATCAGAGCCGCTGCAGCTAGAGTTGTGGGCACTGGATGGAGAGCTACTGCTGTACTACACGAGAGTCCTTTTTCTTGAGGGCTGGCTGGTGGCTGTTGCTTGAATGCTCAAAAGCACGCAGATCACTTTATGCGAAGTTTAAAAGGAATTTTCTGAGGGCCTTGGGGGATTTTTTTTTTGCCTACCTCCCTTGCACAGTGCATAGTTTGCCTGCTAGAATCATATGGACATATTTCAATTAAAATGTTTCTTGTCTCTGCTGCTCTCTGCCAGCAACATAGCTTAATGTCCTGAGAAAAGCAACTCCTCAGATACCTGGTCTTTGGGCTTAATACAGGGAACCCTAATTGATCATCTGAGTACAACATTATTTACCATAATATTTATTGTTTCTTTTTCCTTTCGTCCTCTTGGGCACGTAAATGAAACTCAATTTACTATACTAACAGCATAAAAAACAGACAACAGATTGGCATAAGTAGAATCACTGTTTCACAATTCAATTTTTCCACCTCCTTTTGGGTATTTTATTTGTTCTCTGTATTAACAAAGTGTGTAGGAAGAGCAAGGACCAGTTACTCAGATCTGATGTATCAATCACACAAGTCCAGAAGATGACAGTCCCTTTTTCCTCCTAAGTCATACGCATGGCCTACAGACTGAAACACTGTGACCTTTCTAGTATACCTGCAAGGTTGTTCACACTGCCTGGCTTTATGTATGCAAGTACTGAAGTTTAGTCTTATAAACATGTATATCCACCATGATTAACTCCAGTTTGCCCATATAAAATCATCTGGCATTAATTAGCGCATGCGGGTGCACACGTGTTTTATTTGCGCATATGCCTACATGCACATACCTGAGCTTTGGACTCTTGGCTACAGCATAGTGGTTCACACCAAGCCAAAGGATAAGCTCAAAGCTAGAACAGACAGGGTAAGTGCAGCCAAAACCAGACTGTACAAATCAAGAGTTCAATTTTTATTTTTCATTCAGGATCTCAGTGTCTCTGTCATACACACTTTCTGGAGCTGCCAAGCTTTCCCGATATGAGTTCTTATCAGGAGATTATTCTGTGTCATCATTTCCCTTGTGACTGACTGACTGGCAGCATTTCCCCTAAGAAGTGCAGCAGCATCAGGAATGCTCTCACCTGCGGAGACCCCAGAGAGCTGCCTTTGCAAAGCTGACATTTCCACAGTGTGGAAGAGCAGGCTGCACACATCACTGGCACAGTATAGGGACCAAAAAAAAAGGACAAACAGCTTTTCAGGGAATCCTGGCTTAAAAGATGCAAATCCTGCTTCAATAAAAAATGAATCTGGGAGAAAAAACACAAGGTATGGGTGATGGCAAAGATAAACTAGAATGCTAAAGAGCTTAAGTATTCAGGGTCACCTCCAGCCACAAAAGATACTGTATTTTTTCATTCCTGAAGTACAACAGTAGATATGAGAGGGAAAACCCAGGAGATACAAGTTAAGTTTTGATTCTGATTTCTGTATTTGCAGGCCTTCACTCAGACTTCTCACCCGGGACAGCCTCTCTCCTGCAAGAGCAGGACCCTAAGTATTTTTCCTTTTTTAAGTCTTTGTGCACTTTCAAGGGATCCTTGCTATCTGAGATGTTCAAAGGCTCTCTCCAGTCTCAGTGCTCTATGCACACTTTAAAGCATCCCTTTTCATGTCTGCCCATGATCTGCTCAACTTCACTTCTTCATTCCCATTACTGATATTCATGCCATTTACACCTCCACCTGTATGCTCACAGTGGAAACTCAGTCCAGCTCTTCCATGCACATCAGAAGAGGTTTGATGACGTATTTCACTTAGAATGAGAACAAGGACACACTTACCAGGAAATCATTTCAGTGTACAAAAGAATGCTTTAGCCCCCAAATACTGCCAAACACATCATGTGAAAAAAAACCAAATAGAAAAAAGGGCATTTTTAAAATTCTAATGCTATGATAGCAGTAGCAAGTCAACAGTCAAGTAGCAGAGCAGAGGCTGTGTTTTGCACAGGTGGGCACAACACCAATAGGTCAGTTCACCCTCACCTCTGGTTTCAGAAAAGAGTTGTATCTCTATTCTACCAAAACATTAAAATTAAGTTAGGGAGAAAACTTGTTCTAGCTCACTTGTGTCTCCCCTTTCCAGAAGAAAGGAGCGCCATCATAGATGATTCTCAGCATTTCCCCAAAGATCAACCACATCCCCTGGGCTTCTGCTGTCTGAGACACAAAACCTGGTGTGCAGCAGGACAGCCTTGAGAATCTAGCTCAACTTTATTGTAAAAAAAAAAAAAAAAAAAAAAAAAAAAAAAAAAAAAAAAAAGGTTATTGAGTTGTGAGACAATCCATAAGCTAAGCTAAAGCCAAGCAAGACAGAAATACAGACAGAAATGGAACTGTTGAGAGAATACCGGTCAGTGACTCAAGAGAAAAACACTGACACAAGAAGCTATAAAGCCCTAAGGAAAAAAAAAAAAGGAGAATCAGAGACAGCAATTCTACACCAATGATCAAGGATCAGCTTGCCTGAAGGAGCATTAGAGGCCAGTCCTGTCCCACCTGACTGATGACTAACTGGCAATTAACTCACCACCCACTAGGTCTCTGCATCTGTAATAGAGAACACATTAATGTTCTGCTAACCTGGTAGCACTTTTGTCCTAGCTGAGTACTATATGCATTAGTCAATAAATTATTAGTGTGTACTATTAAATTGCATATATCCTGCTTGCACAGTCTCTCTGCACACAGTCAGAGATGCCAGAACAAAAGTGACCCGCTAGACGAAGGGTTACAGAGAGTCTCTCAGTCTGCAGAAGCAATTTGCTAGCACATTAAAATGATAAGCATTACAACCAGACACTTCCATGTGGCTGCAAAGAAGAACCAGAGAACAACTCCTTATTTTGTTCAGGGCTTGACAACACAGAGGCAGGCAACATGCTGATACAAACACATGAAGGCAAGTGCATTGGTTAATTCTACCTTTTTGAACAGCACACCAACAGCAGTGTAATCTTTCTCTGAATATCCAATATGTATCTGAAAATGATATCCCATCTCAAAAGCACAGTAAAAGGGGCTCAGGAGAATGAAAAAGTCTTAGTGACAATGCTGCTGCTGCTACTGCCATTGCTGCCGCTTACTCTGGTGATAGGAAAAGAAAAAGCACGCACAGATGACAGTTGCTTTAGAGCCAAGACCATCACATCAGCTCTGTTTTTCACAAAGCAGCAATACATCTAAATTTCTGTGCCCCAGAATGGGCATCTGAGTGTACTTTCCAAAACCTCCACTAGTAACTTGTCAATTTTTAGATACCACTTTAGGTCATGACCCACAAAGTTAATCTGTATCTAATAGGATCAGATTGTGAGTGAAACTGCCAGTACTAATGCAACCACTTCAAGATGCAACCTACCTGACTGCCCAGTTGTCTTCTTTACAGACACTACACATTTTCATTGCCTCTGTGTCACAGGAACTCGAAAGTTTTAAAAGAACATAAAACTTGTGCACCTGTTTATAGTACTAGAATATGGACAAAGTACAAGTCAACATACTCTGGTTTTTTTTTTGCCTGGGTGGTGAAAGGAAGGATGGAAATAACAACATAATAGGCAGCTACAAGGAAGAGAGTTGATAAAGGGAACCAGAACAAACACTGTGAGCACATTTAAATTAAAAGTCATACTGAAGTCCTGTGACAGTACTGGGACTTTACATAAGGTGAAATGGAGTGGAGGTGAAACTGTACTGCAATTCTGAGAAAAATCACAGAATACAGCAATGTTACCTTTAAAGCTGACTTAAAAAGGGGGAATAAAATGAAATGGAAATTATTTCCTCTATTTTTCTCCCATGTTGAAAATCTGTGCTGAAATTGCAAGTGCATCCTCTCTCATCTGAGTAGGCAAAGAGTGAAGGATATTTAGCACTTACCCTCTGTGGACTTTATTCTTTTGCACATCACATTCTGCCAGTGTGATGCTCACTGGGACTGCATATGTCAAAGCCATTAGCAAAAGCAGAAAAAAACACTGCACTTCTTAAAAATCTGTAAACAATTGTTGGATATGACCAAAAATATCCCCATTACTGAGACCTTCATGTCCATACCTGGGGACAGAATTCAGAGCTATGCATCCAACAGTCCCTAACACTGCACTGCACCTCTTACATCAGAAAATAGAAATGACTTGAGTTTCTCTTGGTCTCAAGTACCCATTTCTTTGTAACATCTGAAAGACAAAACTATATAGCTATATAGCCATATAATATATTTACTACTGGATGTAAACAATCATACTGTATGTATGAATTAAAACCAGACTCTTTTTGTGTAGGATTCACCTCTGTCTCCTCCCCCACACTCTGTTGTTTACTGAGATTTTGCTCCTTTCTTCATCTTCTATCTAACCCTAGACAAATGAGACTCAAGACCCAGCTCACCTGTCCTTCAATTTCAGATCTTAACAATTACTTGTCTCACTCACTTCAGGTATCTTTTCCCACTCACTTTACCTATGCTCCTTTATCACTTTTCTTCCCTTTCCAAGACCAAAGCCCAACTTCTCCTGGTCTCCATTCCTGATGCTTATCTCTCTTCCAGCTCCAATGTAGTTACAACCCAAAAGGAATGATGACCAGGGAGATATGGAAAACCCATTGGGTCAGGAGGAGCCAAGGCATGAGGAGAAAGCAAGCAACTGGGAGAAAAGGACTGAGCTGCCTCAAGTGCTTTCAGATGGACAACCATTCAGGGGTCGGTACTGGACTGGCACTGTTTAATATCTTTGTCGGCGACATGGACAGTGGGATCAAGTGCACCCTCAGCAAGTTTGCNGTGCACCCTCAGCAAGTTTGCCAATGACACCAACCTCTGTGGTGTGGTCGACACGCTGGAGGGAAGGGATGCCATCCAGAGGGACCTTGACAGGCTTGAGAGGTGGGCCCGTGTGAACCTCATGAAGTTCAACAAGGCCAAGTGCAAGGTCCTGCACATGGGTCAGGGAAATCCCAAGCACAGATACAGGCTAGACGAGGAATGGATTGAAAGCAGTCCTGAGGAGAAGGACTTGGAGGTATTGATTGATGAGAAACTCAACATGAGAAGCTGGCAGTGTGCGCTTGCAGCCCAGAAAACCAACTGTGTCCTGGGCTGCATCAAAAGAAGCATGGCCAGCAGGTCAAGGGAGATTATTTTCTCCCTCTACTCCACTCTTGTGAGACCCCACCTACAGTACTGCATCCAGGTCTGGGAGCCTCACTACAAGAGACATCGAGCTGTTGGAGAGAGTCCAGAGGAGGGCCAGCGGATCTCTCCTATGAGGACAGGCTGAGGAGGTTGGGATTGTTCAGCCTGGAGAAAAGAAGGCTCCAGAAAGATCTAATTGTGGCTTTCCAGTATCTGAAGGGGGCCTAACAGGAAAGATGGTGAGGGACTGTTTATCAGGGAGTGTAGTCACAGGACAAGGGGTAATGGGTTTAAGCTGAAGGAGGGTAGATTTAGATTAGATGTTAGGAAGAAATTCTTTACTGTTAGAGTGGTGAGACACTGGAACACGTTGCCCAGAGATGCTGTGGAAGCCCCATCCCTGGAAGTGTTTAAGGCCAGGTTGGATGAGGCTTTGGGCAACGTGGTCTAGTGGAGGGTGTGTCTGTTCATACCAGGGGCGTTGGAACTAGATGATCTTTGAGGTCCCTTCCAACCCAAACCTTATGTTTCTATGAACTATAAGGCCAAAAGTGGGGACAGGGACAAGCATGGAAGCCCAGAGATTACATCAGCTCTACACTGCTGTTTCAGTGTAATGAAAACATTTCGTCTTGAATGTTTGGTTCTGCTTCCACTTGATAGTGTGCCATATACAGTCATTAGAAGCTGAGTAGATTTTTATAGCTGTTACCAGAATTGAATTTTACCTTCCTCCAAAAAAGATTCCCTGTTTAATAAATTAAATTTCAAAGGCAAAAATAATCACTCACTGCCATGTACATTCCCCTATTTTCACTACAAAATAAATTAAACAAAAAGAAAGTTTTCATCTGATAATCAATATCCATCAAATTCTGAACTCCCGCTTCAAGCCAAAGGCTAATAATAATAATATTTGGATTAGCGACACACACCAACACGTCCCTGTTCTTCCTAGGTCCCAGGGCCTAAGCATTTGCATGAATCCCTAATACACTGAATTGCTGATCCAGATCAACAAAGCTTTCAAATGTACTGTCTTGTTGATAACCTCTATAAAACACAACCGTAA
Organism: Aramus guarauna; assembly: GCA_013400195.1. Classification (NCBI taxonomy): domain Eukaryota; kingdom Metazoa; phylum Chordata; class Aves; order Gruiformes; family Aramidae; genus Aramus; species Aramus guarauna. The sequence continues at coordinate 211,516 of VXBL01005521.1, forward strand.
TTCAGAAATGCTGATCCACACTTATGCACTTACTTCCCAGTACTTCACTATACAGTGAAATAAAAATATTAATGCACTAGAAGTGCTGATGCAGCCCCATTAGAGCAAGATTTCCTCACCATAAAGGCATGCTGGTTTTCTTCCCTGTGAGCTATGCTTTCAATAAATGTTATGCTGGAGCATCCTAAGGAGGAGAAAATATTAAGCAGTTCTGTCCTCATCAGTCAGGCAAGGTTATGGTGATTCAGAAATGATGATGTACTTCTTGCCAAAGAGGCAGGGTGAGAGAAACAGGAAAAAAAGTACCCTGACAGCTGAAGGAGAGAAGGGACAAATGTTGAGGTAACTATGCTCCAGGATAGAAACAATTTTCTTCTGCTATAATTTGGTTGCATATGTCAGGTTATAGGTCCTACAGGTCTAGAAAAAATGCAATTCTCCAGGTGTGTCAGGAAGGAACTTAGTGGTTTGGGGAAGATAGTGAACTACTGCCACTAACGGGTGTCATACATGTTGGCCCACTCATTCCTCTCCTCTGTCGCAAAAGTTGTGTAGATTTGGGAATAGAAGTTTCTTATCATATAATCTAGAGCTCTGTTTCAACCACCAGTGGGGATCCAGAGCCAGAAACAAGATGCTAAACTACAAACACGGCTCTTACAAGATGACCTTTATATAGCTTCACAGATAGTAGGAATTGTACAATAGTACCCCAGAAAGACATCACATGTCCTGTTATGATGACACGATGCAGGGAGAGAATGGCTGGTTGTAAACCTGGTCAGCTTTTCTAAAGTCTAAAGCTCTCGATTTGAAGAATGAATGACTTGAAATAGGCAATTCCACTGTTTCCACTTCCAAAGACACTGTTTATTCATCGCCTTGAAAGGTGATGTCAAAGCCAAATGCAACTGTCAATGTCCTAGTTCAGTTTAACAGTATGCTTCTGATCTCTGGATGCATACATTTGCAAATAAAAGATATTTTATTAATCAAACAAACATGAGGGTTAATCTAAACAAGTAAACTGCTTCTAGAAAGCAATTCATTAAGGTAAATAAACTGGAAACACTGAAGTAGACATCTCTAAAGACTCGTATATTCTAACCAAGATCCATACTAAAAAAAGGCAAAGGGTATCCGAAAGAAGCTCAAGATGTTAAAGCAGCTCTTTGTGGTTTAAAATACACCAGCAGAAACTGGGTTGTAAGATTTTCTATATGAAAGCAAAAATGAATGTAAAGTATTGTTTTAGCGTAAACAAATACATACCCAAGAGGAGGCTTGACAGCACAATATAATCTATGGCCAGCGTAAAGTATGTTACCTACTTTTAGATGTCAAAACTGCCAGGTGAAACTCCTTAAGGTCGGGAGATGAAAAGCTTTTAATTTACAAAACAGTTTGTAATTAAATTACCACAGTTTAACCAGCTTGGTTTCCTAAGAATACAAGGCTTATGTGGTGACCACACTATCTACCTGTTCATCCATGTATCTCTTTGTTCCTCCTCCCTAGCAATTTCTAAGTCCATTGACTTTCTGAGCTTTCTGTCTGTCAAATTCAGACAGCAAGTGTAGAGATTTCTAAGACAATAAAGTTCCTGTAAGTTTTGTAAATACCCACAGCTGCTGAGAGAAATACCTGTGGTGGCACTGAAGGAAAGGAAGGAAAAACAGCCATTAGTCGATCTTTTTGGCAGCAGCTAATCAGTATGTGCATGTAATGTGCACACTGGATAGCCAAAAAGCACACAGCTAGCTCTGAATTTTATCAGATGAGGTCTCTTGAGACAGGGCAGAGCCTTCTGCTGCCCTCCAGCCTGATTCTCACACATGCACAACCCACCTACTCAACAGGTGGGCAGGCACTGTATGGAGATTTACTTAGCATATATAAAATCACTCCAAAATTGTATTTGCTAAATGACTAATGCTCAGAAATCCTATCAATGCAGATGATATAAAACATCAGCTATCGGTTATAAGAATAAATTACTGAGGTCCTGAAGATTTTAAGCCTTTAGATCCATTTTCACAAAGTCACATGCATGTGCACTGGGTGTCCCTGGTGAGGTGCTGGCGGGGGGTGGTGGTGGGGTGGTGTGTGGAGGGTGCAGAGCACCCACTGTGAAGAGAGGCCAGGGCTGCTCCATGCTGGGCCAGTTCCAGCCGGCTCCACAATGGACCCACCGCAGGGTACAGCTGAGCCCATTAGCCAAGGTGGTGGCACCTCTGGAAAAACGTTTTTAAGAAAGGGCAGAAAACAGCACCTGGGCTGAGGAGAGGGTAACAAAAGGAGTGGGAAACAGCAGAGGAAAGCTGGAGGAGGAGCAGCTCCATGGCAGAGCAGACATTGCCAGCAGCCTGTGGAGGACCTGTGCTGGAGCAGATTTTCCTGCCAGGATCTGCAGCCTGCAGAAAGGCCGTGCTGGAGCAGAGGAAAAGGGTGAGTTGGAAGAAGTAGCAGAGAGAAACTCCTATGTACTGCATACTTTCCCCATCGCCTCCCTGTGCTGCTTGGCAGGGAGGGCTTGGAGTTCAAAGTGAAGTTGAGCCTGGGAAGGGGGGGAGGAAAGGTGTTTTAATGTTTGTCTTTCTGTTCCTCAGTACCTGAATCTATTTTAATTGGCAATAAATTAGTTTTCCATAAGTGAAGCCTGTTTCACCCACAACAGTAACTGATAAGTAATCTACTTGACTTTACTTCAACCCACAAGCTTTCCTGTTCCTATTCTTCTGATTTTTCTTGCCCTCTCCCCCTGAGGAGGAGGTATGATTGAGTGGCTGGGTGGGAACTTGGCTGTTAGACAAGGTTAATCCACCACACTGTCTCTCACCTGAAATCCATTAATTTTTATGAAAATATTCACATCATATTGATTCTAGAATGGTAAACTCCAACTCTGAATATGTAGGTGACTTACGTAACGTACAGGAACACAGCCTTCATAGGAGTTTGTAACATAAAACTGTATTCTTTACAACAAATCGGTCTTTGTGCCATTATTCAGCAAGTGATCAACAGACATTCTTCCAACTGGCTGGATGCATATGGCACACTGAGAATCCAGCCTCCTATCATGTATTATCTTGAATTTTCAGGTAGTAGAAAAAAGAAAAGTTAAACAAGGAAGTAACAAAACCACAGAGTAATCCTTATTTTAAAGGGGTGCCAATTAACCTCATCAGATTGGATTCAGAAAAATCTGAATCATTAAGACAGTTTTCAATTTTAGAGACATTTGGAAGATTTACGTAAGAATTCTTTTTACTCCACGTTCGATGAGGGATAACTAATGTAACACTTTACCAGGAACTACCACATTGCCACACCAGCATTAGAGAACACTGGATCAACATTAGAGAACACTGGATCAAAAATGATCTAATAACTACCAACATGTTCTAATACCCAATTTGGGCTCCTTATACGTAACAAAATTTAGTAAGTTACTCCTAATTTATGAATCTACTTCACCTTTTAATGCACAGAGGTTTTTGTTGCTATCACTATACCCATTTACACATCACTTTTCAGTATGTGTCTGTACCTGCTGACCAAGGACAAAACCTTCTCCTGAAAAGAAGAAAAAATAGTCTGGCACAGAATTTGATGACTTACATTTAGGAAAAGCTCAGAAAGGCAGAGCTGAGAAAAACATGTAGCGGAGTAAACAGTAAGGCAACCACAGCAGGGACAACTTATGGGCAATCTGTCCTTCTATGAAACCATTCCTGTCTGTGGAACACAATTAAATTTGATTTTACTTGACAGTGCTCCATTGAAACTTCAGAGCAACACATTTCAAAATGCATTTAATGCAGCAATTAAGTATCTTTATAGCTGTTCATACAAATCCTTTTCTTATGTAAGTTATCGCTGAACAGAAAGTTGGGGGCAGATCTGTAATTACTATAAACAAGTGTATTTCACTCAACTGAATGTAATGGAGTTTCTGTTGAAACTGATTAATTGACATTACAATTTGTTTCATTGACTGGATAAAGACTGGCAGGATGACACCTATATTGTTGTTTTACTTTTGTGATGCATTTCACAACATGTTAAAAATAAAACTATATAATCAGAGATGGGTAGAAGAAAACTTCAATGTCACTTTACTCTCGGGTAATAATTTCACACAGAGAGATACACAGGATTCTGTTGGGAAGACAGGAATGAAAATGGACTGTGTTCCTAGAGTATACTCATCATTAAAACTTTCTTCTTCTGAATGCTCCCACAAGCACAACTCCTCATTTACAGTCCAGTAGTTCTTTCAAAGGAAAGCCTTAGAGTATTTTATAAGAAAAAATAAATTTTGTAGCTCACATATGAGAATCAGTACTGATATGATTAAAAAAAACCAACCCTAGAAATCCTAAGCTAAAAATAAGCACTGTCACTCTGTAAGCTGGAAGAATTTTCAGACTCTAAGTAAATGGTAAAGCTGAAGAATTCAAGCAGAAAGACATAGAAAAGAATGTCTACAAAATAAACACAATGCAATGACTGAAAAAGTAGAACAAACACAGGTAAGTATGATGGAAACACAGAATTATTTCTGCATGGTTATGACTGTCCTTTCTCTTAGAGCTTCTTTATCTAATAACATACATTGATTTTACTGTGAATTGCATACTCTGGACAGGAAGCTACTTTTTAATTCCAGACTGACTGCTTATGCCCTCTGCAAGACTTCTGGTCTGTCAGACAAACAATAAATGTCTCAGGGAACAGAGAACCGATAAAGGCCAAAGTGATAGTTTTCGGTAAAAGGCCAATGTGATATTTAGCCTTACATATTTAGAAAGGTATACAGTAGCATGAGTAACAACTTAAAAAAAAATTTGCTGTATTAAACTATGTCTGCCCTATCAAGCTGACTTCTGACAGATAATATCATCAGCAGCAAGCTCAGAGGAACTGATAGTGAAAGGTTTTATGAGGCTAGCGTGCACAGGACAGGACTGTTTTCAGCTTTAGTGCTACAAATGCTCAAATCCCAAGGACTTCAACATACAGGACCATGCCTCTAGCTATGCTGGTTTAGAAAATTTCAGTCGCAACAGTTCAGACATTTCTCAGAAGTAGGTTAGAGAAAAAATACATTGTTTTGCTCATGTTTAAAAACAAAAGAAAAAAATATTTTCTTTAAGAAGCTCTAGATTTGCAGTGTGGAAGTACAACTTGGCAAGGAAATAGATTTCCAAGAATAACAACTCATAAGCTGTTAGAAAAACTGGAGCCAAGTCATCCTTAGTAAAGGTATTCAAGTTTGTTTCAGTTGACTTTGCTGAGGACTCCATTCACCCTGAGCTGGCTGCAAGAGGGCAGCCAAGATTTTTCTACAAATGCAGATTCTTCACTCAGCCTCAGCATCAAATCACATAAATAGTTTCTTGTTTCTCCTCAGGCTCTGGCACAAGGTGGTGGTCAGCATGGAAAGCAGAGAAGTATCCAGGTTTATGAAGATGAGATAAGGAAACATTTTTACATGCTAAAAAAAGCCCTGGATCTCTAAAGCCTGGAATGGAATCTAAAATGTGAATCTCAACATTTCAGAAATACCCTTCCAGTCAGTAAATAGCTATGTAACATATTTGAGAATGTATGACTTTTTCCTATTTCCATTAAATACTCCAACCTATTATTTCAGTTACTCCATTAACAAAATTGGTAGAAAACTGAACATGAAGCATCTTCCTCACTAATACATGATAGGGTTGTCATTATTATAGGATATAAGTACTAAATCTTTACCATAAGTCATTTACCACAGATATGTCAAAATAATGCTACATAGGTTACTCCAATTTTGGTGTTTCCTAATTTTAAAACAATTTGCAGTTTTATTAAGATTCTTATAGGTTTTTTGGGGTTTTTTTGGCACATAAATACACATGGAGACTGTTGGTATGTATGCACACTTTTATGACAATAATGAAAGCATCCTGTTTGCCTTTATTCTGAGACAGGGAATATTCACAAAAATAAAAAAAAAAATCATGTCATTCCAATTCAAAGGGTAGGAAATGAACCAAATAAATGATTGAAGCATAACTCAGTGGTCAAAACAAAACTATGGGACTCAGAAGATCTTATTGTTTTTCCTCAAGTATTTACATAATGGCAAACCTGGCTACTTCTGACTTATCTCCAGCTCATCTGCTGGTGTCTGGCACCCAGTTCCTCAAGCGTGCCAGCCACATGTACTCAAGCATTTACAGTTTTTACACCTCGAGCTAATGTGAAAGATGTAGCTGCTGAAAGCTTTAAGAGCAGGAGGTGTGAAACAATAACAATGTCACATTCTGAAATTGCTGTTTATGCCTTAGTTTAAAAAAAATTACATAATCAATTCACTAACTTTTAGAGAGACTTGAAGTGCAAGTCCCCTCTAACATGCTTCCAATCTTGAGGCAGCTGTTAGCAGTTCCAAGTACTTTTATGGTTCCACATGTGTATATGAACACTTCCATGTACACTGACAATTCAGCACTACGCAGCTACTGACTAGTGTTTTATAATGTAGACATTGCTTATTTGGAAACAGGCTGGATTGAATGTTGTTCTTATGTGTTCAAACAAGCATGCTTTATCAAAGATCTTCAAAATAGAGTACATAATATTCAAATGAATATAAATGATTAAAGGGGTTCAGTTACAAAGATGTTTTTGAAAACATTTACCTAGTGTGCTTGACTTATTCTCTTGTAGCCTCTGCATTGGTATACAAATACAGGTGATTTAGTTTTCAAATGGAATCAACATCCAAAAGCTCACACCAAAACCTCTGTTTTTACAGCAGCTCATTTACTGTGGAAAGACACCTACAGTTGACTTAATGGCCAAGTTTCTGAGAAGAACTTCAACTTACTGTTGAAGGACAGGAGAGATTCCCCTGTGTTTTCACGCCCCTCAATGAACAATGTTAACCAGGACAAATTTGGAACCTGAATCAATTATGGTTTGATCCAGAGAGCTTGAGATCCCAACTAGAACCACAAAGAGACACCTGAGCTCTAGGGAGGAAGGCAGTAAAGCAGTGTGTCCACTGCCAATCCAGTTAGGTAGTTGGTTGAAAACATACAGACAAACCTCACCTTTCCTGTAAACAGTCCTCTGCCCTGAAATACCTATAAGCATTGAAAAAGCCTTGTGACACTTTCTGCCCCTATATATAAAATGAATTTAAAGAGAAGACAGACAACAGTGCTTTGCCATAAATAGTTGTCATCAGAAAGGACAAGGGTCTTCACTGTATCATCAAGATGACCTTAACTGCTACCCTGCATATACAGCAATTTTGGTACAAGCAAAACTATGTTCCAGATGTCAAATCAGATTGTGCATTGGTCAGTTTTATGCTATGATAGCAAGCTTGTTCAGACAAGAAGGATCCTTGAAATTACTTAATGAGGAAACCTAGAGCTATAAGACAAGTCTAGGTGAAACTCACTGGTCCTCTCCTCTTCCCTTCCTCCCTTCAAACAACAGATTTATTAAGGCACGGCCCAGCAGTCTAGGTCAATTACTGGGAAAATGCCAGGGCACAATATATCAATTGAATGACTTTCTACCTCATTAAAGGTGAAAATAAAAGGGATTTCAGCAACAGCAGCCTCTTGTGTGCTTGCTGATGGGATTTGAGATTTGCTATTGATTTTCCAAGTGGAGGCACTTACTTCTCCTTACTTTACTGAAAGGACATTTTGTCATTAAAAGGAATGACACAAAAAATCCACCCCTATAAACCTCAGCCATAGTTCAGGTTTTGGGGGATACATAGTTACCTGATATTAAAACTCCTCCCTTATTGACTACTACTTTTACAGGGCTTTCCACAGCAATTTTGGGTTTACTGATATGGAAAAACTAGGCAGAGCACAAGGCCCATGTGACTTCCAAGCTGGAAGGTACCCTAGCACTTCAAAGACAACTAAACCAAATAAAGTTCTAAACCTGGTGTTCTAGTATCTTAATTCCTGACCTTCCCCAATTAAGTATGGGATAATGAATATGAACTATAACTCCATTAATTGAATTGCTTAAGTCAGAGCCCATACGCTGAAATAAACAAATACATAGGGGGGCATATGCATGTTAGAAACAATCAGAGGTAGGCCTAGAGCAGATACAGGCAAGTAAGTCAGAATTTGAGGAAGAAAAAGCAGAAAGATCTGGACACTCTCATTTCCTTGGCCAGAAGCACTTCCTCTCTCCCTCAGACATACAATTGCTCTAACAAAGTTCCCTCTGAAAAACAGAAACAGCATGATCTTCATGATCTCTGCTTCCATAAAGTCAAGCTATTTTCTTTTAGAGCATCCTCCTTCAATTCAGGACCTGCATGTTCCTTAACTGAAGAAAACAGCAGAATTACACAGCATTATACTGGCAGTCCTATATTGCGTATCAGCCCACCAGCCAAACTGCTGGTCTGAACTGCTGGTCCAAACTGTTAGTCTAGAGTCCTTGAAAACCTGTACAGAGCAAAACCTCACTCTACTGGAACACCCTGGAGTATTTTTTATTTGTATTTATTTTTAGTTTCCTGTTAATTGATTTAGAATAATATTTTTGCTCTGCTTCTATTCCATTAATTAGAGTATGAAGTTTCTGGCACAAAACAGCATGCTCCAACATGAGCTTAGTAATGGAAACAATAGCACTCTTTTGGGCACTACTTTGTCGCAGATCTAATTAATGAAGACAAATCCAAACAACATCTAAACTTTGTTTCTTAAATGGCTAAGACAATTACCATCTTAAAAGAAAACATAATATGAAAGGCAACCACTGAGCAGAAATATGCTTGGCTCAACAGGACTCTTCAGCTATCTTGAGCTGAAACAGGAAGCTTCCTTGGAGCCCTTGGCAGTCTCAGGAACACCACACACATTTTTCCGGCTTGGCTTCCTTTGTCACTACAGAGCTAGTTAGAAAAAGAGCTCAAATGATTATTGTGGTATTTCAAATTCAGAGGAAAAGCTAATACATGTTGTTAATCAAGTAAATTGCTAATGCCTCATTCTGAAAAGTAAATTGCTTAAGTTATATCTCTTTCTGTAGGTCTGGTTAAGGACACTGAAGACAAATGGGTTTTCAGCCTTAAAAAAGTGAAAAAAATATATTTTTCATAATTCATGTGCAGCACTAGGAAGGCAGGTTGGATGCTTGGTTGCTTTTTAAAAGGTCATGCATAGAAGGGTGTGCACCTAATCTGCTACCCTATAAGCTATCCTAATTCTGAAATTCAGTTTACAGCACAATGCACAATTATCTGAATCCCTAGGAATAAAATCACAATCAAAATCCACAAAGAGATGTTAATTAATTAAACACCCTTCAAAGCACAGTGTAGAAGACTTGGCAAAATGTCAGCATTCAGCTGAGATTTCCAAAGTGGACGAAGGGAACTAAGTGTCCAAATGTGACTGACATTCTGGAGGAGCTGCACATGTTTCCTTTTCTTGAGATTGGTCAACAAGGCTGAATTTAAAACAATAACATAGGTGAAAGCCACATTTTTTCCCATGCGAGATAGCTAAGATACTAAGATAAGTGAAGGGTGGAAATTTTCTCACTTATTTTTACACTAAACCACATGCTTCTTGACTATGGACATGCTTTACTCTTTCCCAGACATACCTCACACCAGACAATAGCAAATTTCAAACCTCCAAATGTACTTTGATTTACTATTCTACGTTGGCTGCTGGAGGCTCCTCACCTTGAGTGATCCAGAGTATTGAAGGAAGCCAGTTAGTTTTATCCTACTTTAAACAGCATTTACACATTTTCAGATCTAACTTAGAATCACAGAACCCCTTCAAGCTTCTCTGAGTACTAAATCCAGAGGGTACCTGTACATAGCAACTTATTCAATCAAAGATTTAACACAGACCCACCACTATGTATACAGAGAATTCCACTTCTTCATCTGCAACTGGAAAGGTAAAATGTAAATCTGTTCAACAAAATAGATACCAACCCAGTTTGCATCTGAAGAGCTAAATGGATTTGAAGAGTTTACTGTACTTTCAAATTACAAGAAGCTGGAGTAAGAAAGATCTCCCTTCCCCTAATGTCAGACTTCAGTAAAGAGCAACATTCTCTCTCACCAGAGGCTGGGTCTTTTGCAGTTTTTCTTGCTCCCTAAGAGTAATGCAGCCAAGGTTTCTGCAGAATCAGCCAGGAGCAGGTGCTGAGCAGTGTACGAGCTGTCTATCGTTACCCTGAATGCTATTGAAGTCGAAAGGCTAACGTTACAAGTAAAAGTCTATACATCATTTTCTTCATTCTTATGTCAGCACTCCTGCTTCCTTCTCTGTATTTCTTTGTTCATCTGCTGCTTCCTCTCTAATATGTAGTAAGTATACCATTAAAATAACAAGGCACAGGCTCCATGACCATTCCAAACTCTTTGCTTTCAAGCCTGTCCCATCTCCAGACATCTGTACTTTTTCTCTCAGCAGAAAATTAACTCTATTGATAGCATCTGGCACAAGAGGATGATGCAACTGATGGGAATTTTCATTGCTATCAAACACTTGTAAAGTGATGGAGAGACCAACTAAGACCACCATAAATATACAATCCTTATTGCTCCTGACGGGTCTTACAGCAAGCAGAAGGAAGCACATCCTAAATGCAAAGCAACTTCAAAGGCTAAGATACTACAAAATGAGTCTTAAAATGTATCCATTTGCAAGGCTCTTTGGGTAGAAACACACACTCACTTTGCAAACCCACGTCTGCCTAACATTTGTAGCCTGATGTGACACTGCAGAGATCTCCAGCCACTAACACAATCCAAATAAGTAATTACAGTAATAATACAGAGGTTTTTCTAACAGCAGGGAGGGAATAAGCTGAGATAGATGTGCAGGAAGAGTGCTAGAAAGTTCTGCCACTTGATGACTGCATAACAGAGAAACCTCTTAAGAGGCAAACATAGTCAGAAAGCCAGTACGTGCAAGTTCATTTAAAGAGAAGTTTTCCTGCCTTCCACAGACCTGTAAATATTCCTTTCATTACTATCCTAACCACTACCTACATACACAAGCAGGAATCCTTTAATTCACAAACATTTGCAAGAGACAGTGCATGAAATCTAATAGGAACATATGGTCAGACCTTGAAATAGCCTGAGCAGTTCCTCTTCACGACAGCAGTGATAAGCACATTCAACTAACAGCTTCCCTACTGCTAAGGACATCGGTCCCCATCACTGTCAGAGAGAAATCAAATCCAAGCAGATTAGAGAGGAGCTGCTTAGCTTCTGCAAATGCACAGAGGACAAGCTCAGTTTGCATCTTAGGCTCTATAAGCAAGGAAAAAAAACATCAGCAATAAGAGAAAGGGAAGCACTGAATGAAGGAGACAAATGGCGAAGAGGAGGGAGGGAGAGATGGACACCACTTTCACAGGTTTTATATTGACTTAATGCTGCCCTTAGCTGGCTTACTGAGGCTGCCACACCTGAGCCTTGCTTCCCTCCTCACAAGACAGTGCTTCAAGGTGTCCAGAAATATTTGTCAGGTACCAGAGATGAGATGGATTTTATGGAGCTTTGAAGGGAGGTTGAGAGGGCAGGAGGAAATGAGGTGCTAATGCTGATCATAACAAAAACCACTGGAGCCAGCCATAATGGGACAGTGAGTGCGTGTCTGAAGTGAAAATGAAGGTGTTAAAGGATGTACCACACTACATCAATGTCCGAGACTGCCTGGTGCCTCTGAGCAACTCAGAAATAGAAATGTGGCACGATTGCCCATGCACAACTCTTTGTGGTTATGGCAGCTATCTGCACCCTCTCAAAAATTATAAAGCAAAGCTTTCATATTAATGAGAAAATCGTCTGGCAAGGTTGTGGGAAGTACAGGCAGAAGACAGAGATGCACTTTGTAACAAAGGCATTCTCTTACTTACCAACTTTGTTTCCCATTTTTGCTTAATATATTCTAATTGGAGGGAACGAGGCTAGTGAAAAGATTAGGAGCTGTAGTTAACACAGCATTTCGCAAGCCTCAAATGACTTGGCCCTCTTCAGCAATACAGAACCAAGATGCATACTCTCCTCTCTTCCACCACCTGTTTTTGAGTGCCCCATCACCAATATTTACACACAGGTCCACAACCACTCCCCTCTGGACAGGGGAGTAAGGAGAGATTAAAGAGGCACAATAACACTCTTAAACTATTCCAAGTAAGTAAAATGTCTGGTTTATAAAAGCTTGAGCAGTGATTATTCTTCACTGTGTAACTTGTATTTCTTTTTAGTCTATCATTTTTATTATGCTGAATTGATTAAGGGGGTGAAACCTCACTTGCATCCTGTCTGCCAGGCAATAGAGGACTTCACCTGACAGATCTGCACCAGATCAAGCCCCTCCGCGCTTTTGAAGAACTTTGAACAATACCTTGTAGTAGCTGTGCTCCTGAAGGAACACAAGATCTCTGAATCTATGCAGTGTTGCTTTGCCCTCTCCAGTGAATGCATACGACTCATTACAAGACAATGTACTATTGCCAGGAGCCCAGTCTTTCTTCAGTCAGATGGTACAGTGTACTTAAATGGTACCCATAACTTTTAAGGGATTATGCATTGTATCAAAATGAGACTATGTTGTCTCATTACCAGGTTTTTGTACTTGGTAGGATAAAGTAGATAAACACACAGGGTTAATACTTTACACTGTGAGAAATAAATTTTCTCAAGTGCGTATATGTGGCATATCCCATTATCTAACACACAATCATAAGGGACACTAGTTCTTAAGCATGTGTTTGCTTGCAGAGTCCACACGCCATTTTTCACTCACCTCCCTATTATGACACCTAACCACCTCACAATGGGACTAGATGCTAAGTAGAAAGTACACAACCCAATCAATGAGAAATGTTAAGTGCAGCTGAAACATTATTCTTCATTAGGAATAAAAGGCTTTAAGTTGCAGTGAGGTAACTTGCACCCTGATACCCGAAAGATAAGTTTCTAACAGCCCTTTCTCATAAAACACAGCATGATAGCACACAAACTGGCACATCCAAAGCCCTTGAGATTCGGAAAAGAACTGTACTTTGGCACTCTGGGCAAGACCTGTGGCCACCGAGCCCTTGGGTGAAAGGGCTGCAGAGGCACTACCAACAGTGGGAGGTGTTGGACATCTCTGATGGGTGTGTTCCCAGAACACCTGCCACGTGCAATTTGAGATGTGCCTAGACTATAGATTTTGGTAAATGTAAGCTACGAAATAGGCTATGAAGTATAAAATACTTCATGAAGTATAAAATATTGCTTTCATCTCTGTATTTTGAATATATGTTTCATCATTGCACCAACCTTTTATTCTCTTCAGGAACTGTCCTTAATTTAATAAGCTGAGCCTCAAAAATTTGTCCAGGTAGACACACTAGCTTACTGATTAATGGCACTTGTACAACTGGTGCCATGTGGAATCTTAATGAAGTCTGGAAAATTATTATCTTGCTAATTCTAAGGAGAGGAATTAGTTAACAGGTCTTTTTTTCAGGACTACGCTTTTCCATGCATTAAGATGACTTTACTGCAATTGTCATGCCTAGCCTTTCTAGTCACTGAGTTACACTTGTTTACTGTGTCTGAATAAATTTGACACAAGAGTGCTCTCAGGCATTGCCATAAGGTTTATATATGCTTGGGTGGTACAATCTGCATTTCTGTATTTTGAAATATTTAGATTCATCAATAAAGCTAAAGGGCAGTGAATTAAAAATCAATACAAAGGCAGACTTCTTAAGGCAACAGAGAGGGAGTTCACGGAATACATAATTGCTAGAATTCATTAAAGACAGGTGCAAGTAATGAATTTTAAGAAGGACCCAGCGTTATCATTTTGCAACCTCACATAAAATGGGTAGTAAAAAAAAAAAAATAAAAAAATCACACTTTGGAGTATGAACTGACAGATAAAGGTCATGAAGTAACTCCTCTGCCTTTTCAACCTTAAGTAAATTACTGCACAGTTGATTAGATAAATTACTGAAAGGAGCTGCGTGTCACCTTGATATGGCTCCATCACTGTTACAGTGGTGCACTGATACGCCACAGGAGGTAATGAGCTAATTCAATATGGCAAAGACTGCACTAACAGAGTATTGTTTCCTGTTACGTTCCTAACATAAAGAAGCTTGCGAAGCATCACTCATCCTTCCCAAAACATAGAGAGGGAAACCGTAAGGTTTTGTTTGCCTTGTGAGAATAGTGACCTTGGACCATCTTCAGAAAAAGTAACTATGTACAAGTATACCTGTGACATAATGGTGATGGAAAGAAATTTCTCAGACTTATGCTTTCAGAAGACAGAGAAAACAGAACAAGAAGGAAATCCTTTGCCAACACAGGCACTGACAACCACATTTAATTTCAAATTAAAGCCCTCTTTTAATCTCATCTGAAAACCGGTGTCAGCACTACTCTCAAAGACAACTTTAAACAGAAAATACCTAACTGCAGAGAGTTAAGGGAAATCTCATTACAGTTACTTATGGCACTCTGAAAAGTTTCTAGATTTTTTTTATCCACCATCCACTGAGTGTGTGTTGGCCAGTGCCTTGTTTAAAGAGAGAACTCAAAAGCAGCATCTACAAAAGTAGTACAAAGATTTTAAAGAAATCCCCAAATACATCCCATGATACTTTCATAGAACTGATGATGCTAATACCTAAACTGCTTAATGAGGCTAACATGAACTAGATCTCACCAGATACCTAATCAGGTGGTAGTTGTTTTCTCCAGCCTTTTTCCTAACCAATCTGACTCTGGGCACCTATTACTTTAAAGCTTTGTCCAGTGCAGGGATGGAGGGTTAGGACTACCCTCACTATCCCAACCCAAAACAGTAGGTTTTTTAGATTTCTTCTTTCTTGATTTGACAATTGTAAAACAAATCATTATTGAATCTTAGTGACCTGTAAATCTCTGAAGGCAATGGGAAACTGGATAGCACTTGCACAAGCTCTATAGCAAAATTTCATAGACATCAGCAGAGGGAAAACCTCAGTCACTGAATAAAACTTGTAGAAACATGAATTTTAGTAATACTGGAGCTTGCTAACCAAATATGCAACTTCAAATATGCAACAGGGGGAAATCATGCCTGGCCAATCTGATAGCCTTCTATGATGGCATGACCAGCTGGGTGGATGAAGGGAGAGCAGAGGATGTTGTCTACCTTGACTTCAGCAAGGCTTTTGACACAATCTCTCATAACATCCTCATAAACAAACTTCGGAAGTGTGGGTTGGATGAGCACACAGTGAGGTGGGTTGAGAACTGACTGAATGGCAGAGCCCAGAGGGTTGTGATAAGCAGTGCAGAGCCTAGCTGGAGGCCTGTATCTAGTGCTGTGCTCCAAGGGTCAGTGCTTGGTCCAGTCATATTCATCAACGACCTAGATGAGGAGACAGAGTATACCCTCAGCAAGTTTGCCGATGATACAAAGCTGGGAGGAGCGGCTGACACACCAGAAGGCTGCACTGCCATTCAGCGAGATCTGGACAGACTAGAGAATTGGGTGAAGAGGAACAAAATGAAATTCAGTAAGGGCAGGTGTAGGGTCCTGCACATAGGAAGGATTAACCACATGCACCAGTACAGGTTAGGGGTTGACCTGCTGGGAAGCAGTGCTGTGGAAAAGGACCTGGGAGTCCTGGTAGACAAATTATCCATGAGCCAGTAATGTGCCCTCATGGCCAAGAAGGCCAATGGTATCCTGGGGTGCATTAAGAAGAGTGTAGCCAGCAGGTCGAGGGAGGTTATCCTTCCCCTCTACTCTGCCCTGGTGAGGCCACATCTGGAATCTTGTGTCCAGTTCTGGGCTCTCCAGTTCAAGAAAGACTGGAATTACTGGAGAGAGTCCAGTGGAGGGCTACAAAGATGATTAGGGGACTGGAGCATGTCTCTTATCAGGCAAGGCTGGAAGACCAGGGTCTGTTTAGCCTGGAGTACACGGAGAGGGGATCTTACCAATACTTATAAATATCTAAAGGGTGGATGTCTAAAGGATGGGGCCAGACTCTTTTCAGTGGTGCCCAGCGACAGGACAAGGGGCAACAGGCACAAACTGGGACACAGGAAGTTCCATCCGAACATGAGGAAAAACTTCTTCACCTTGAGGGTGACAGAGCACTGGAACAGGTTGCCCAGAGAGGTTGTGGAGTCTCCACTGGAGATATTCAAAACCTGCCTGGACACAATCCTGTGCAACCTCCTCTAGGTGATCCTGCTTTAGCTGGACTAGATGATCTCCAGAGGTCCCTTCCAACCCCTTCCATTCTGTGATTCACAAAATAGTATTTTGTACTCATTTGCTGAAAAATACTAAACATTATTACTATTGCTATCTAAGAAAAATTTAGCTGAAATACCTCATTACAGAGTTCCTTGCCCCAAAGGTGTTTGTAGGGGTTTTTTAGTGTGAACTAACCCAAAATATTTCCTTGAACTTGGATTAAGAAATTACTAAAATGCATTTCCCTAAGAGCATGTTGATTTATGTAAATTGATGTGCAGGCCTACATTTTCTAACATAAACTGAATGGCCCAGAAGATTACATTTCCTATAATGCAATGCAGATCTTCCTCTGAGGGATCTGTATGATATATTATAGAAACTGCATAATTCTGAATAATCCCTGGAGATGTAGTCCAGAAAAGCAGGCCAACCCAAAAGGGAGAATGGAAAACACATCAAGCTTCTTAATGGCAATCCCCATCTTGTATGTAGCTTAAATACTGAACAGGCTCAAAATGAAATACTGCAGAGCCAATCAATAACAGAAGTTAAGCATTTTCAACCTGAAAAGCATTAAAATATTTCATTTTGATTAAAGAAAAGTCAAATAGAGTGTTTCAGAATTCTCACTATGTTAAAATGCCCTATTTCACATTTTAGTACCAACCTGGAACAAACCCAAATATTTAAACGCAGGCATTCCCACTGTGATGGAAACTTCAATTTTTGCCCAGCTCTAATCACAGTTAATTCCCTTCTTTAATTTCTAAGGCAACTCTGAAGTCATGTGTAAGGAGAGTAATTTGCCCTTTTCCTGTGTTTTTTTTCCTTTAAAGAAGTCTCAGTTTTCTGAAATGTGAATGCCTCCAGGGACATTTGGAGAGCCTCTATATAGAAGCTAATCAAATGTATATGGACACATTAAGGCACCGAGCTCTGACAGAAGTCAGCAGGTCATCTGCAGAAGATTAAGCCACATTGATCAATGTTGATATATATCATTAATGTAAACAAATGCAAACACTTACATGGAAAACTTACGATCAGATAGTTCCCCTGGACTGCAGAAGACAACAAGACAAATCTCAGTGAAACTATGACACTCAGATCCTCTTCTGAACCACCACTCATTGAGACATGCTTTTCTGTGTGTGTTAGGTAGATCCTAGATCCTTCCCTTCTTGCATTCTGCAAGTACACGAATTTCTCTCAGGTACCAACTGACTTGGTAGGTACAAACCTGAAACTGTGACACGTAGTCAAGTTCATGCATCTAAGGAGCCAGCAGCAGCTGTAGGCAGCTACCACATGTGTGACAAGCTGGGGTGTTTCAGGGAGGAAAATAACGCAACGTATTTCTCATGGGCAATTGGAGAGAGATGCCAGCTCCTCAAGCCAGCAACATATCTTTTCCACTTCCCACACTGCTAATAGCACAAGATCTTTCACCAATTCCAACCAGACTCCATCATAGCCAGAGGCAGCCTTACTCTTACGCGTAGAGACCAGAGAGATTCTGCTAGTCTCTTTCATGATGATGCTCCTACACATTAAACCCTCTATTTTGACCCTTTAGTTCTCACATGTGTTTAAAGGCGATACACTTGATGCCATATTGACTAAAATAGTTGGAATTTTCACATCACAGAGAAATTCTGAAACTTTCAGTTGTGCAGTGTTTAGACCCATATTCTACAAAGCTTTCTATCCTTAGACAGTCATGGCTTACTTGAAATTGCTACCCAGGGTGGCTTTGGAGGAGATGTGGCATTTTAACCCCCCTTGCTAGGTACAGAAAAGCAATATGAAAAGGATGAAAGATAACCGTTGGCACCATAGCCCATTCCACGAATCACAGGAACACTCTAGGCCCATTCATTTCTGCATGGTTAGGCTACCTATATAATATACAGGATTTGCCATTGTTTTGTGTATTTGGCAGAACGCAAGGCAAGATCACGCTAACAAATCAGGCCTTGCATCCTGTTACCCATCCTTTCTTTCCAAGAATTTCCTTGCTAAAGGTTTATCACAACTGCCAGAGCAAAAAGCTGACAAGATCACCCCATCATCATCATCCACCACCAACCCAGCTTTCTTCTTCAATCCATTAGTCATAAGAGCTCCAGTCATTCCTGCATCCTCATCTCTGCCCACACTAGTGTCAGCGTGCTGAGTCAGCCACTATTGCACTGTTATGTCAAACAGTCCTGTGTAATACTAACCTGCATGGGGAAGTTCAGCTTGATCCCAGCTGTTAATCAGACTATGCCCTGAAGTATTTATTGTGCTAAGGTTTGCACTTTTGTACAGGTTTGCATCACTGGGGACAGTGCCATTAATAGCTTGTCACACACTCAGCAGCTTAGGGAAAATTTTTCTTCTGACTGAAAGAAGCTTCCCTTTTGGGATTTTAATGGCTGTGTGGCAGGTTCTTAATTTCACATTTCTGCTGACAGACCGTGCCCAAAAAGCACGACAAGAAAGACTGCTGCTCCCCGTCCCCATTTACTCACTCACATTATAACCTCACTGTGCTGCACTGACTGCATTTACCTTTTGCAAAAAAAACATGCAACACAAAATGGTATTGTGTGAGCTATGAGAGGGCTAGAGAAGCAATGAACTTAAGTTGGAGGCAGACAATTAGCAAGAGCCAACAGCGGCTCTTTCCCTATCTTTTTGAAAAGCCTGGAGGAAAGGCATGAATCAGGCTGATAAAAACAGAAGCCACTCACCTTTGGGTTAGCGGTTCAAACTAAATCCCGAGTCTAAGGCAGGAGAAAGTCTCTGTTATCCCCTGAAGGTTACTTAGCAGTTTCTAAGAAACTTCCTAGAAATAAGTCATACTGTATGAATCACTTATTTGCTGCCAATCAAATGCCCATCCAAAACCAGCACTAATGCAAGGATAAAGCACATGGGACCTTGACATCATCCAGCTATACCAAAGCTATCTCACCAGCAGAACAAGGAAAAAAACAGCCTCCTCCTGAAGGAGGCAGCATGACTGCAGGAAACTTTTAAGGGCTGTTAAAAATATCCATTTTTTTCTTTTTACAAGACTGACTTACAGCAGCTCCTGTTTGGCTACTTTCTTACAGAAATACTTCTATTTTACAACACCTTTTCTCCTGTATAGCTTTACACTCTGATGTATTTGTAGCCCTCCCCCTAATACACGGTCACTGGAGTTTTCTGACAAATGGGTGGAAAAACACATGTCCTGAAAACAACCATGCCTTTATTGCATAGCGGGGAGTACAGTTAAACAACATGACAGCCACAAAGGCAGGGGTTTAGTGATAAGCACTTTTGATGCTGTAAGAGCGATGCTAATTACTGACAGGCATCTGAGGCAACACCTGAACACAGCAGTTATCTCCCACTTTGAAGATCATTGAAAGATCAGAGCCTTGGGTGTACAAACATAGATATACACCCATGGACAGGAACCCCTGCCAAACTTTATTCTCAGCTATTTCTTGAGTATGACATTTATTGAGCACAATGAAGGCTGTTTGTGGTGTGCCCACTGCAGCAGGGTGCTGTGCAACATATGCTGGCAACTGGGCAGGAGACCCGGGCAACCCAAGTGGAGACAGACACTGCCCTCAGCATCGTCCCACTGCATCCCAGTGAGGTAGGCAGGGTGGGGTGGGGACACCAGAGGGTGCTATTGGCCATCCCCAATAATGTGAGGTGATGAGAGAAGCTTAGGGTCAGCTCAGGGAGTCCAGCCAGGACCTACAAGAGATGGGTGGAAGTCAGGACACCCCATCAAGCTACGCTGAAGCCAAGGGACTGCTACCAACAGTGCCCATACAGGAAAACCAGTTTCCAGATAGAAAAAATAGTCCATCAGCTGGGTCCTGGGCTGGACACTGGCCAACCTCTGGGATGGCCCCAGCCAAATGGGGCTGGGTGGCTGGGCAGGGCCAGCAGGGCCTCCCGGTGCCCTCTGCACCCACTCAGATGCCTTATGCACAGGTGTAGCACAGCACTGGAGTAGCTGTGTATATGTATACACATATGTATGTGTATTTACAGCATGTGACAGGAAGTTATTTTAAATGCTTCCCTCCATGTTTTGCACACACACTGAAAAGTGGGGTTATGATTTTGAGATTTTTGTTTTGAGCAGGCAACAACTGCAGCAGCAGGACCAGAATTGAAGTTATTGGATTCGCAGCTCAGTAATTCTCCTTATTGCCTTCAGCCATGTCAGAACAAACTTGTCTGCTTTTCTGAAAATTGTATTACATTTGCAAAGCACCAGGCTTCGGCCATTGCTTGCTGTGCCACCCTGCAAGGAACGCACACTGCACCTCAGCCTCCAGCCAGGCAATCCCCAGGAGGGGCTCTGCTCCCCTTCACTGGGCATCAGGCTTGCCAAGGGAACTTACTTGTGGAGAACATAGTAATTTTCACTTTGCCTTCATTTGAAACAGACCCCTTACAAACATCTTTTTCTCCTCCAAATACTGAGCAAGAAGAAATCTGTAATCAATTGCCGGCAGATTTTTTTTTTGCATTCATACTTCTAATCAGGTCTCAAACCAGATTGCGTGCCCCTTCAAAACCCATTCACAGCCCTTTCCTTCCAACCTTTCCTCCTCTCCTTCTACCCATCAGGATTACACACAATATTTATGACCATAATTACGCTGTCTCTTAAGAGAGCAGCCATCTGTGAAAACCATAGAACACCGATTCTATATGTCACATTAATAAGGCTCATAAATAAACCTGACTTCATTTATAATAACTGATTTTGCAGAAATACAAAACTTTCTGTCCAGTTTATGATTCCTTGCTGGCTATTTAAAACATTGGGGTGTTTTTTCATACTAGTGCACATATTTTATAGCTGCTGCTGCTGCGTACTGCAAAAAGTACTAGAGAAAAGGGTTGATTTCCCCCTCTAATTCAGTAGTAATATAAGTTAAAAGAAATGTAAAGTTACGGCAGTGAATTTGCACTTGCTAGGAAAATTATTCTTGCTCCCTTTATGGTTTGAAAGACATACTAAAAAAAAAAAGTATTAGAGGCTTCACTCTTACTCATGCTATAATGTGCTACACAAGAATAATTTCTAATATTGTCTATCTGGTATAAAACTAGCTGTGGTGACATTAACAATATTTTGTCGTTAGAGAACTGGCCTGGGGACTCAGAAAATTAAAACTAGGGCTCAATATTTGACTGTTATGGATTTGCTGTGCTTTGTTGGATATAAAATTTCATCCATCACTCTAATTAGTTATCTTCTACCTAATTCCTCTTTCATCCTTACTAAGCTGCTGTATAGCTTATATATATGAATGCTAACCAAACTATCTGTTGGATTACACTCTCTCCTCACCTCCCCGAAAGGCCTCACCTACAAAATCAAAATGCAGGGAAATGTGTTCACATTTCCCTGCGTTTCTGCCAACTGCACGTTCCCAGTGCTGGCTCATTTGGGTCAAACAGCGTGGGCAGGGCCTCTCGGCCTTTCTGAAAACCCACCTGGTACATGGCCACCTTCTGGCAACCTGTTTGGCACAAGAGTGTTTCTACAGCCTTTCACAGCTCTTAACCCCTTTGAAATCATATCTTCAATGCTGCTTTCATAAAGGGGTTGTGATAAATGTTAAGTAACTGGGATCATTTGAAAAAGCAAGGATTTTTCAATCTTAGCTACAGTTGAGGAAACACCAATAAAAACATCGTTTACAAAATGTCTGTATGTCTAGCTGTATGTTGGATGTGACTGCAGTATGCATTTGCATGCAGACCTCTTGTGGTTTCCCATTGAAGTAGGCATTTGTAGAAGGGTTTCTAAAGAGTAACGGGTACATAATGCTGAATCACCATGTGTGATCCAAACAGTAAATTTGTTCTACACCAACACAATAATCTATTGACTGCTATTTAAAATAGATTTATTTGCACTCTATTCAGTGCATTACCTGCCAAGAATATCTAAGAGAACATTCTGGTGATGTATTATTACATTTCAGTCTTTCATATTTCTTCTTATTTGGAATAACTCTGCAGTGCAGCATTTTATCTCATTTACACTAGTTTGCTTATGCTTATGAGATTTTTTTTTTATTATTTTTTTAAGAGGACAGTTAAATAGCCATCTCTGCTATTCAATCACAGCTCTGGGGCACCACATGCAAATCTTTCATATTCTAACAGCACCTGAACATGGAAAGGCAGGGGTCTGAATGGATGTCTTATTCACATTCCCCATTATGCTACTGCATCCAAACAACAATAATTTCAGTTAGGTCTAGACATACAGATTCAGATTGTCTCTTATGTACAAATGACATTGCTGGCAGAAAACAGTGTAACAGCAACAGAGGCAGTTATAATAAAGTCACTGCAACGTAAAGGGATTGACATGATATAGGGTTGGCATAGCGCTATGTGTAAAAATGCGCATTCCCCCTGTTTCTATTCACTTATTAAAAAAAACTACTTGTAGCTTATCAGTATTATTAACATCTGCAACCTGTTTACTGTTTTCCTTACAGTTCTAGCTCCTGGAATCTGGGATAATAGCAGAGTCTCATCTAACAACAAGAATTACTCGCAGTCATGGTTTCAAAGAATAGCTAGAAAATATGAGACTTAACAAAATAAGATGGGAACAAAAGCATTCAGATCTCTGTTTAAAGTCTTATAACTAGGTAGAGATTAGAATGTTTGACTCACCAAACAATTTGAGCCTTTGCTCATCACTGTAAGTTAAAGAAACTGCAAAGTAAGCTTTTGACCAGCCTTGTCGAAACATAAATTTTATCAAGCAGAGAACTGCAGAAGGACCTAGAGTTCCACTTGCCGTATCTTTGAGTCTCACATGTTGTAAGTTTTAAGCTGCAGATTAGAACTTAAGAGAAATGTTATTAAATTCATATGACTAGAAATACTAACATTTATTTTCCGCCAGACAAGACTAGAGTTTTTTCAAAATACGTAGTCTTTCTATTTCTAGAACTTCAAATCAATTGCACTGTGCCAATCTAATGAGACACAAAAATCGTAACTGACCCACTAGGGTTTATTATCTTAGACTAAGGAAAGTGCAGAAAGCATAGCAGCAGAGCAATTTTTGTAAAAATTGTTTTTCCCAGCAACATCTTAATGACTGCTAGTAATGCAGTCAGTTATTCTAAACCCTAAATAAGTTTTAATATAATAACTATAAGAAATAGATCTCAATATAAGAACTTCCATTTAAACCATAAAGTTTAAAGAAACAAAGACAAGAGCATAGTGATGTGCAAATTGTTAGTTTTCTCGCTTGCCTCCTTCCCTGGGACCATCTGCACTTTCCACAGAGATGCTGAAGTAGCAAGTGGAACAGTTAGGTACATAATGACATGCCTTACCAGAGGCAGTAAACACTGGAATATGATGAGACACAAAATTATCAGGGAGATGTGAAAATCAGGCACTGAATATAGTCACATTCTGTAAAGACAATATCAGCTTCAAAAACATCTTTGCATGTTAAATTTAATGGAGATGAACAGTCCCATTGACTTCCCTGGTGCTTCTTAAAGGTACGCTTCACTGCCCGCGCTTTGCTGAACGCAAGACTGAGTGCCCAAATGGTGGCACAGTACCCCAAAGATGTGATCCTGATCTCACAGCAAACTGTAACACCAGCTATCTCTCTGAAGTTAGCGGGTACAAATCTCAACCCCTGTGAATTAAGTAGTAATACTCTCATTCAGTTTAGATAGATCAAATGCCACTCAACTGAAGTAAAAAAAAGTAAGAGAGAACAAAAGCAGACTTGAAAAATACAAGCTGTTGGTGAATGAGGTACCAGACGTACTAGAAATGAGCTTTAGAGGTTTCTCCCTAATCAGCCAAAGCAAAAAATGGGAAAGATAAATCAGTCATGACTATAAGGTCAAAATTAAAAGAGAAAGGTGAATACTAGAAGGTTAGCCCTCCCTTAAAATTATTTAGTATTTTCTTCTGGTGAGTTGGAAGGTAAGCATTTCTGAATAAATTACCCTTTTTAAGTCTTGATTCATGCTTCAGTACTGGGTTTTTTTTGAACATGTGCTTAAGTTCTGTTGATAGGGAAACTTATTTAATCACCTGCTAGAGTACTTTTCTAAATTGAGACCTAAATCAGCATCTATAAAAGCTCTGTTCAAATCAATGGGAATCTTTTTATAGACCTTACGAAAAGCTCTATCAGTCACTAAGTCAACAGAGACTGAACCAAGAAGTGGAAAAATCCAAGCTACTTCTCCTGGAAGAATAAGCTCCAAAACCTCTGTTCTTAGTAATAACTTTCTTTCATCTTCTAATATTAAATGACAGCACTAATAATATGCAATATCAAGTTATTAAGCATCTAGTCCCGAGCCATCCAATTAGTCTGCTGCAATGTAATTAAAACAAAAACAACATTAACTCAAAAGTGAAATTCACTGCGGTTGAGATGAGTAAAGCCAAAGAATAAAAGTTCATTAGAACTAGATGAAATTCATATCCAGATTGGTCTAAACTCTGGGTAATTAGCTTGAAACAGCTTGGCATTATCCAAGGAGGATATGGATAATTGGGTTCAACATCCCTGAAGATCTGCTATGTTTCTTGTGACAATAAACCATTTGTGCTTTGAAGCTGCTTCCCATTTTCTCAGTCAGCCTCATCTGACAAGGGCTATTGACCTGATAATTTACTTGTCAAAACTTGTTAGTCAAGGCAGGACAAAAGCAACAAGGCATGTGGGTAATCCAAGAGATTAATTTGTTGTAATGACTTTGAGGGATCCTAACCATTGTAGTGGAGATCAAACACATCTCTGAAACAGTTTAGACTAAGCTAGGGATCACATGGTGGAAGAAAAGAAGCAGGGCAAGAATTATTATATTATTTTATCTGAGGTGGCTAGAGAAAGATAAAACCAGATGTAAAGTACACAGCCAGCAAAGCACCTGATCACTTGACTTCAGACCCAGGTACAATGCAGCCCTCTACTTAAAATGTTTATGTAAGTGTAAGTTCAGCATGAAGGAAGGGCTCCCTTGAATTTGTTGTCTCTTGACTCCAACCACCACCAGGTCTGAGAATGGTTATAGTTGAAGAAGGAACTGATCATCAAACTCTGACTACAGGGATTTGTTAGCCTGCTACTGTGTCATGAAATATGATGTTGCAAAACTGACATAGTGTCCTCCCCATTCGTCTCAACTTCTCTTAATTGAGAGAAAAGTTTGCAATTTATTCCAGAAGACATGACATTTTCTCCTTAAGATTTAAGAAGAAATAACACCTTCCAATCATTGTTCACATTATCAGTCATGTAGCTGACCTGAAGTAATAACAACAGAGCCCTGACAACTTCCCATTATGCCCAAAATTACCTTTGGGCAACCTCACTACCTCCCATGGTTTCTTCTGATTTGTAGTTGACTGAGGTTGAGTCAGCTCACTGTATTTCTTAAAACAGTGTGTTGTAGATGCAGAAGGAATAAAATTCAGCTCAGTTTAATACTGCTAATCTTATGCATACAGAAATCTGATATCAAACTCCTAAAACTATGAAGTTGGATTAAATTGCAGGATGCCTTTCTTTTATTAAATGTTGGGAGTCTGAATCTTCCAGAACATTTGAGTGACACCTTTTTCTCTGAAAAAATGAAGTTACAAATGTGCTCACAAAAAAAAGAAAAAAAATGTTATGAGGTATTAACATGAATATCAAAGTTGGGATTTTAGGAAAAACAGCAAATATTGTAAGTACCACAAGAAAATTCCATGAGGACAATGCTGTCATTTTGCTACATTGGCCTTGTAAGAATAACAAAGGTAAAAAGAAAATAAATTCTTTGTATTCAGCACCTCAAATTCTGATGCCACAAGGAATACAGTCCAAAAAGTATAGCAATGCACCTTTTACACAGCTGTTTTCCAGAACAGAAATACAATGCCAAAACCCTGTATGAGTTGGAGAATAGATCTGGTTTTATGAGCTATGCCATCTCCTCTAGTGCTACCCTTGGCAGCAGAGAAGGGAATGGACTCCAGAACTGAAAATCCCCTGGCATTTCAGTTTGTAGGGTTGCAGGATAGTCAGTTTTTAGCATGCAGAATTCAATCCTATGCCACGTCATAACTCCCTCAAGGAGCCTCTCTTCCACCAGCCTGCTCTGCATCTGAAATTCTGACATTTGCAGAGGAAAGGCACCAGGGGAAACAAAAAATAGTAAACCAAATATGCAAGGCCTTTCACATCCTACTGATGAGCAGATATCACCAGCTATAGCAATAAAAATGTTTTCTTTCCTGCATGCACATGGGAGAAGGAAGGAAAATTTAATTCTAAATGCAAATCTCAGAAGAAAAAAAAAAATCTTGCAGAAGGCTAAGGTCAGTAGGGAAATCCTAGAAACAAAATTAAGAGAAAGCATATGAGGAAGCATATATAGCAATCAGAAATAATAGCTCAAGGCATTTTGGTTGGTTTTGTTATTGCCTTTAATTAAAGATTCTTCTTTTTCTTTTTCTATTCACATGGTTCATTTCCCCCCTCCCATCAGCCAGCAAGTAACCTGACCCCTAAAGGCTATTTTTCAGTATTGATAAGGTTCATCATCAGTTTTTCCATCTCTCAGTTCTGGTTGAGGGTTTCTAGTCTCCTCTTACTTGGAATACTGACTATACCGCACAGGGTCACACATAAAATCAACACTGGATCCTTCTCTGTGATAACACAGGCTTATTGTCAGTTCAGATAGAAAGTTGCATGCTAGTAAAGTCACTATACATGAGATAAAAACAATTATAATTCCACAAGCTAAAGATATTGTTAATCAGGCTTAACTGGTCATATAATTAAACAGGTTTGCAAACAGATCTATTTTAACTTGTGTGAAAAGAAAGGCCATTTTATGTAAAGTACAGATGTAAGGGAAAACCAGAGACTTCAGGATTTGCTCAACATTCTCCAAATAAAGGAGAAAGTGAGTTGTTGAAATAGCTAAATGAGAACAATAAAAAAACAGAGTGAGTGAGAACATTAGATCAGGCATCCCCTGTTCCTGTAGGCCACAGAGGAACTGAAAATGCAAGACTGCTAGAAGGCCTCCCACTATGTTGCCTAAGGCACTTCACAGCTAATTTACAGAAACACAAACTCAAAACCAGACTACCTTGGTGAAATTCTTCAAGGTGGGATACACAGGAGATCAGATTAGGTGATCCACTGTTCATTTTTTACTTCAGTAGATATGAAGCCATCAACAATTACTTCAAAGGAACTCCAAGCAGTGTGACATCCATGGAAAAGCTAAGACAACAAAAGTTAGGTGTTTTGCCCATAATCACGGGGAAGGTTCTCATAGTGTGAAGAGGAGAATATTCCGCTCCTGATGATTCTGTCTCATTGGTAT
>VXBL01005521.1:239269-252584 GCA_013400195.1 Aramus guarauna
CCGCCCCGCCCCCGCCCTTTTAACCACATATATGATTCTGTAGAATGGAAGGGAAAATAATATATTGATTGTAAAAATCATCCAAGCCATTTTCTTGACTTTTCCATCCAATTAAACGGATGGAAGAAAAAGACCATTTTGCAGCAATGAATTGGTGAAGATATTGTGAGTATTGTGACATTTCCCATTGCCTCATAGCCAGCTTGTTACTACTTGTTTATAACAGGGAATGATGAGAGCAGGAAAAGTAATTCTATTCTCATTATATTTTCAGATGTTTCAAACTGAGCTTTTCCATTGCATCATTCTTTTTGTAGTCATGTATTTACTGAATAGAAACAGAAATGAATGTGTTTGAGACTGGTTAACCACTGGAAGAGGTCCGCAGAGAGAATGAGGAGTCTCCATCCTTCAAGATACTCAAAACTCTACTGGACAAGCAAATGAACAATCTGATGTAGTGAGACCTGCTTTCAGTTGGCCTATATAATCACCAGAGATCCTTCTGAACCCAAATTATTCTGATTCTGCAATGGATTATCTTACATTCCTCTTCTACAGTCCAAGGCAGCTGAGAGCACTTCTTCCTCAAGCAATCAGCTTCAGAGTGGCAATGCAACTACTTCAGCAGGTAATGCAGCTCTCATTTCTGTTGATTGAGGCCCTGACGTTTCCTCCATTCTCTACGTCAGATTCTACTAGAATCATTCAGTGCCTCATATGGAATTCAGTTGGACCCAGATCTAGTTCCCTGAATAGGAAAGACTATGAAATCTGCTGGCACTGAACATAACAAAACCATTTTCAAAAATCGAGTGGACAAATAAAAAATTATTATGCAAAAATCTGAAGATCTCTTAGGCATACAACAGAACAAAGCCCAACATGTGAAATGAAAGAATTTATAAACAGTGCCTGAATTACGACTCTAAACTTCAAACTTCTTATATATACTTTTTGTCTGACAAAGCAAAAAATGTGGGATTCTGAACCTTCTATGTGTGCAACAAAACATATGCTGAATCTTATAAACTGAAAATGTGAATGCAGAAACCATAAAGAATGGGTGGTAAGTTCTCTTAGCTCCTTTCAACATTCATTCTGAACAACACTACAGAATGTGGAGGAAGAGTTTATCTGAAGCAAAGCCGCAACACATCTTCCAGTTTTATTAAAAAATACTTATATTTTTAGTAGAGTGACACCTCCTAGACATTTTTCAGTGCATGAAAATTCATCAGAACTCAGGATAAATGCAAGTACTAAGGTGATATTTTTAACATAGCAGCAAGTACCTCCTTGGATTTTGTGGAGACCAAGTCTGTGTTCTCAGACTTGGACAGCACTAAAATGTGCTATAGAAAGGTAGGTCACAGCGTTCCAGAGTGGCAAATGATCTGCAATTATTTTTGCCTCTTCATGGAAAGGCAAGACCCAGTGCCCTCAAGTCAAAAGTCAGAAACAATGACGCAATTCAGAATTAATTCTTATATGTAGGTATACATATTGGATTTGTTTATTTTTCTCTGAGGCTTGACTACTGCTTTCATTTTGAACTTCACTGTTGAACTCACTTTGCGCAAGCTATTTAATTCACCCTAAGTGACTTCTCAGCCACTGCAGAATTGTTAAGTATGCTTTACCTCCTAGTCATTGAGCTTCATGTTACCGTGGTGGCACCATCAAGACTTCCACAGATGAAAAGGAGATTTTTTCCCCCAGTAACTTGTCCTTTCTAAACCTCATTCATTTACTGTTAAAAATTCCTTTCCCTCTTCTCTCTTTTTACCCTTGTCATGGTTTAACCCAGCAGACAGCTAAAACGACACAGCCATTTGCTCACTCCCCGCTCAGTGCAAGGGGAAGAGAATAAAAAAATTTTGAAAAAAAGGTAAAACTTGTGGGATGAGATAAGGACAGTTTAATAGGACAGAAAAGGAAGATGATGATGATGATGATGATAAAACAGAATATACAAAACAAGTGATGCACAGCACAATGGCTCACCACTCAAAGCTGATACTCAGCTAATTCTCAAGCCAAACTGCCTCCCAGCCCACCCCCCATTATATACGTAACATGACATCATATGGTATGGAATACCCCTTTGG
Source organism: Aramus guarauna (assembly GCA_013400195.1). NCBI lineage: Eukaryota > Metazoa > Chordata > Aves > Gruiformes > Aramidae > Aramus > Aramus guarauna. The sequence continues at coordinate 241,381 of VXBL01005521.1, forward strand.
CCAGTTTGGGTCAGCTGTCCCAGCTGTGTCCACTCCCAGCTTCTTGCGCAGCCCCCACCTTCTTGTTGGCAGGGCAGTATGAGAAACTGCAAAGTTCTTGACTGCTTGGCAACAACTAAAACGATCAGTGTGTTATCAACATTATTCTCATCCTAAATCCAAAACACAGCACTATACCAGCTGCTAGAAAGAAAACTAACTTTATCTCAGCTAAAACTAGGACAGTATCCACCCCTTAAATTCCATACCATCTACGCCATCTACGTCCATGTTATCATACTTGTTTTCCTCCACTATATTCTGCCCGATTCTTAAACCATGCTGCTCACAATTACCACCATGATTTTTCTTACCTTTTCATTCCTCTCCCGTAATTTTACATACACTATCTGAACTCTCAATGATATCAGAGGATTCAGAACCAGATTTGATAGATCTTATTTGAAAGGCAAGTAAAGGAGAAGTTGTCTAATTTATTCAACAAAACCAGCCTGCACTCCTGCTTGTGATTTCTATTGCCACACCATGCTGTAGACACGTACAGTCTGATATATCCTGTTTATCACTTCTGAAATTACTTGTTTCCTTCAAACATCAGTGCAAATTATTTGATGAGACATATTCACTTGACTTCTACCATGATGAATTTCATTCTCATTCCTACCCATATTCAGCTTTCCAAGTATCTTTAAAACATTTATCTGCCTTACTATTCAGGTGACCTCACAACTTCTCTCTTCCTTATCACTTCTTCCAGATAGTTAATGGAACTTCCAAATAATACTTCTCTAAATATTAAATAACACAAATTATTTATTAAGAAAATAAGAAAATTTCATGGAAGACAATAGTTGTAAGCCATACCACGCTGCTGCTTACTAGCACTTACCTATATTTCTCTCAATAATTTTTAATCCAACGAATAACAACACAGCAAGTTGTCCTGTCTGAAGTACTCTACCAATTCTTCCACTATAATACAGGTACATTTATTTGGGTTTTTTTTCCCTCAGTGCCATCCAACATGCAATACAGAGTTTAAAAGACCTAAAAGGAAGATACGATTTTTATCATCATGACCTCACTGAAATCAACCGAACTATGGCAGTTTAACCAAGCTGAGAAAATGGTCCTATTTATTTTTGTTAAAGATACGCTTTTTCTTATAGTACATTAGTAGTCTAACCAACTGACAACTACACATTTTGCTTCAGCTGAAATTGCTGGTCACAAGCACCATTAAATACTTGAGCGCAACCATACTAAAGCAAGGCAAAGCATTCTGTTAACTCTATCCTTGAACCATACAGTCTCTTGGAAGTTTCCAGAAGCACTAAAAATCTCAGGGAACTTTAGAGACGGAATTCAAGAAACCACATTTTATCATGGCCATGTTATGTATCAGCTAATAACTCTGTACTTTTTAAAGCCCAGAAGAAACTCAGCCCTGTGGTACAGAAATCAAATCCAGGGGAGGGATGTGAGGGAAGCAAAAAACTTTAAAAAGATAAAAAAACCAGATCTAATTAAAAGAAAAAAGACAGCTGATGGCAACAGGTAGAAGCAGGGCACACTGTCAGATGAACCAAGGGAGTCTGGTTCACTACAGTCTATTTTCAGCTAAGTGCTTTTTAATAATGTCTCATCCAGAGGCAGCAACAACCACGGCTTGTGTCAAATAAACTTGGGGCAAATGCCAAGAGAGAAACATATGCCTTCACCCTGTTACCAACTGAGTCAATGACCTTGAGGGTTCAGTGCTCCAAGATAATTCAAGCATCACTCCAGTGATGCCGCTTCCCACTTCACCATGGTTCTCTAGATTAGGGGAATGGCCAAGAGTCAAGGTTTACACAGACCTGCAGAAGCGTTGGTGGGCGCTCTGCAGGTCTCTAGCCCAATGTCATTCTTCAAGAAGAACTACTGCCAACACTAGATCAGCTTAGCCATGGTTTGGTCTATCTTAGTCTTGAAAATGTCCAAGGATGGAAACACATTATCTCCAGGTACTTTATTACAGAGCTGCAGTACCAAACAAATGAAAAAGTTCTTCCGAGGCAGTTTGAAGCTTCCAAGCTGCAACCTCTGGCCACAGCACCCTTGACACACCACTTGCAATTACTGGGAAGGGTTTGGCTCTGTCATTTTTGTTACTCCCTTCAAGAAGTTGTAGGTTGTTATTAGATAGCCCCTTTGCTTCCTCTCACCAAAGTACACAAACCCATTTCTCTCAAACCCTGCCTGCAATTCATGTGCTCTCAGCCCCTAGCCATCCTAGCAGGTCTTTGTGGGACCTCTTCAGTTTCTTGACATCTTTCGTGAAGTGAGAGACCCAAAACTAGACCCAGCATACCAGGCAAAGCCTCGCCAGTGTCAAATAGAGAGGGATAAGAATTTCCTTCAATCTGCTAGCCACAGACCTGTCTATGTAGCCGAGCATGTAGTTCACCTATAGAGCGCGCTGTTGGTCAACATTCAGCTTGACATTCCTCATAACTTGCAAGGCCCTCACAGCAGGATTGCTACGCAGCCGCTTGGTTCCTCACTTATACAGATACATAGCTTTACTCTGCTGCAAGAGCAGAATTTTGCAGTTCTTGTTAAGGGGTCTCCCTTGGACTATCTTCAGGCTTCTCATGATGCCTCTGGGCTGAAGCTCCTCCCTCTGGCATACCATCAACAGAAGCACATAGTTTTCATCTCTCAGGCTTTGCAACCAGAATTGGTCACAGCTATAGCTTTTTCTTTTTCATTTCCTTTCAAAAAAATGGTTCCACACTACAAAAGCAACAACAGAGCTCCAGCATTATAACTGCCATTCCCAAATATGAGGTGTTAAGTGCCTCAAGTGTCCTTCTCAGGAGCAAATGTTTAAAGGGAAAGTTATTCTCCCAAGGGATAGCAATATTGCTGCTGTGTGTAGAAAAACATTCCCGTATATATAGCCAAAGATTCAGCATCCAATTCAAATGACACGTGCTATAAAGCAGGAAAAGCCTCACACAGCAGCTGGTATCTAAAATGTGATTTGGGATGCCTCTGAAGCATTAAAGACCCTCTTCCAAAAGATATTGTATTTCTGCTGATAAGCTCTAGCTTTCCATTCCAAAAAAAGCAGAGACCTGCCTATTAGATTCTGTATCACTGTTGCCTTCCATAAATACCGGGTATCTTGCATTTTGCAAAATCAAGTAGCACCTTCTTCTGAAACCACTTTAAACCATGTTCTGTGCAAATAATTTTAACATAACCTTAGGTTTTAGAAACTGAAAGAACATTACTGTGTAACCCTTTGCATTTTAGGATACCCAGTCATATCCCAAGAACTTCTACTGCCTTACCGACTAGGTAAAGTAAAAGATGCTCCCCTCGGGCTTTCTTTCTGGGGTAATCAACAAAACAAAAGAGTGCTTATTCCACTTAAGTTCACAGAGACAAATGTTTCCCATGATAGTCTGCAAAGACACAGAGCTTGCCTGCCATGCTGAATCGGGCAATTTAAGCCCAACAGGCATGCAATGGTTAACCATGTAAAAGCACTAACCGAAGATAAAAGCAGTGGACTGCAGCAGAATTAGTCAGTTAAAACAGAATGATCTCAAGGCCCTGAAGGAAGAGGGATGGTGCAAGTATAGTTCCTATTCAAGATCATCTCTCTTTAATAGACATTTTATATTAAATTGTATATATGGAAAGGGAAGGGGGTTTAGCTTTTTATTCCCAATGAATAGCTAAATTAGACTTGGAATAGAGATTCTTATGGCTAATGTAACCTGACCTGTGACTGTACTTGTAACATGACTGCACTGCTAAACATTATTCATTGTCAGGTTAGAGCTAACACAATGCAGACTTCATTGCGCACTTACATTTTTAACAACAACAACAACAAAAATCTGTAAAACGCAATAAAACATATTTCAAATCCACCTATGGATCCCACCCAGTTTTCTTCTTGTCCATCTCTGCATTAGACGTCAGTAGATGCTTGTCTTTGAGTTCCTTCCCTCCTTGAATTCTTGGCAGATGGAGGGTTACTCTCTGTTTTCTGCTGCCACCACCGGGCTCAGATAGTTAGCATACCAACTGCTGTGCAGTACCTACTGTGTGAAGTGAACTATTGGCTCAGGTCACATTTGTAGCTGACAAGTCTCTAAGTTAATTTAATAAATAAATAAAAAAAAATATTTGCCTTGGTAACCCTGAGGTTAAGAGTCAGAGAAGGCACTGAAGACCAGAGGCTCACAGGCAATGACCTACCACTTTTCCCTAAGCTCCTCTACTTGTCCATTGCCCCTTGAATGACATCCAAAAAATTGCTCAAGGCAAACGAGATTTGTTGGGGACCCCTGAAAGAGTAACTTTTTTTAAGAATGAAGAGTAGTGAATGTAGTCCAGACATGGGCTTGTAGGTAGCACAAAGGAAGCTGCTGCTGCTGACTGACTCTTTCAAGGTCATCCATCTGACTGTAGTTTGCTGTCCTTCGTCTGAGGCTTGTAAAACCTGTGCAGACAGCTCCTGAGCAATGTACAACAAAATGCAAGTTGGCATTTCAGTCTTGAAACAGGGCAATATGTCTCTGTGCTACAGAAACAGTGTGATACAGTCCCTGCCTCCTCATGCCCCTCCAAGATTCTTTGAAAAAATTATGCAAAAGCAGCTACTGTCTGAAAGGAAATCAAGCAATTTATAGCTGATTTATCTCTGCCACACACCACTTATCTGGAGTGCATGTTTTCCCCTTCTTAGAGATTGAACAGGATGAAGATAGTGAATGGCGCTAAAAAAAAATTCAAGCTAAAGCCACCAGCCTTCAGAGCCAGCCAAAACAGTCATCAGCATTTAAAGCAGCATGAAACTACTGGAGATCCCAAACTAGGCAGCATACACGCACATTTCCATTCAGCCTTCCAACTTCCCCTGCAGCAAACCACAAAAATGCTACTTCGGCTGCTAGCATGGAGCCTGAATTACTCCTGCATTTGAGGGAAGGATGAATGGAAATGGAGGAACAACTTAAACTCCTGCTGCAGCACCCCATGAAGGCACTCCAAAGCTAGGCTCAAACCACAACTGGCTGGACAAGAGCTCTGTCAGTCCTACTATCCCAACTATTGCAAGAGACGAGACTGGAAGGTGGTTTGCTGTTGGGGTTTTTCCCTATGAAAGAAGCAGCAGCTTATTTATGTCAATTTCCAGTTGACAATGCGAAGTCCATCTCAGCCAACGGAGCTCTTCCAGTTCCCTGATGTGGCCAGCCCATAGCCTACGTAAGGGAATAATCCTCTCCGCAGCCTGAGAGTAGCATTTGCCTCTCCTCTACACCACTGTGGAGTTTGTACCAACTGCGAAGGCCCCACAATTTGCTTTGAACTTTACTTCTTCCCTGACAGTGATGCAAAGAGAGTGTGAAACTCAGCTTTTCTAACACAAAATGCTGCTATGCAAGTTCAAGGCCAAGGTCTGAGTCACCCTGACTCCCCTAGGGCCTCATGCCACCCCCTCTGCCCAAGAGGCTCACTCTAAGCTCAGCCTTGAGCCTTCAGTCCCTGCCTCAGCTGTTGTAGAGATGTGCCTGTCTCGAGCTCTGCCTGTGCCTGGCAACAGATCTTTCTGATCTGGACCCTATTCAGCATACTGACTTCCCAGCTCATCCTCAGACCCGCCTCACTCACCACTACGGACCTGCCTGGTGTCGCTGGATGTGCTCCTGACCCTGAATTGTGTACTCAGCTTGACTCAGGACCAGCTTCATCTCAGCTGACTGTGACTGCCATCCCCAGCCTAGCCTTGCTTGCCTCACTGGGATAAAGTGGAGATGCACCTTGGCCAGCCAGACCTCTGCCCTGCCCACTGTGTTATTGTACTCACATGCCAGACTTAATCTCTTAAGGAGCCCAACCAGTCTTCATTGCACCCCAGCATTCACATCAGAGGTGACATATCCTGAATTTACCCATTACATGAACAAAACAAGCCCAAGCCATGTGCTAAAAAAGAATGGGATAAAATAGATATTCATGAGGCAGAAGGTGAGAAAGAAAACCTCTAGTATGCTTCAGATGCGATTTTTGCACTCAAAGGAAATTCTAAAGTGACTCTGTCCTACAAGTTTCTATGCTGCATCTCTCCGGTAACACTCCCTCCTCTCTGGCTTGCAGGGAGTTGGTAGGGAGGCAGTCAGCTACCTGAAGCCAAGACACAATCTATTGCCAGAGAAAAGAACGCTACTCACACCTTGGAGACAATGGAGCCTCCTTAGAGAACCCCTGTTGTCTCTTAGACTTTGCTGAACTTCACAAAAGCAGTAGCTTTTTGTGAAAAGCAGTAGCTTAGCAGCTGACAGAGGTTCCAACTGTGCAGGTCTCTGTTATAATAACTGCATGAGCTGGGACTCATTAGCCAGCTGTAGAAAAATACAACCAAAAATAGAGAGGCTAACAGCCTTCCCTCATTCGGAAAGTGCTCTTCCAGCACACAGCTACAAGCTGCGCATTTTGCATAGCCAAGGAAACTGTGGAGCAGATCTTCAGAGACTCTAACCCATTGCAGGTCAACCTTACTTCCCATGAACTCAGGTCAACTTACAACCTGAATGCGGGAACTTGGGATTTCTATGGTCAGGTGATGTGGTTCAGGCCCAGCCAGCAGCTGAGCACCACGGGGCCGCTCGCTCACCCCTCCCCCGGTGAGATGGGGAGGAGAATGGAAAAACAAAGGCAAAAGCCTCGTGGATTGGGATAAGGACAGTTTACTGGGACAGCAAGGGAGAGGGAAGCAATCAACAACAGTACTGATAACAGATATACACAATGGGTGACAACAGAAAGCAATTTACCGATCTGAGGAGTGACCAACTTGGGACACTCAGCCCGTCCAGGAACCACACCAAACCTGCCCCTCCCTGAGTAGCCCCCTTTTATAGTGAGCATGACATCACATGGTATGGAATAGCCCCCTGGCCAGCTTGGCTCATCTGTCCCGGCTCCTTGTGAAACTAACTCTATCCTAGCCAGAGCCAGGACATCAGGCTTTGCTGGGTCCGCAGCAGGACAGACAGACATCAGGGAACTCATCCCACAGCCATAAATATCAAAGGGAATATCAATGTACTTTCACTTTCTCCCTAAAAACATGCCCTCTTAGTTTGTTACTACTATGTATTTTATACTCCCTGGAGGAAATGATGACAAACCTTCAATTTGTCAGCACTGGGAGAACCTGCTCTCATTATTCAAGTAGTCAAATGCGGGCTTTCCAAATTGTGGTTGATTGACATGTTTAACATGCTTCTCTCCACCAGAGCCTATCACCTGATTTCATAAACTTCAGTGCCATCTGCCCTGCTGTCTGTGAAGTAAAGCGCATGTTTTGATTGCAGTTGCTCACATGCCTGGCCTCATTTACTGGACAGACTTCCCTTCTTGGACCTGCTGTCTTCTGAGCAGAACGTCACTCCTGGCAGATCACACCACTAAACGTGACCGTGAAAGGAGGGCTGCATTCATTTATCTCTGGATCACTCCAGGTATTTCACCGCTCTCCCAATGGTAACAGACTCTTCATATGGTCATTAACACTGACTTGTAAGAATACAAAATACGCAGAGATTGCAACAAAAGACTGTTTGAAATCATTCTGGGAATTACTTTCGACAAGCTGAGGGCACCCCCAGTTCTGCATGCAGCTTCCATCAAACTGGGTATCCAGCAGCCCAAGGAAACATGCCCAAGCACTGAGGTTGCCACACCCAAGAAGTAGGAAGGGGCTTGAAAATACACACGCTCCTACACACAGACAGCAGAGAACAGCAGGAAACAACTCAATCACTTTTGAGCAGAAAATAAGAAATTCACCACCCATCAGTTTCTTACTTGGGTGTAATTACTGAGCATTACAATAACCTCACTGCATCGCTTATTATGCTAATCTTAATTGGCTTGCTGTTTCTTTGCACACCCTCCCATCTGTTTGTCATTTTTGTCAGTTGTCTCTCCTGTGACACTTTGACTGCAAACTCTTTTGAGTTAAGGACTGATTTTCTGTTAAAGGTGTAGAAAGCCTGGTCTGATGAGCTCTTGGTCTCTGACTGGGGTTTTCAGAAACTGTCAAAACACTCACAAATTAATTGGCATCAAACATATCTCAGGTTATTTTTGTTTTGCCATTAACTTTCACCTTAAAATAAATGGTCCTAAACTGAAAAGGACTCTCTGTAACTATCAGTAAATATATCAGCTAATAGCAGTGACAGAATCAAATCTGTAACATCATTTTCCCTTTCTTTAACTCTGTCCCTTTGCTTTTAAATATTTATTGAGTGATATGAGTGAAACTCTGTCTTCTGTTTGATTTCTCTGAAGATCCAACACTTCCTAATAACCAAAGAACCTGTGAGCAGCAGATGTATAGGTTGTTAATGATCATGGCAAAATAAACACCACAAATTACAGACTTTAGAAAATACTGGCTTCTATTTTGGTCTTTCTCCTTTCATAAGTTTGTTCCCTGAATAAGACTTAAATCAATAATTTCCCTGAGGTGGCACTGATGACTATAGTGTCATCTGAATGCTGAGAACTGGAAACCTCCTCCCAGAAAAAGATTTTCAAATCCCTGCATCAGGATGCAATCAGAGTCCCTAAAGTACTAACTGTTAAATAATGAGTGTGCATCTCAGCTTGATGGAACTTCTGTTTCTATAATTGTCTGAAGTGAATTTATGTGCACAACAATATAGATGTACAGAGTATCAGAACAATAGTGTCCATCTATATGAGGAAGGTAGCAAAATTGCATAGGAGATTTCATTACTAGTTTGTATCTTAATATAGCAAAGCCTTAAGTCATAGTCTAAACAAATCCTAAAAGCTTCTCTTTTTTAACAAAAAAAGAAATCTTTCCCCACACCTTTTCCAAAAGAAAACCATAGGAAAGAAAATGTAAATGAAAACCCATTTGATCTACATTAGACTGTTCACAAGAACAAAAGCCACTCCTGACCAGCTCTAGCAAACACTTCTTATGAGGGAGTTCAGATGGTGCAAGAGGCATAGATCCTCTCCATATTATGCCCAAATGCTGATGAACAAGCTGCCAGCTTCAGAGTTCAGAGTCTAGGGGTAACAGGGTGGGTAAAATTAAAACAAACAGCTCCTCTCCATATCCACTTCACAGCATTTTGCTCTAGTTTGCACTTTCAGTTAGTGTTGAGTTTGCTCGATCCACACTAGGATTCACAGCCCTGCATTTCCCCTTGCCCCTGCAAAATTTTCAGAAGCAGCTTGCTAAATCAGTAGAGGAAAAAAAAACAAAACAAACACCCAAACCCACAACAAACTTCTTTTACCAGAGACACATTAATGTGCGCTTGTTTATAGTTTATAGTTTCAGGAAGTTTTGGATCCAAGTTTGCTGCCGCCAGGAGACAGCTGCCTCCCTGCTCACAGACAGGCAGAAGGGTCACGCCAGGACTCAGACCCAGAAGCCATTTGGACGTTACAGCTGTATGACATCTGCACAAGGATCTGAAACAAAACCCTTCATCAAGGGAGTCTTAAATTCCTGGGGCTTGAAATCCAGGCTGAAATTGAGATTCTATATTTCAGCTCCATCTCAAATCAGCAATACAGTAGCTAAGCCTCAGTGTGCCTGAGCAGTGTGTGGTAGAAGTGAGAAAAGAGCACTGTCTAGTCTCCAGCTCTGCTTGCTGTCAGTATAACCACTGGACATGGATGCTCACTCTCCAGAAGCACTAGATTTTGTAAGGCACAGAAATACCAGCCTCTGTGACAAGAGCGAGAAGATAACGCATGGAGGAAGAAGCAAATTGTTCACCACATATGTATATTTATGCACTGCTCTGCTCTGATAAGACACACCTCTTTCCCTTATCTGCTGATGTGGGCCCATGCTGAACCCTGTGAGCGCCAACATGCCCACTATCGGAGCAATCAGTTTATAAAGTGGTGACAGCAGGGAGCCTGCATTCATTCCATTATTGCTCAGTTTACAACTCAGTGATGGGCTTTCTCACTGTTGACAGTTCAGAAATCTCATTTTGAGATTGGAAAAATTATGCTACATTTCTCCTGTCTCTAACAGTAGCACAGGTAATAAAGACTGAATTGCATATTCAGGACTGTGCCTATGAGTTAAAGTAGCAGATGCTCCAGGCAGAAAAGAGTGCAGGCCACTCTTCCATAGTTTTACAAGGTCTGCAGGGAGAAGTAGCATAAAGACTTGTATTTGTCAAAATAATCAAATGTCTTGAAAATATACTAGGGAAGCATTCTGGCATAAGGATGGAGTTATTTTTACTTAGCCGCTTCCCTGATCAAAACCACACTTTAAAACATATATTCTCTGGCTTTAAAAATCTTTGAAATGCAGCACGTAACTCAGAGACAGCCGCACTGAAGGGAGACTGTACCGATACCTAAATATCTGGACACAAATACCAACACAGCCCTGCAATAACAGGAAACAGTGACAGGTGGGAAACCTCACAGAAGCCAATTTGGACTCAGTGTGTGTGCCTCTAAGGCTACTTTTTCAGCCACACTGTCCAGGCAGTGACACACCAGATTGCTGTCACTGCCACCACACAGTGCAGCTCCGTGCCTTCTCATCCACTCTCATCCCGGCTGGAGACTAAGAGGTTGCCTCTGCCAGTATCACAGCAACTTCAAAACTGAATTGTTATTACTAATGATCCTCATTGACTTTATTTATGGATAAGTAGATACTTTTTTCTCATTTGTGTATTTTTCTCTATGGGAATAAATTTAAGTGATCTGCAAAGTTTGAGGCCAGAGTGGCTGTACCCAGGCAGAACACAGAAGTGTTTGCACAGGGCTGCAAATACAACCTTGCTGACAACCCTCACTGCAGATTCACAACTCTTCCTACTGCTTCAGGTTCTTCTGAGCAGAGAAAGTGAGTCATATCAACCTGTCAAATGACCTAAGGAAAGTGAAAAAAAAATGATGTAAGGAGAGGTGCCAGGCCAAGCATTCCTTAGAGCCCTTGGGATCAATGCTGGCACTTAGATCTCTAATGTAAGCGGTTCAGCTGTAGCAAGGTTACTTTGCCTACACCCAACACCAAACATTGTCCTGGTTTCAGCTGAGAGGGTTAATTTTCTTCATAGTAGCTAGTATGGGGCTATGCTTTGGATTTGTGCTGGAAACAGCGTTGATAA